>OX352250.1:7669100-8269680 GCA_947086465.1 Eupithecia exiguata | reverse complement strand
TGACATGTTTGAATCCAAATTAAAAGCGATACTCATAAAAAAATGTTTTTACGAACTTGACGATTTCTTCAATGATAAATTTAGCGACTCGTAATCTTTTTAATAGGTATTGAATGCATTAATAATAAGTAAGTACATCATAAGTAGAAAGGCATGAAACCTGGCCTGTCTTCCATTGCAACACCCTAAATGGGTACATACTGTAAACATTTTATGAACACTCACCTAACTACTAAGACCTGACTGTATGAATGCAATAAATAAAATACGGAAATACTGAAATTGGTGAGGCATGCTTAGCAAGACAAGTAAGCTTTGACAACGAATGAGTATAGAATTAGTTTTTTGACGATTTAGAACAAAATAGGGCATAATACAATACCTCATAATTGCACTCCAAATAAAATTGTTAAACAGGGCAGGGAAAGACTAATACAGATTATGTTGCATGTACAATGCCTTATCGCTTTGAGTGATCTATGCCAGGCAATCTTTATACACCAGACTTTAAAGTATTCAAGTATTTATTTGTCAACCATAATTAAAAAGTACGGCGAGCGAAGCGAGCCGCAATTTTTTTTATATGTCTGTGCGTGTGAGTTTTCGGTATCACCCCTTACGATTCGGAATTGAAGTAAGTAGTGAGGGGTGCCGAGATGGCACCCCTTGGAGCGCGGTACCCGGGGCGGACCGCCCCTCCGCCCCCCCCCTTACGCCGCTAGTGCCCCCGGCCAAACATCTTTACAACGGCACAGCTCACAAACTTTCGCCCTCATAATAAGGTAGTAGGATTAGGGGGATAGGATACCTACTTAGTAATTTTTATAACGGGGAATGTTGTAGAATTTTGACCTCTGATCCCCTAATGGTAGAGCATCAGGCAGGCAGGCAGTCTCCATTCTCACTAAGTGTGGACAGAGAAAAAAAACGTTCGTATGTTAGCTAAAAAAACAGTTTCTTCTAAAAGCCTTCAGGCAATACGCGGTGCTCTTTGAATATTTTCAGGGATGTTTATTCATGTGAGCTTCGAAAGTGAGGGAGCAAGCGCTCACTTAATGCTGCCTTGCTAGGGATGGGCATGGTTATCGAAGACCCAATCTATCGATAACCGTGGAATATACTGCGAAAGAAAAGGGGCCGAATCCCACCAATTTATTAGCTTCACCATAACAATCGTGTCTCTTAAAATTACATATTTTGGCATTTTAGCTTTATTGATAGAAACCACAGATGCCACAGATGATGGACGCGTGTTAAAAGTGTCAAGGTTGAAACCATTATTTTAATCTCTCCGTGCAAATAGCACTGCACGCTCTATCTAGTTTCTTTAATCTATGGACGATTTGCGACGATACCATTGTCATTGTAAAGCGATTGGTTAGGAATTCTTAGCAGAATTCAGCCCCTTAGTTTGCATATAAATAAAAAGAAGAAATCTCTATCATACCACCTCAAGAGTCCATCATAGCATATAATCTTCACCTGGTCCTGCTCTGGTCACAAATAATAATTATTATAAGCCTCTATTCTGACACTAACACTAAGTTTACCTACAATAAGCTAAACAATTAAACATCGGCAACCTCTAGCTACCGTATCTTTTTGCCCGTTTTTGACAAAGGCCTCTTCAAACTGCTTCCATTCCTCTCTTGCTGACTGCAGGACATACTTGGTCGTCGTTAGTCTCTCTTATTTTGTCATCCCATCTTTTGTATTATCTCCCGCGTTTTCTCTTTTTATCTCTCGGATACCGGATGATTGTAATGGTTTTCCTCCGTTTATCAGAGCTGCTTCTTTATTTTTGTTATATTTCTGATGGTAGTGTTGCATTTTTTATTTTATTTCCTTAACTTGTCACAAATAAACGAACGTTATTCGATTATTATATTATTCATCAAATCATAATCACATACGTCCACGGTTGATCATAGGCCTCCACCGTACGAAGCTAAAAAGTGACGTAGCGTTTAAATTTGACAAGGTTCCATCCCATTCTGATTTTGCGTGGATCATGTGTAACACTCATTCTATTTCGCCCGTCATTGATTAATTTAGTTTTTTTTGTATTCATCAAAATGCAGCCAATGATAGACTCACGGTGGAATAAGGCTGTCTTTTTATACGCCTATTCGTCGATAACTTAGTAATCGATGCAATCCCATCACTAGTAGCCACCGGAGCGCGTAATCAGGTGACTGCGAGTCCGAATAACGAACGAGTGGATTGTTCTCCGGAGCATCGGGGTGCGGCGCCACTGTACCAAGAAATACCTGAGAACCTTAGAGTAATTATTCTAAGCTGAGAACCATAACTGAAAACCTAAGAATTACCAACGAAATTGCGTTGCTTTACGATTTGATTAAAATGGAATTCCTGCTTTACTAAGCAGGTAGGTACAGTTCCCATAGACTATCGTAGTTTGGGAAATCTGTACAAAATTATAAATTAAAAAGTAACACTGTCTGTCCGTTACCTTTTCAAGCTCAAATGAAATTTGGCAGGGAGGTAAATGGTCCCGGAGACGGACATAGGCTACTTGAAAAGCGCGTGCAAAGCCGCGGACAGCAGCTTGTTCATTATGAATAGTAAGCGGGTTAACTAACGTGCGATTAAACCGCACATACACTGAAGGACTCCCCTGATAATTACACCTGCGCATTGTCCAACATTATTTACTAGCAGCGCAGTGCCTCGCCGTTTCACCCGCGTAGTTCCCGTTTCCGTAGGAAATCCGGAATAAAGCATAATCTATGTCATTCCCTGAAAAGTAAGCTTTATATTGGTGAAAGAATTTTTGAAATCGGTTCAGTAATTTTTAAGTTTATTCGTTAGGTTTGTTCGGTAGTTTTCACCCGCCCTACAGAAATAACGGTTCGCGCTAGAAAAAATGAAAACTTCCCAAAGCGAGGCCTTCTCCAGGTTTATGCTCCTTATAACTACTAAGTAGGTACCTTCTGTTAGAAAAGTTTATAGCTAAAGAGCAAAAGCTCGAAAAACCTAGCTCTTCATAATATGTAGTAGAATCCACGCCAACACTCGCACCCCGCCCATTTTACGACACGTTTTTTCGTTCCAGTCTGCCGGCAAGCGGACCACGGCATCTGGCCATCCGTCCGGCTGAAAACTTCAAACCTTGTTACACTTCAGGTCTTGAAAATATCAGAATGTAGGTAAGTACTTTACTTACTTACTTACAATTTTTACTGTCATCATCATCCGGAGTCCGCTTCACCCCAAAGCTTCCTCATAGGGCCTTGTGAGCTTTAATAAAACCTCATGGTGTTCATATTAAATTGTTTTTGTTTTCTGCTTGTTTGTTTTATATTTGTGTGTGTTACCTGTGTCCAAATAAATGTATTTATATTCTATTCCATTCTATGTTTTATATCTTTTTAACCGACTTCGAAAAAAGGAGGATGTTCTACGTTGTGTGTACTTTTTATCAAAACTCTTTCTCTATTGTAATCTACATTGTAATAGAGAAATATCTCGAGGTGGTTCCATAAAAAAATATTCCCGAGGCATGTAAATGAGTATAAAGCTGAAGACAGCTCATTAGGGGAGGCCTATGTCCAGCAGTGGACTGATATAGGCTGATGATGATGATGTAAATGAAAGCAAATTGTGTAGTCGCAATGCTAAAAGAGACCTAGGGGGGCAAATGGGATATCAAATAAAAGATATCAGTTTGTACATTTCAAAACAGTTTATAAAATGTCTGTACTACTCATACTTATTGAAATATGTTGAAAAATAGTCGAAAAATTTACCGTTTCCGGATCGGATTTAGGATCCGAAGTTTACGAAGAGACAATCAACAAATATCTAAAAACTTGTAGATAAAGATTTATATTTTACAGGAAAAATATAGAAGTATTAAAAATTGGCAAATAGGAGGGATTTTTTTTAAAGAAGGGAGCTACCCTAGTGGGATATAAAATGAAAGGTATAGGCTTGTACATTTCAAAACAGTTGGCGTTTGTAGATATAAATTTATATTTTACAGGAAAAATATAAGGAAGTCTGTAAAAAGAACATTGAAAAATGGTCAAAAAGGGGGAAATATATTTTGAAAGCGGGCTACCTACTCCAGTGGGGTATCAAATGAAAGGTTCGAAATTTCGGTAGGTCTCATAATTTTGGAAATATTTTGAAAAAAGTTGAATAATTGACCTCCACCCCGTCCATCTCCTAAGTGTGCAGGCAGAGCGATCCATCTGAAAGATACCAACTATTTTGCGGTAC
The DNA here is from genome assembly GCA_947086465.1 of Eupithecia exiguata. Classification (NCBI taxonomy): domain Eukaryota; kingdom Metazoa; phylum Arthropoda; class Insecta; order Lepidoptera; family Geometridae; genus Eupithecia; species Eupithecia exiguata. The sequence goes on along the minus strand of OX352250.1, from coordinate 8,265,435 downwards.
CTGTTTATTGAATAGCAAAGTCTCTAATTGGTACCTATAGTTAGGTACATAATTTGAATAATTGACAAAATGTTCGAAAACCTGGGCGTGCGAGTCGCTTATTCCCAGTAGTTCTATGCTGTAGTTCTGTACAGAACTACTGGGACAACATTTGTCCCAGTAGTTCACAGTTTTCACTCGCACTTGACGGATCTTGTTTATAAAACAACTAGAACACCCGTACCCTACCCGGAACAAATATCGTACATACAGGTTGTTTCATAGTGCGTGGATAACCTTGAACGTGCTCGTGCAAGTCCAATCAGATACAAAAACAATAATCTAAAAAAAGTTCAAGCGTTTGGTACTTACCTATTCAAATTATTGGTAAACTTGGAGAAATTCGTAGGTACCTTTTTGTGTACATTTTACTGCAAGCAGGTTTTTGACCTATTTATAGAAAGATAAGTCACTTTTTTCACCCTTGATAATACCGAGGATTTTAATGTAGGTAGATTGATATAAATAAAAAATATAATAAAATAGGTTCGCAGACGTCTTTGTAGATCCTTAAAATAGATAATTATTATCATAATATCACCTTTTAGCGTTGTTCGAGTGTGTAGGCGGCTCGTCATTTGCCATTATGACGGCGGCGTTACGAGTTGTTCTGTTTCTTTTATATAGTATTACAGGTTTGTCATTAATTTCTATCTTTGCTGTTAATTATTTCAAAATTTACTTACTATATAACGAAAAAATGTTTGTTCTGTGCAGGACAGACAGACATCTGTGGCATCATATCTTGCAAACAGACGAATGAGCTATTTCGGTTTTTTTTTCTTAGTTTTAAAGGTGGTTTCGGCGAAGTGTAATTTGCACCCTGTATACCTACATAAAAAAAAATGTATACATGGCGCAACGAAATATGTGTACTAAGCCGGAAGGGGGAGCTTCTGGAATCCGAAGAGCACAATTTATGTGCTACGGTTTTCCATATTTTTTTTACATTTTTTATTTTTTTGGAAAAAAATACTACCAGTTTGTTTTTCGTACTCGTTTTTTATAACGGGTATTCTTACATTATATTAATTTCATATATTTTTACCTAATTTCATGATATATAACACTGAATATGCTGATATAATAAAAACATTTATGATACATTTTATAGCCAGGAGGACACACTATCGTAAACAACCATATTCTTTCAGCATCAGCATCAAGTGCTCGCAGCAGAACCCTGAAGAGTGTCCCCCTGGTGGAGGCTCTGCTGCTGCGCTTGGAGACAGAGCAGTGGCCTGATGATGCAGCCTGCCGGGAGACCACTCTGAACATGCTGCACGGAGTCAAGAATGATACGCTCTGGGCTACTTGGGGTAAGTGATACAAGGAGTGATGGCCAGGAATAGCGAGGCGGCCGAGAACTGGGGGCCATTTCCTCATTCGTGTCATCATTGGGGGGTAATGCCCATAATCCCCACGCTGGGCATGCGGGTTGGGGATCGCAGTTTGATGGCGGGGTTCTGCAGGGAGCGCTGATGCCCGCCCCGTGGTTTGTGTCCCTTAGTCGCCTCCTACGACACCCATGGGAAGAGTTGGGGTGGTACTTTTCTAGGCCGGCACCACACAGCGTAGCATAGGCAATGAAAGTGTAGAATCCACACGCTAAGGAAGCTGCGGGTATAGCTAGTAACTTATAACTTTAAAGTTGACTTTAAAGTTGAGTTACTTGTAACTTTAGAGAATTTTTTGCTTAACCATCAGCAGGAACAGGAAAGTCTCAGACACGACACAAGTGTTCTCTAGAAATATTTCATAAATTGCATCTGTTTAAACTTTAATACTAATTATATCACTTTCATCTCTTTAATTTCTTGAATTAGTTAAAATAGTCATAAAATACTTACGGCACTTTATTTAAATACGAGCATGTCCCATATTTGTTTTTTTATTTTTATATTGATAGTTTTTATATTTGTCTGTTTTTGTTGTGTGTTGTCTTTTTCTTGTGCTATGTCTGTTGTTCTGTTTAAGTAGTTAGTCCGTAAAGCCAACAAGTGGCTCTGACGGAAGACCAGCGTTGGTTGCTAGCTTGCTAGTCAACCAACTCATGCTGAGGCAGAGCCATTTGTTTACTGGGCTTACATTTTTATTTTAATCTAAGTTTATTATGTATTTTAGTGTAAGTCTTTTAACAAATAAATTGATCTACGAAAACTTTTTAATAATATCACAAAATTTTCGATTTCGGCAGGATTCGAACCCGCGCCTCACCTTTAGTACAGGTGCGTTCTAACCATCCTGCCGAAATCGGAAATTTTTGGGGTATTAATAAAAAGTTTTCGTAGAAGATTTACCCAGTGCGAGTAACGCACTATAAAGCAAAAAGCTATAAATAAATTGATATTCTCTTCTATTCATATAATAAATAGTTAAAGGTGAGGCTACTATTTTAAAATTAGATTAGGTAGGTATAGGCACACAAACAAAACCAGTCTCGGCGGATGAATATTAATGTAGAATCCATAAAACTACTGCCAGTCAAGGCCAAAAATATACAGGCAGTTACCTTCAAATACCTAGTTTTGTCATTTTCTGTTGCTGTTCACCCTGATGTTATGTTATATCTAGAATCGATAGACCAAACCTAACCATCAGACTTATTGACGAGCAGTAGCTAATAAAACACTGTTTTAACCGGATTGATCGCGTATATTTTATATTTTGTTTATAACCTGACGTTTCGGAGGCTTTTCAGCTTCCAGGGTCACAGGCAGACTACCTTGTGGAGACTTAAGTCTAAAGTCTCGAAAACCACTACCGCAAGATTGCTTGTCTCTCGATCGATAGGATACATTTCTGTGAAAACTTGCAGAAACTTCATGACCTGATCCCGCCCTCCCTTCCACTCCAGGACAAGCAGACGTACAGTGCAATGGCATCCTACCTTGTGGATATACCTTCCTCTCACACTAAGATTTTCCTCTACCATTCATACGTACCGCTTAGGTTTGAAACAAGGAGCCTGCTGCTGTTTTCCTAAACCTTTGTGATACAACGTCGACTACATCGTCTTGTCCATCAAGTGAGATTGTGGTAAATCGAAGGTATATTGGATACAAAAAAAGTATATATAAAAAGTATTAAGTAGATATTTTAAAAGCCATATTCTGGTACACACGGCAAGCAAATTGTAAAAGCCGTAACCAACTGCGATGAGTCACGATGTAGATAAAATGAGTATACAGAATAGTGATTTATAATGGCCAATGATCGTTAAGAAGTGGTAGGATGTTATGTTGTGTAATAATAACTCAGGTTTCTTTTAAGAGCTTTTAAACAAACGAATTAACCACAAAATATTCTAATCTTAATGAGTATCTAAGCCAAGTAGAACATGAACCTTCGCTTCTGTAAAGTCGGTTAAAATAGATCTCAAGCTCGCTCTCACACACTGAAGTTACGATGGCATAAATATATAAAACCGTCGAACCAAAGATGAGCTAAATGATGGATAGGATACCTGAGCTTCCCTGGTGATGTAAACGTATTGGACTTCAGACCTGATTCCAGCGCTCGTAATCTACCACTGAATTAAGTTTACTCCAGAATTTGCCTCTCGGTTTCAGATATCATAAATCCAACAAACAAATTATAACGGATTCATTACGGATGTAAGCGGGTTAACTACGAACCTTATTTGTGTTGGAAGAACACCAACGTTTCATACCTAAACGAGAGTCTTCTGTGTTTTTATAGTAAAATTATAACGGTACAAATTATTTGATTTTCAGTATGGGACTCGATGCAGCTGCCCCTAGGAGTATTTTACGGAAGCGGAGTTCACCTGGGCAGCTATGACCAGTGTCTAAAGATCCCTTGGTCAGACCCCAAGCTGAGCACACAATACTGCCTGGTAGACGTCAAGGTTCAGCAGCCGATGAAGACCAGGGAATTTGGGCCTATGGATAGTGCTGATGAATACCGGAATGTAGGTGATGGTGATGAAGGAGTGTTACGAGATCATCCATTTGATGGACAACATTGTAGCGGTCGCAGGGAGAGTCTATGGATGGAGTTGGAGGTAGCTCAGGACCGCTATTCGAGTCTTCGTATAAAGAAGGCCTATGTCTAAAGTTGGCCAATTTTGTGGGCTAATACGATAAAGTAGTGACGTATCTCGCAAGCGGAATCTGCGGTTCACCAAACAGAATACGTATCTGTATAGGGGCTGGAATTAGGTCATCTGTAATCTTTATGGCTGTAATAGTTAAGTATCTCATAATGTAACATTAGGTCATCTGTAATCTTTATGGTAAATAAATGATTTTGTATTTGTATTTGTATATTTGAATGTTTCTAAATAATTAACAATATGATAGATACACAAGGACAAGTCGCGAAGGTCCACATAATTTTATACAAAGTTCATCTCTAGTGAAAATTCCTTGCAGACACTTTCAAAAGACGGTCGGATTATCAACAAACTAGGCTTCGGAGCTTGCATGCCAGCGGGATGCTCTCCATCATCCATCGCGAGGTTCTACAAGCACTTGCTCCAGCTTACACACATTCCCGACGCGACGTCGGTGAAGGTACAACCTCAGGACTGTCAGAGGAATGAGGAGGAACCTTATTCGAAAGGATTTTATACTTTTATGTGAGTAAAGTGATTTATATATCAAAAATTATCAAAAGTCCGACATGGAAAAATGTTGATAACCTGTGAGACATAATTAACTTATTCCCAATGCTGTTTTTTTTTCAGGTCTGTTATAGCCACTTTGGTAGGGCTGGTCGCCATATCAACTACTTATTTATACTTCAGTGAGAGCAAAGAAAACTCTACATTTGGTGAGTTTAATCCAACTTTCTCAACATTCAGCAGTGAAGTTATTGGGTAATAAGTAGACAACGTAGAATCCTGCCGAAATCTTTTTCTTTCGGGATATTATTAAAAAGTTTTCGTAGAAAATTTAACCACAGTGCGAGTAACGCACTATAAAGTAAAATAAGCTAAGTAGACAATGTTTTACAAGGTTGGTCGATGACATAGTACGCGTCGGGGGACGTTAATGGAGGCGGTTAGCACAGAACCGTGGTGGATGGCACAAACTTCGGGATGCCTATCCAGCAGTGGGTAAAATCCTGCTGCGTTCGTTTCCCGGCACATTGGCCGGAGCCCTATCTGGCCTCGCAGCAACGCCGTTGAACAGGGGGTCTGCGAGAAGTACTGGTGGAGGAACTTCTTTATGATGGGCACGAATTTCAGAACTTTGGTAAGTGGTGGATCTTTTGTTAAAGATGGATGTGGCAAAAATTAAGTTGGTTTATTACTGCATTGTTTTTGTTTGTTACTAAACTACTAAACTTCTACAGTTTAGTAGTGTTTGATTCTGCAGATAAATTGAACATTCATTATACTTCTTTAGTCAATTAGAGTTTGTATTCAGTAGAGGTCTAAAAACATTTTGGAGTAGGTACTCTCTCAAAATCAGTCATCATGACTTTTAATAGGTACTAATGTCCATGAAAAAATAAGTAAGGTCATTATACCGGCTGCCTCGTTACTGCAGTGCTTCAGAAATGTTCGCGAATACGTTCACTGACGGCTTCGCGGCGATTATGCGGAAGCGAGTCGCATCAAGCATGAGCAGAGTGAGAAGTAGTCGCAACAGCATTCTGAAAAGAATATCAATGAAGTACGATTGTCCCATTCCCCACCAAACACTAGTTTCATTTAAAAAAAAATAAAAAAAAATAAAAATATCTATCTATGTATTGTATTATATTATGTATATCAGTTATCTAGTACCCATAACACAAGCTCTGCTTAGCTTGGGGCTAGATAATGCTGTGTGAATTGTCCTGCACTATTTATTATTTATTTATTATTATTTATAGTCGGTTATAGTTTAGGTCTACACCTACTTTGATGTTTCTTTATTTAATTTCATTAATTTTGTACTGTTTTAGTTTGTAATTTTGTCTATGGACCATTGTTGTCTGCTAATAAAGTTATATTGAATTGAATTATAAAATATTTATCTTACAGTGCTTTCAATTAACCTGGTACGTGAGCTGTGACTACCACCTCTCGGTCCTCGGTGTCATCCTCTACTGGTTCTACAGGAGAAACAGGAGCAGTGGTGCATTTGCGTTTGCAGCTGTCAGTGTCATGTTGACAGTTCAGCTAGCTGTCAAGTCGTATTGGAAGGGACTGCCGTTGACGCCTTTAGCTAATATTCAGTGAGTATTTTAATTTTCTGTGGTATATTGATAACTAAACCGTGGTGGTCGCGACGTAACAATCGACCCCTCCAACTCAGTTAGTGAATGTCGTACTAGAAGAAAGCAAGTGAGGCAGTGAACACAGTGGGCTGGCCATATCTCGTGAAGAACCGACAATCGGTGGGTAAACGTGTTCTTGAGTAGAGACCACGACTCGGTGAACGTAGTGTAGGACGCCCGTTGGCTAAGTAGGATGACGACCTGCGAAAGACAGCAGGCAAATACTGGATGTGTCAAGCTGAAGATAGGGCGCTATGACGTTTATTAGGGGAGGCCTATGTCCAGCCGTGGACTAACATAGGCTGATGATGATGATGACTAGAGGAACGCAGTTACTAGATAAGTACGTGCCAAAATTAAACTAGATCTATTGTGTAGTTTTGGGGTTTACCGTGGCAAAACATCTTTACAACGGCATGACTCATAAACTATCGCCTCGAAAATAGTAGGATAGGAAAGGATGGTAGGATTACCAATAACAGTTCTAATCCGCCGTTGGAAGATCTAAAATTTAAGCATTTTTTCAGCAAAGTCTCGGACGTACGTGAGTACGAAGAGCTCGACGAGTTCTACATAAAGTGGCACGACCGCGCGGGCTCCTACCTCGTGGGAATAGCTATGGGCTGGCTCATGACTACCTACAAGCCTGCTGCACATAGACACACTTTCGATAAGGTAGGAATAGACTATAGACTATTGTGGCGAAATTCAATCGACGTCATTCGGCTGGTAAAGTGAAGAAAACGTAGTGGTTTTATTCTCTTTGGTGAAGAATAGACCACCAAATCAATTATAGTGGACCAGGGATGCCCAAAGAATGGCCAGCATTTTTTCAGAATATACTTTAATTTCTGTAATAAACAATCAGTCAGTCAAACATGCTATTTTACCTATCCTTGTTTTGTTTTGGGGGGCTGGAGCCCACATAGAACTTAATAAAAAAAAACATGTAAGAAAAACTAATAAATAATGCTGGACAAATTTTCAAATCAGGATCTAGCTACCAAAGCTCGAATTTGAACTTTGGCTCCCATATCGAGTCGAAGGCCAAATGTGCTGCCATGAAGCTGGGTATACTGGCTAGGGTTCGGCAATACTTCACACCGGGACAGCTTCTCTGTCCCGTGGTGGAAACGACTCCGAAACTTTCTGCGTCTCAGGGGACCTTCGCCCGCTGTATCGTAAAGTCTCATAGAAACACTTGAAGCATGAAATGACTTGACATAATTATGAAATAATGCATTGTTCTTTCAGTATTCCTCCTACGTCATAGTCCTCTGTTCCGTGTACGCCATGCTGAAGCTGTTGACGATCACCAACTGGCTGACCGAGGACCGTCCAACGGTGATCGCCATTGCCATAGCCACTAATCGGGCGGTCTGGGCCGCCGCCGTCTGTGCTGTGGTCTTCGCTGTTGAATATGGGACCGTGCGTAAGTCTCACAATCGCTTATTAACAGCCTTTAATAACAGTTTTAGGATCTACCTACATATTGACGATGTCAATGGCGCAGCGGGCGAAGGTCCGCAGCGACGTAGAAGTTTGGGTTCGATTCCCGCCTTCGGACAAATGTTTGTAATATCTGCCGATTAGTTCTGGGTGTTCTGAGTGATTTTTAAGTAGGCATACTAATAAATGTAATCTAGTAGCCGCTGGAAAGATTACATTATATTGGTAGCTGGAAAACAATGGATAAGAGCAGCTCACAATAGAGGAAACTGGCAAGAGATGGAGGAGGCCTTTATCCAGCAATGGATAAACCCTACTTCGATACTACGATAATCGAATGAATGATACAATTTATAATTATATTCACAATTAATTATGAATTTATGCCTGTTTTTCCCGCCAGAGTACAATCTTGGAGTCTTCAAATCTAGGGTGAATAGGTTCCTTTTGGGAAAGCGTGCTCCATCTTAGTCCATATCATCACATACTCAAGTGAGATAGTGGTCAAACACTTGACCATCAACAATAAAAAAACAATTTAATTAATAAAATAGGTACAGTAAACAGCGCTAATTGGTATCCCCCTCATAGTGCATTAATGTTCTGTGAGGGGGATACCAATTAGCGCTCCTTACTGTACTTAATCATAGAAACCACACTTGTTAAAATACTCATATTATTGTTAAATTGTAATTTTAAGGGGATTATCAGGTATTTGTTATACCTACAAGAGTGCAAAGTTGTTTTTTAATCGCCTGCTCAATTTTGATGACCGAGCAAGCGATGGATTTTATTTGAATCCTGAGCGTTATCAAAAGAGCACGAGGTAAAAAATCTTTGTACTCGAGTGCAACACGTAACTTTTTATACCATCTCAGCGAGGAAAGAGTATTTTTGCTCATCGATATCTGAGTGCAAAAGCCGTTTCTATCAGCTAGAGGATGAAAAGGCTTTATATATTTATTTTAATATTGTTTATTGTTTGTTTATTAAATATAGTTACTAACACGATTTATAAAACCAATTACATTAGTTACTTAAAATTAAGACACATTATTTATAATTATCTAACAAGTTAAAATTTAACAAAATAAATCAAAATAGAACATTAAAAATTAAATAGTTTTTGATAATGCAGGCAAATAAATTAATTGGTATAAAAAAATAGGATTTCAAAATATTACAATGACTTAAACTAATACTAACTAAAATAACCAATCGAACACGCATCCTTTCATTCATCCCTCTCGCAAAACCTCAGGCATACCTACTAACATAAAACTCTTCCATTCATATATCTATTTTATAAATCAGTTATCTACTTAGTACCCAACTCGGCTCTGTTTTGCCAAGCTAGATGATGTTCTGTGGATTGTTCAGCCTTTTTTATATATTCCAGCTATCATCGGCGATTTCCTTAGCAATCGGTTCTTCGTGCCTTTAAGTCGGCTGTCGTACGGCATTTACATGACGCATTTCTTCGTGCTGCAAGGGTATTTGCACTCAGCACGCTCACCGATCTTCTTCGACACTTATACGCTGGTGAGTTAAACTTTCCAGCTAATATTAAGACTCACTCACAGAGCTATGGAAGGAGCAATCCTCGGAGCTTATCAGATGTATAGGATCCGCAATGAAAGCATACGGCTGTGAACCAAAGTACAATGCTGTAGAGTTACTTAGTTTTAGACCTACTTAGTTTAGAGATTTAGCAGGCTGAAGTGGCAGTGAGCCGGCCGTATCTCGGTGAACGTGTCAAATTCGTCAAATTTGGTTGCTATAGGATAAGACATTTTTGAGTACGGTCGTGTGTACGTCAGCTTGATCGTTATGCTAGCGTACACACAAAGACTGGTCATTATTTCTTTAACCAAAGAGGCACTATTTATTTTCGTGTCGTGGTAGCGTACACACAATCGTGAATTCGATTGTGTGTACGCTACCATCACGGACACCTGACGAACAGATAATTGATAGGGTGGTTTTAAATGACTGCGATTCCGGTAACTGGAGTCGTGGTCTCCATTCACCTCCTCTTCTTCTTCCTGATAGGAGATTCTGGAGTCGCGGTGTCTGGTTGAGGCTAGATGGAATGCCGACCTGCGAAAGACTGCAGGCAGATGCTGCGTGCGGCAATCTGAAGACAGGGCAATGAAGTTTATTAGAAAACAGCATTAAAGAAACCCTTATTTGATAATATTTATGTTTACTCGTATCAGGAAAAGAAAATACGCAAGTTGTAATCTTTAACAATTTTCAGTTTCTTGTTGTCATGGGTGCAATGGTGCTATCTACCATTGCAAGCTTGGTGCTGTATGTCCTGGTGGAAGCTCCTTGCATCAACTTATCCAACTATTTCCTATCTGAGAGGTAAGCGGGATGTTTCTGAATCTTTTTTTTCCGTTATCTGAAAAAGCTTAGAAAAAGTACATAATAATCTATGTATTTCATAATCTATATTGTATTTATACAAGGCAGGTCCCCATCGTTTTAAAACTATAAGAAAAAATTGTGCAAAGTACCATCTTTTTTACTATACCTAGTTATCATTATTTATGTAATATCTCTGCTCTACCAGAGTCAAGGAAACCTGCAAGCATGACCGCTCGGCACGCAGAGATCTTTGCGAGATTCTGGCCAGCAAGTTTTGTTTTCAAAATCTTCATGTTCTGTTCACAGATGTGAAGAGGCAGCATCTTTAAAAGCTATGAAAGGATCAACGCATCAGAATGGTCACAGTAAAGTCCACCAGAACGTGCATGCTAAAGAATGTTAAGGTGAAGGAACACTGTGGTTTCGTCATAACTAGTTTGGGGACTAATGGTGTATGTATAGGTACCACCTTTTGTATTTTTTGTATTATATTTGTTTTGTAGGTAATAAGTTTACAATGTTTAGAGTTTAAAGTTTTTGTTTTAGTTTTAAGTAGGTGCTGAATCTTTTCAATAAACATATTCAACATGTAACAAATAATTTATCAAAGATAGTGCCTCACAATCACAAGTAAAAATGATTGATGATAACAAAATGAATCAAAGCGACTACTTCATTTCTTTGTTTTGCATATACATAATAATGTGATTGAAATATCTGACATGTAAGGTTTTTTGTTATAGTGCTGACCCGCACTCTGGGTATCTCTAAGAAATGAAATAAGTCCCAAAAATTATCGGTAAAAATTATCCCGCCGAAACCGATAATTTTTGGGGCTTATTTCATTTCTTATATCTGACATGTCCAAAACTCCTGTAAGGTCTGAAGGAAATAAAACACTTTAAAGTTTGAAGTTCATGGCAATAAGGTATCCCGTAAACTCTTCGTTTCTCTTTCGGTTTGAATTTGTTTAATTATCTACTTACCTATTGTTATTATAGTACTAAAGCAGACCCAACAAGAGCTCTTCTTAAATCTCCTATCATCTCTAAAAGCTTTTACAATATACTTACTACGCCTACATACAAGTTGAAGTACTTACAATTGAACATTTCAATAGAAGCCCGTTAGTCGGCTATCCGATGTATTTGTGGCGGGGCCTTCTCGTAGTAATCGGCTTTTCAACAGGCACGAGAAGGAAAATCTAGAAAAACGATATTTAATGCGCGGCCGCGGACTGACAGAACACAGCGTACGGTTGTTGATATTTTTATCCGACGTATCAAAATACTAGCGGCCCGTCCCGGCTTCGCACGGGTAGACTCTATCGCTTATGTTTATCAAAGATAATGTAAGATTCTAATGGTGAAAAAAATTTTCAAATCGGTCCAGTAATTACGGAGCCTATTGAATTCAAACAAACAAACAAATCTGAGCTCTTTATAATAATAATATAGTGTGGATTACTTGATTGTAAGACTGAGTATTTAAAAAACCCAGACTGGGCTGTAAGAACCGAACCCGGGTCATCCATTTCCAAGATTGAGTGACCACACCTGATTCCTGCTAGACATCTATTTCTGCTTTTGACATACTCTGCACAACGGGCGAAGAAGCCTGCGAAGCAGGAGGTTGCTGGTTCGTATCCCGCCTGCAGATGTTTGATCGGGGTCTTTTGGGTGTTTTCTTTGTAAAATTAAAACAAAATATCTGTGTAGTCTGTTGTATTATGATTATCAGTTATCTAACCCCCAACCCCACTACATAAGCTCTGCTGGATGATGCTGTGTGAATTGTCCAATATTATTTATTTACTATTACTATAAGGACTGTCGGTGAACGCTTACAACATTTACGTAGTCGGGTTCATGTTTCAAACGAGATAATTGTCAAGACCGCCGGATGTCCAGTAGATGTCTACCGGATCATTAAGGTTTATGTGATATATTTTAATTAAAATTTAATTTTATCGTGCACCTTGGGTATACCGAGTTTCCATTGATTCAATAAAAACTTCATGGCAAATGTATAAGTACCATAAACGAACAAAATTAAGAACTTTAAGGCAGGCTTAATTTTTTGTCAGAACGTTTTTCGCTTTCTTTAAGTACGACATGTCATGGAATATAGTCATCATCGCCATATGCACACGTCCACTGCTGGACATAGGCCTCCCCCAAACGACGCCACGAATGGCGTTCCGAGCCACCTCCATCCATAGACTCCCTGCAACCACTAAAATGTCGTCAGTCCATCGACTAGGTCTTCCCACACCTGGAGTATAGTAAGGTCCAAATAAACCCAGATGCCGGTGAAAGTGCCACGCACTGTACTGTAGAAGTACAATCGAGTATTGCAAGTGGAAGCAACTTTGTGAGAAACTGCAGTGTAAGGCGCTTCACTGAAGACGATGTGATTTCAGCAAATATTGAGTTACCTGCATCATTAGGAGTTGAGTTTGAGTCAGTTATGGCATGTACCTACACTACACCTACCTCAGGTGTTTGATTTTCCAAAGGAGTTCCTTTGGAAAATCAAACACCTAACCTAGAAACGTTTTGATTGAATATATTTCGTAATTTTGTTCATCAACACACTAGTTCATCATTAACATCATCATCCACTGCTCTAGAAGAGTTTTGTCAGAATCACTACGCGATCTTGACAGGCAGATTGATAATAATCACACATAATCAATATACCTACTGTGGCATATTAATAGGTACATGGCATAAGTACATATCGCACCTTGAGAATAGAGGTGACGCATTTAAAAAAATAGGGAAAATGAGTTAAATATGTAGAAAGACTCAGAAAAAAACTGCATTGGCTAGTGATTAAAAAAGTGCCACTTTTTGGTTAGAATGCGCAAAACATAATAAGGAAGCGGAGCCGCCGAAATGAAAGAGACGCACTCTTTCATTTCGGCGGCTCCGCTTCCTTCCCCCGCGGAATAGTGATCCTGTTCAGTATTGTGTCAGCCAAAACTTCACGCGTTTAATATTAGAACGACCTCAAGCCGAATATTGGTCCCTTAGTTGACTCTCACAACATCCACGGCATCTGTTGGATTGGAGGTGTTGATTCTTAAGCCGCCTTATAAATCACAATCCAATCTCTGTAAATGAGAAAGGTATTTTCTATTTACTTGGTATCGTTTATTATGCTTCCATGTATTAAGGATCCGGCGACAGCTGCTCGCAACTTCAATTCGTAAATTATTATGTTGGATTATTATGGTGGAACTATGCTTGAATCACAAATCATTTTGGTAGTACGTTTGTATGGGCAAATCATCATCCGCAGGCCCCGTTTCCTATATGCCGTGTGGTGCCGGCTTAGAACTTACACCACCCCAATTCTTCCCGCGGGTGTCGTAAGAGGTGACTAAGGGACATAAACGTCTGGTGTCAGGTAGAGATCGCTCTTGAGCGATAAGACCGCGAATAGTCGTATATTTTTTAAATTTTGTTTATAAGGTGAGCAATAAAGAATTTTCTATCTATGTATCACACCTCACAGGGTCTTGTGATCATGGTGGTTTCGGCAGAATATCAGCGCGATATCTACTCTTGAGTGGTAAGGCATTTATGCTGAGTCGAGACCTTTTTGCTGCTGTAACACGTGCTGTGTTACAGCAGTCAGTCTTTTTGAGAAATATTTTGTGAAATTGTTTATGTTCTCGATGTTAAACTGTTACTTTTTTTTTCTCAAACTATGTTTTCATGTACCTACTTATGTTTTGTACTGCAGCAGCAAATAAATGAATGTCTATGTCTATGTATCTAAACCGGAGGGCGCCTCTTGCAGAAAAGATCCAACCACAAAAGTCTTGGGTTTTCGATTTCCTCCAACAACCCGACCTCTACGTACGAGCTTGCCAATGTTTTCTTCGAACTTTTACGACTTGTCCAACAAAATCTATAAACCCGCCTCCAATAAAACAGATAGGCAATATTTTCTATTTATTTCTAAACTGGTAAGTAGCCATTATTTTCTCGTGGCAATACACATAAATCAGGTCACAACGGCGATTCTCCTTTAAAGTTACGACGGCCCCATAAAACGAGCCTTATTTCATCGTGGGGGTACAGCCTTAGTTTTGGAAGAAGCGTCCGTGATTTGAGGAAATCGGCGGTTATATTTTTAGCAGGAGATAGTCTTATTCGAAATGAAGAGAACAATGACCTCGTGGTTTCGTTTCAAAACTTAGTCGTAAGATAAAGTTTTTAAGACTGATTAGATTCGTGCAAATCCTATTTGAATGAATATAATTTATCCTATTTTCCGAGGACTACTCAAAAACTACTGAATGGTTCGGGTCGAAACTTTGCATACAAAGATCTGAACCTGGAATAACATAATTAGGCTACTTTTATTGACAAAAATGCATGCGAAGCCAGGGCCAGAGGCTAATCTAAAAAATATCTATTATCTAATCTAAAAAAGAGGCTATCTACTAATATAATGGATACGGTACATAGTCAAGCCGAACCAAAGCTTTGTTCGGCTTGACTATTTGCTGAAATGAAACTGTGTATGTATGTTCCATTTCGCCCATCATAACACAATGAAGCGGTCTCCGCTATCTTCGACACAAACTCTATTTTCTCAGAGGCCTTTTTTATCTATACGAGTTGGTAGAAAACGTACTGCATGTGGTAACTTCATCATAAATCAAAAATAATAATCTAGTGTACATTTTACTATCATGTAGTATAATAATAATAATATCAATGATGATTTTATTTTAGCATACCTAATAATCTTGCTTTTTTTCGGGCCTTAACATTATGTCAGCGAATTAACCCAACAAATCACAACAAAAATTTTAAATTCGCCGAAAATTCCGATAACGCCAATAATGTTATGCTTTTAACAATATTTATTGAAGAAAGGGTCTCAAATCCACGCGTAAGTATATATTTTAATTTATTACAAAATTTTATTTATATTAATTTAAGAATGAAACTAAAAATATAAATTAAATTAAAAAAGCGAATACTTTATGAAAATCATTTTATTGGTGTACTATAAAATTAAATTCTGTAAGTGTTTTGCTTAAAAAAAAAACAATAGCTTAGATATATTCCAGAAACTTAAATTTATTCATCTTTTTTGTTTTTAATATCAATAGGTGGTAAAACATAAGACAAACTGTGTTGTGTACTATTTAAAATACCATTTTGCACACCATTAACATAGCCATTTAGTACACCATTGACATGGCCATTTTGCACACCATTGACATGGCCATTTTGTACACCATTGACATGGCCATTTGGTACACCATTGACATGGCCATTTTGCACACCATTGACATGACCGTTTTGTAAACCATTAGTACCAATGTGGCTAGTCATACCATTTTCCGAACTTGTGGTACCATTTCCGATAACAGCTGTGCCGTTTTTAATACCATTAGCGGTTTTAACTGTACCATTACCGCTTATTCTTATTCCATTTTGCAAGTCATCTTCGAAAACTTGCATCGTTCCATTTTCGTTATGTTTTAAAGAGCTTTGACGAGCTTCTTCTTTCGTGGTTCTCCTAGTCCTGTTAAAACAAAATAAAACGTCAAGTTTCAAACTGTGCATGAGAAATATCAAAAAATCATAAAAATCATGTACTCAAAAATGCTTGTAATGTGGTCATTAAATTGACAGCCTTGTTTGAGCAAATTCAACCTTTCCAGCCTATCTCACCCTACTCGAAAAGGCGCCAGCAACGGTGAAAATTAATACTTAAATGTACGAGTACTAAGTTGGTTTTATTTAAATAACTCGCACTGTTTAAGTAAAGTACTATACATACAAGCCTTGGTTTGCAATAACTGTTCTGCCGGCCCTGCTATGATAGCCTCAAGCTAAGCTTACTACGCTCTCGGCTTTCAGGCTTGGTCATCATTGCAGCCCTTGCTGTCCGCACTATTAATGCCAACTGCAATGTGGACCGCGCTGTGATGACCTGGACGTGCTGTACGCTTCGCTCTCAGCCATCTTCATCATCGCTACCAGTAACGCAGTTATTACAGACCGCGACAGTATTGTACTATTAGTAACAGCAATTCTCAATAAATAAAAAAAGAAAATATAACCTGTTTTTAAAAAAGGAGGTTGTCATGTTTGACATGGGTGCTTCAATGGTGAACCAGAGTGCGTAGGCAATGAGATTAGCCATAACTATGTAGCCAAATCCATCTAACAACTGAAAAAAAGAAAAAAAAAGTTTTAAACAGTTCCTAAAAACCCTTTAAACTTAAAACACTTATATATACAAATTAGCCACTTAAAAACTATAAAGGAAAATTCCCGCGAGTCTATATGATTAACATTAATATGAATAGTTATTGTAATAAAAATACTGGACCATTCACACAGCATTATCTAGCCCCAAGCTGAGCAGAGCTTGTGTTATGGGTACTAGATAACTGATATACATAATACTAAACAATACATAGATAGATATTTTTTATTATACATAGAAAACGACCAGAACACTCGGAACAAATATCTGCAGATCGTAAAAACATTTGTCCCGAGGCGGGAATCGAACCCGCAACCTCCTGCGCCGCAGACGGGCCTTCGCCAAACGCGCCACAGAGGTCATCACGTTAGCTTGGGGCTAGATAATGCTGTGTGAATGGTCCAGTATTTTTTATTACAATAACTGTTCAAATAACGATTCAAATTTAGCAAACTTATTCTAAAAAATTATAAGTAAAACTTACATGATGAAAGAAGCTGTAAGTCACGGATACCCTTCTGGAGTAGAAAGTCGTGTATAGCAACATAGGATGGAACAGGTAGCCGAGGTAGGTAAGGCGGCTGAGAGAAGTGAACACTTTGCTCGTCAGGAAATCGCCTACTATTGCTGGAAACAGATAAACACAATGGTTTGAACTTCAAATTACTGGCACAGAACTTGATATTTTTTTTAATAACGAGAAACCGCCTTTGAATTCCTTACACTGTTTTTTTAAGTTTTGCGGGACGCAAATAGTAATCTATTGGAAATAAAATTTATTCGAAACTACCATTATGATTATTTTCTCTACAAAACCAAAAGAACCATCATCGTCGACCTACTATTGGAAAAATCGCTGAAAATAAATTAAAAAACAAAGCCGAAAATAAAACCTTCATTTTTATGTCGATAAATAAGGTAGATATATTCATTTTGGGTGCTCGATTAGAAAATGGCTGTCAAGTTGAAGTAAACCTATTCTTGGGTGCCTTATTCGTGTAGCGAACAAACCCTTTGTAAAGAATTGATAAAAAAAACTGCAAAATAGTTATCGAAGATGCTGGATTTTGAAGATGGCACGCTGTGGCACTTAATAGTAGACACCATAAAATATGTATACTCACGGAAGGTCCCATACTCAATAGCAAGTATCAGAGCGGCAACGGCGAGCGCCCACAGACTGCGGTCCACCATCGAGTACAACCCCGCCTCCACCGCGCTGTACTGCCGAGACAGCAGCCAGCCACCAATGCCGAGTATACTGAAGAGTAGAGAAAAGCCTAGGATGCCGAGGAGGGTTGATAGTTGCTGCAAAGAAAGAACTTGCCCTTAAATAAAATACGTTGTCATAAAGCTCTTTAATAATCGTTATTCGATGGAACTTTATATTCGGATATAATGTACATATTATTATCTTCGCAAACTCGATGCCAATAGCTGACGAAAGACGGCTTAGAATTGAAATACTTTCGTAGAAGAGATAACTACAGAAGAGGTAACTGGAGCTGGGCACCGCAGATTACAATGGAAAAAAACTCACGTGGTAGATATTAACTGAATATTGACATTCAAATCTTATTTTGGTTCCAAGATATCATGCCAATTATGTGTTACTCACTGACTTTGAAAGAAATACATGGTCTTGCCATTTTCGTTTCCCTATTTATCAATAAGTGTATCCATAAAGCCAAGATTCCTGATGATTTGGCACACAGCTCACGACCCTAGAAGGGAGATAACAAAGCTCACCTTATAAATAGTTTTTCTGTAATCCTTAGGCTTGTACAAGTGTATTAGATAACCCAGAGCCATCCCGATCATATAGGCACTCGCGCGAGCGTGACTCTTCATGTATCGGTTCAGGAATACTACATTCAGTTTCACATCACCGGCGTCTCTGAAAAGTAAGAGTTATGCAACTTTTAAAACTATTGTGATAATCTATTGGTCAAGTACGTAGAAATCTGTACTAACAATATTTAAAACTAAGACGAAGACTATATCATCTATGGGTCCCATTCTATTAAATCGAATCGCTTTCGGAGAGATAGTGACCTTGCGTAGGTATCCCCTGAAAATCCCGCTAACCATCAAATGTTCCGAATTATATAGGTATCTACTATAGAATAGTTTCTATAGTATATAATTCAAGGTAAGGTTTGTAAGGTCTGGGTAGTCCCAGACCTTTGTACGTTCCATCCACGGCCTTTGTCCTTTGGCTATACGTGGTGTACCGCAATTCTGTTTTTGACCTTTTTAAACGTGGTCTTCTATGATTAGGGTACGCATACTCACTCAATATCATAAAGGTATCCAGCTGGCAATTGCTTCCAATACGTCAATACACCAGGTATCAGCATCGAAACAATGAAGGTGGTTGAGAAGACCTTGATCGCACCACGTCTGCTCAACTTCTTACAGATGCAGAACAGAATGGTGCCGAAGATCGTGAGTTGAAAGTCGCAGCTCAGGTACCAGGTAACTGTGTGGCACTGGAATGAAAAAATTTATTGACAAATCACGAACAATTCATAGATACGATAATTTTACAAAACTGAAGGGTTATAAACGTTTGGAAGGTCTGTTGGTAAATGCAATAAATTGCCAATTTCCTATTCCCTGATCAGTAGCTTCAGCCGCTTTTCACAATATCCATGGCAGTTGGAAGGAAAATTTCGGTTTTCAGCTTTGGCAAGTTCATAATTAGGTATCTACTGCACTAAATTTCCTCTAGTGTCCACCGAGAGCTCTCAATAGCTGTCATCACCTTGCAGATCAAGCATTCAGGTGCTCGCCTGGACGGCGACGGCCACCATTCGCACCATCTTTATTTTCTGTTCATCTAGTACCCCATAACACAAGCTCTGTTCAGCTAGGGGCTGAGCAGTTGTGTGCTGCTGTGATGATGCTGTGTGGATTGTACAGCATTATTTATTAATTTTTTACTAATGTAACTTACAATTTTGTCACTCTGTACATAGTTGTTTATCATGAGCAGAGTAAGCGGCCAGTGTCCGCGGCACATGTCCGCCTGTTCGCACATCAGCTGCGGCCGCAGCGGCCCGGAGATCCAGTGCTGCAGCATGCTCAATGCTAGCACGCTCATGCAGAGTGGGCCTAGCAACCTGAAAGATAGAATACAATTAGGAACAAAGTTAGCATTAGAGTAAGAAAAGTTCTCGAGATGATTCCAGAAAAGGGTTGTGGAAATTTATAATTTAATAATTGAAATATCATAATTATTGTATTTAAAATTAATGGTACCATCTATTTATACTCAGGTGTACTATTTTTAAGTCGCACTATGGGTACATAGTAGGTATACTATTTGACGTGTATAATACTATCAATAAATGAACCATTGAATGAATGCAGAGCTTGTATTACATACTATACTGAAATACTAGATATCGTATATAGTTAACGAAAAGAAAAGTTAAAGTAATATAGATATAGTTATCTGTTATACAAGACTGCAAAGTTGCTTTTTAACCGCGTGCTCAATTTTGATGACCGAGCAAGCGAAGGATTCATAAATTAGAACCCTGAGCGTTAGCGAGGGAATCAAGAGCACGAGGTAAAAAATCTTTGCACTCGAGTGCAATACGTAACTTTTCATCCCACCTCAGCGAGGAAAGTCTCTTATATCATCTTATATCTTATTTGATATCGAAGAGCAATGGTACTCTTTCCGAGATGGGGGAATAAAAAATATTTTATTAAATATAGGGAACACCCAGAACACCCTTCGGATGACCAAACATTGATATCGATTGCAGACAAGTACTAATAATGACGTTACTCACCTAAGGTAGCGCTTCCATAGCAACTTGACAGGCTCCTCACTATTAACCATGAGTCCCTTCATGTGCAAGAGACCAGACATCACGAAGAACGTATCTATGACTAGAGCTAGCTGCATCAGGAACTGACCGACTCCTGAGTCTATGTCCTGAGGGAGAATTTGAAGGTTTGGTGAGAGATTTTTTATAGTCTGTAGACCTTCGTTTGACCACAATCTCACCTGATGGAAAGTGAAGATGTGGCCGACGATATACTACGAAGGTCTTGAAGAGACTCAGGTTGAAATTTACGGGAAAAACAGCAGCAGGGACCGTGATAAAGGTGATTTAGAACCTGCTGCTCGTTTCATTTATTCTGCTGCCCAAAACATTAATTTTGCCGATCATTTAGCTATTTATTTTCTGACCAAAAATAATTTAATTGCCGGCCAAGTATTGCTGGTAGTTTCTATTTTACAGCCGACCAAAACTTATATATAATGAGTTTGTAGCTGATTGTTCCAGCTGATCAAATATTTAAAATAAATACCAATAAATTTACTCCCCAAAACAAAACAAAAATTATTTTAATCGGCCCAGCCGTTCTCGAGTTTTAGCGAGACAAACGAACATCAATTGATTTTTATATCAGCAATTGATTTTTATTTAAAGAGATAAACAGTGGTTGTATGGCGAGCGATATTTTATCCATATTATAGTATCTTCGTCGTCTGTGATACGCTTAAAGCATACTTCCTTCGACAATTCAACCATCTCCAAACAGCATACGACCTCACCTGCTCAATATCACCAGGGTTGTTAGCCGACGGCGCAGCGACGTAGTAGAAATAATGCACGATGATCGCCATGAAGGCACAGATCACCCGTATCCCATTCAATGATGAAAGCTCGTTGGCGTTCGTGCGCGTTAGGGCGTCGAAGTTCTTGGCTGGGCTGAACCAGCTGGTTATTTCTTTTACTGAAAGCATTATTTTGAAATTATAATCAAACAAAAAATGACTATCAAAGTTTGTGAGTGGGGGCTCGTAACGTCTAAAGCACTGCGCGAACGTAGACACTATTTTTTGTTGCCGACACGGCACACTATATGTAGTATCACGGGGAACCGTAGTTGCTGTGTCCTGTAGCGGCGATCGGACACATTCGCCCGTTGCTGCTACTGGTCACTGGTAACCGTAGTTGCTATGTCCGGCTCAGTACAATTGTAAGGAAATTTGTTAATCGTTACAGGACATAGCAACTACGGTTCCCTGTGATGGTGTGCCGTGTCGACAAAAAGTGTCTACCCAACGCAGCGCCTTACGTTACGACCCATGTCCTCGTTGCGTTCTACTTGTAAGAATTGAACTCAAAACTTACGTTTTGGATGAGTAAGGTGGTCCTCCATTAAATAGGCAAGGGTGACGAGGAATGCCGACATTATGAGGATAGACCTGAAATGCAATAAAGTATTGAGTACTAGTTTCTGCTCGCGGTTTCACATGCGCTGTTTCTATGGAAACGTTTAAAATTTATTTCTATCCCATAGGAACTGATTTATGGCCTAATTAAATTAAATTCTTTTAATCACGCAAAAAGGGCCCACCTGTGGCCTAGTTGCGGAAAACAGTCCAGCAACAAGTAAGATTCATAAACGTATTATATGTTTATTATAATAAATGTAAATAGTACTAGTTTTAATTATTTTATTTTGAGTTTTATTGCAGACCTAAAAATACATCTATGCAAAATTTCATCCCGATCCGTTCAGTAGTTTTGGTATGACAAAGTGACAAACATCCATCCATCCATTTAAACATCAACATTTTCGCATTTATTATATTACTAGCTATTACCCGCGTTAATTTCTAATGTCACATTTCTAGGGGCATAAAATGGTCTTTCTACGAATACCTACCCCCGTAAACCTCCTATGAGAATTTGATGTTTCACCAGGGCAAAAAGTAGCCTATGTTACTCTCCGTCCTTGGGGCGTGAAGGAAGGACAAACAAACAAACACACTTTTGCATTTTATAACACTAGTTATTATCCCCCTAGAAATGTGAAATTAAAATTTAACGCGCGTGAAACCGCGGGGAACTGGTTGTGATGTGATATAATAGTGTGAAGTCAAAAGGGAAAACGTTTGAAATTTTTGTCGTAGGTATTTTTATATCAATATGTTTGAATGTGCATTGTTATAAATTTTAATTCCTTGCCATCCCGTCCCAATCTGCCTTGGCCTTCCGGCTTTCTTTTTTGGATAACGCCTCATCACGACGGGGTGTTGGGGTATAATTCCACTAAATCAATCGCTTCACCATAACAATGGTATCGTCTCAAAATAACACATTTTGTTTTTTTTTTGATAAAAGTAACTGCAGATGGAGAAACAAGTGTCAAAAGTTTCATGGTTATAACCATTCTATGGATTATGCATTATACGAGTAGGTATTTTTTTCGTCATTTGAAATACGACACGAGATGAGAGTGATCTAGTTGTTTACTCCAAAATCTTTAGACACGAGATAAAACCATACCATATTTTCGTGCACGCTCTATCTAGAGTTTCTTTCATTTATGGACGATTCTTCGACAATACCACTCTGGCACTGTCATCATAGTAAAACAATTGGTTAGCAGAATTCACCCCAGCATTGATGACGATCCATGCTGGGGTGAACCAATCACGTTTATAAAATTCGTGTGACTTTTCTATGCAAATATTTTAATCAAGTGCTAAAGCCACTCACCAAAACAAATAAAACGCAACTCCATACGAGCTAGCCTTATTCACTTGACAGTAGCTCGGGTCTACCACCACATCAGCGAGTGGAAGATGAGTGAGCTGGTGAAGGTGGCGGGAGATCTTCGCGACTGACGATGGAGAGCATACCGAGGGTAGACAGACCCCGAGGTGGTAGGAGTGGAGTCTGCGGCGGTGTTTGGTTTCCATCTGTAGCATAAGAAATATAAAATGCTTAATAAAATATGATGTAGTTCTTACAACAAGATAAAGTTAAAAACTACAACCCGACTACGTGAAAGTTATAAAAGTTTGAAACATTTACATTGACAAAATAGAATGACGTATCGGTCATATTTGATAGGCATAGAGTTGAAAATGAAAATAGGTCGTAGGTATTGTAATTTTTCTCTATGGGGCCTGCAGCCTGCGGCTACCTAAACTTTAATACGCGTTTTGAAGGCTTATTCGGGGTCGGAGCCCTAAATCCTATAGCCTATAACCATCGGGGTATTGAGACGAATCAATCGATACATAATTTGTTGAAATCGAACCAGTAGTTTCAGCGCTACGTGGGAACAAAGAAATCGGCCACATACATACAAACATACAAATATACAAACATACATACATACAAACATAGGGTGCTAACCTCATAACCCTCCCCTGTTGGTAGTCGGGTAAAAATTAAAAACTTCGACTTCAAATTTAAGTAAAATAATATTTAGATACACTAGTTTTTAAGTTTTGCTTGACTAAAATAGTAATCAAGGGATTACAATTTATAGAGGACCATGCCGGAATCATTTTCTACACAAAATCAAAAGAACCATCAAAATCGGGATGGAAATGTCGAAGTCGGTTATTTTTTTTAAATATTTTTACCCGACTACCAACACGGGAGGGTTATGAGGTTGGCACCCTATAATAATAAATAAATAAAATTGTATGTTTGTATGTATGTAGCCGATTCGAGACGTTCCGTTCGCGTAAGATGTTTTAAACACATGAATAGTTAGGTAAGTACTAACTTTCAATTTAGGGTAATTTAAATTGAAATTTTTTTGATTAGGTACTTACATTGCCCAACCAAAATGTAACCTGCCCTTATGAAGGTCAATGTTTTCGGAAAGTAGTTTACATTGTAAATATTTTGAAATTTAACTGTTTTTATTTGTACGAGTAAATTACATAAAGTTTATGTCATTACCAATGTAATCGAGGTAACTTTGTAGTGACCTACCGAAGCCCGCCATTCAGCCAAGTCAAGGTAGAAGTCGAACTCATCATTTCTGAGGTACAAGTTATATTTCTTTCTATTGGACAAAACTTTTGATAATTTTTATTACCTTCATGCTTTTTGTGAGTAAAATTCGCAACTTACTAATGTTGGTGTAAAAGTATATTATAAGGTCCGATTTGATTATAATAAGTAATTTATAACTAAACCTAATAAATAAAAATCATAATCATAATAATGCTGTACAATTCACACAGCATTATCTAGCCCCAAGCTAAGCAGAGCTTCTATTCTGGGTACTAGATAACTGATATACATAATGTAATACAAATAGATAAATATTTTGATTATACATAGAAAACGACCAGAACAAATGTCCGCAGATCGTACACACGTTTGTCCCGAAGCGACAATAAAAATACTCTGAAAAAAAGAAATTCAAAGCTGTGGTGCCATAAAGGATGGATCCGGTGCTAACTCATCTTATGGAATTATTGGATTCTTTTTTAAAAAGAACCCAAATAAAATTGTTACCTACTTTAATAGACGATTAAACTTACGATTAGCTAGAACAAAAACAGAAAACAAAAGTAACTTACCCCAACAAACTCTCCCACACTTCTATTTGGATCCTTATCTTCACCATCGTAAGGTTTGCTCTCCTTTGTAAGCTGGAACTCTACCAAGCAGTATTGGGAAGTCCAGGGCTGTACCCAGGGCGATTTTAGGCATTGGTCGAAGTTGCCCAAATGGTATCTTGACCCAGATAGGGACCCAGATGGTGGCTGCATCGAATCCCAAACTGGAGAAAAATAATCAGTTCGTGAGTACAAAAAGAACTTAACTATTGCAGCGATTTCAGTACGGTTTTTAGAAAGAAAGCTGATAATTTCAGGGATTTTTTTTCAGCTATTTTGATGAAAATAAAGCAGTCACTCTCATTATTACGTCAATCGGTATTTAAAACTTCTTGTATAATTGGATTGTTGGTATAAAATCTTGTTCCAAATATAAATTTCCGATACTGTAAGTGCGTGGACCTCTGCAGTTTTCCAAAATATTTGCTCAACTAGGTAATGTTTTAAGTAGGCATTAGACAAAAATAACTACTTAAATCTAATGATTAAAGTAGTTATTATTATTATTATTAAAATACACCTTTAACTTAACGATTGAAATAAAAAGGATAGCAATAATTTGAAAGCTGTCAATTTTTAGTTTCAGCAATAGAACAATTTTTTTTATTAATGTGGACTTAAAAATAGTAGTCATCGACCCATAAGTGTTTTAGTTCCAATAATATTTACTCTGCTACTAAGCATTAGACAAATAACTACTTAAATCATTAGCTCAGCATATATTAAAGTAGACTAGACTTCAAATATTCAGAATAAATATTATTGGAACTAAAACACTTATGGATCGATGACTACTCTTTCCAAGGCCACATTAATTAAAAAACCATTGTTTCTAGTCTGCTATTGCATAAACAAACATTTATCTGATTTCAAATTGTTGCTATCCTTCTTATTTCGATCGATAAGAAAGAGATGTGTTTTGGTTTTTTTTGTAGTACCTACAAAATCGACTCCCAATGCCAAGAGTAATAAAAGAATGTGTTTGTTTTTTAATATAACACATTTTTGGGATAACACTCCTCAGTACGTACGTTAAAATTCAAGAAGTGTCATAGCGGCTCAAGAATCCAACCTACAACTTCTCTGTCTCATACGGACCCTCGCCCACTTCACCAAGGCTATCAATTCTTAGAAAATCATAGTAGATTTCAAAGCCAAAACTTTAGTTGGTAACACTTACTCCAAGAAGCCCAAAGCGTTTTATTCCTGACTCCCTCCAACATCGCCAGGGTTGCATCCTTACAAGGTACGTCCTCATTACTCCACTCCTCTTGGTCCAATCTCTCAATAATGCCCAGCGAGTCCCTGAGTCCGTCCACTGGCTTAGTTAGTTGGCACACTGAACAGAAATAAATAAACTGATAAAGTAAAAATTAAAAAGAAAACAATGCTAGGAAGGAAAATGGCTTAATTTCACAGTTTGCTGGGCCAAATGGGACAAATGAGTTTTATTTAGAACAAGCTCAAAGAATAAGCAAACAAAGCTTGTAACTATTTATCAAAATGCTAATTACGGAGGCCACAGACGACGGTTTTAAAAAAAACCAAAAACTTTTAAACTATTTATTAAGAAAACTTTTACAAAGTTCGTAAATCTAATTAAAAGTAACGAAGCTACGCTTGGTCAATGTAAGTACCAAAGGTAGAATGACGTGACCGCGCTCGCTCGCAGGCCGGGCACGCTCAGGGAAAGACGTCATTGCTGGGTCAGCAAAGTAGGTACTCGGCGAATGACAATTATACCGCACGGACAACAATGCTGCAATCCACGGCTGCAGATTAGGTGCATAGTTTCTATGTAACACCTCCCTCCTCAGAGCAGCAACTATTTGAGAACATTGAGCGAAAATGTTGCTGGAACAGCCTCCCGGGGTGTAGATCTGTCAGGAACGGCGTATGTGTGCTCCGAAGTATGTCCATTCTCGTTCGATGGATTTCTGATCGTTAGCTTGGAATGTTTTTTATGACGTCGTACTATGATGATGATAACAAGTACAGCTGCACCGAATAGTGACATATAGAGTGGTAGAGTTGTGTGATAAAGTGTACCGTCTATTGGTTTTGAATCGAATGGGCGTTGTAGTAAAATTTTGTCTTCTAAGTGATGAAGTCCCTTGAGATTGGTTGTAGTCAATTTGAGATGAGGGATGCTGTGGTTGTCTTCGATAGTGTAATTTTTTGGGATTTCCGTTATCTTCAGCGGCTGTCCCTTTATTTGGTCGTTAGTGTTGATGATGATGAATTCGTTCGTCTGTAAAGAACATTTTAGTGGGATAGTGGCGAGATAACTTCCGTGTAGAGTGATGAATTCTTGACGTCCGCATTGTAATCTCGTTCTGGTTGGTTGAGGAAAGATAAGGGTGTAGTGTCGGTCGTCTAACTGCTCCATAGCTTCCTTCGTGAGGGTGATTCTAGTTGGCTGGCATGATGTGTCTAAGGATTGATGAATTATGAGGTTCTGGATACAGTCGGGATGATCCTTGGGCTGGTGGTTGATGCTCTCTTCGCAGAGACGATGTCGATTGAACTTCGGGCATTCAGCCTCCATGTACATGAAAGCTTTCCCGTCGGTTGCCAGGAAAGGATATGAGGGAATAAGGGTTTGGTTAAGTTTGTTTGGGACAATGGAAAGTTTATAAAAATCAAAGCTCCTTGGAGAAACTATTGGGAATTTAAATATGATAACTAGTCTTTTCCCTACAAAATAAGAGCCTGGTTTTATGATCGTATAATATTCGCGCAAGTCATCCTCAAGTACTTCACTTTTACTATAGATAGTTTTAAGCTTATTTACCATACTTTCTAAGTTATCTATTCCTAACATACTATGATGTGTGCTCGATGCACGTACAAAAGCTAACATATTTTCTATCCTATTTAACTCTAAAGATAAATCATCTGTGTTCTCACTGATGATGGCTAAAAGCTGCGCAAACTTTGCGTATTTCGAGAGACTTGTCTCAGCATAAGCATTACTATCTAAAATTAATCCTAATGTACTATTTATCTTCTCCTGATTTTCTGCAATACTCGCAATTATCTGGGTGCATTGGGTCATCCAGTCTTTGTTAAGGCTAATATGGTCATTGAACTCAGATATTATCTTATGTTCATTACCTTCTAGTATCTTAATGGCATTATCATAACGCGCCGCATCTGAATGATCCAAGTTACCAGTAACGCTTTTAATTATAGATCCTAGACCATCAATTAGACCTCTTTTGACGCGATTAGGCTCTAAGCCTTTCAGCTGGGAATTTACTTTATCAAGTTTTTTAGAAAGATGATCTAGCTGTATTTCGTAAAGATCTAAAGTATTATTTTCCAATTTAATCCTAAAATAACTAATCTGGTCACGAATAGAGTCAACCTTATGTTCTAAGTCCGTTAATTCTACATACTGCAGGAAAGAATGATAGTGGGTGATAAGTTTGGCTTGACCAAGTTTAAAGGGAAGAAGTCCGGGTCCATTGTCAAGGCTCTCAAGTCTTATCTCCAGTGCCGCCGTCAGATGCAGTATCAGTAATAGTCGAATCCTGTAACAATTTGGACTTCTTAGGTACTCGCTTGAGACGATTTTTGGCTACGGGTCCCTTCTTTTTAGATGTATAGATATGGATTGGGAGGTCAGCTAAAACTTTATCTTGAGTGAACCGGGGTGCTAGCTTTTGCCTAGCAGCAAAAGGGTTCTTGACGAACACCTGCTGGCCTGGTTCATATTGTACCTCGGGTTCTCGATTTTTATTCCTATTAGTCATCAAGGATGTGCGGTCGGCAGTAGTAATCTGGTTGATCGCCTCATAAACTGTCTTCATCTGATCTCGATGTGTCAGGATATACTGTTGCATAAGGTGTTCTGTCAAGTCAATGTCAAGTGGGTCCCTAGGGTCAAAATGTCCTCTCACTATGTCATGGGGTCTACATTTGGTAAAGCTGTGAATCGAACTGTTATAACCTAATATTGCGTAAGGCATTTGGTTAACGACTGGCTCATTTTTGTTTTTAACCTTAAGGATTCTCAGATGTTCTAACAGAGTCGAATGGAAACGCTCTACAATACCGTTATCATTCGGCGAGTTAGGTAAGGTCCTATGATGATTTACTTTATGTAGTCGTGTAAACTCGGTAAACAGTTGGTTGGTGAATTCTGTCCCATTGTCTGTCACTAAAGTCAAAGGAAGTCCGTGATGTGTACAGAAAGTTAATAGTCCTTGTATAATACTAACTGCTGTACCATCTCTCAAGTGGTAAGCCTGACCATACTTAGAGAAAGAATCTACGAAGGTCAAGTACTTTTCTGTCTGTGCTGTAAAAAGGTCCATATGTACAATTTCGAATGGTTTCGAAGCTGGGGGTACAATATTAAATTGAGGTCTAATAGGATTTCTATCGTATTTACTTTGACCACAAACTGTACACTCGTTTATGTACTTAGTTATCTCGTCTTTCATCTTCGGCCAGTAGTATCGCCGAGATAAAGCCAAGTAACATTCATTAATGCCTCTATGGTTTGTCTTTCCATCGTGATAATGCTTTATTATCTCCTGCTGTTTTAAATAATCCTTTACGTCTTCTAGTTCAGTTTTTGCTAAAACTAAATTCATAGAAGAGCTTTTAAAGTGTTTTTGAATGACGGGGATGATAGCATACATGCCTAGTGGGGGAGTTATTTTTAAAGCGGTCTTAATCTTGGGGTTCACGTATTCTTTGATGGCATTAATAACATCTTCTTCAAGGGTGGATTGCGAGACTTGTATAAAGGTACGAGTATGTGTGTCGAAGGGTTTCGTCGCTGTCGTACGTCGTTTTATGTCTCCTACGATTGTGAAATAGATTTGTCTATGAAATTTATTAACTGGATCGTCAGTTATCGGGACTTCGAGTATGGGGTCTTCAGCAGAAGTATGTGCCGTGGCAGTATCAGAGTTTGAACGTTCAGATTGAGAATGATGGACTACTAATGAATCGATTTCTGAGAGAAAAGATTCAATCTCTTCATTATTGATCTCTACTCGGGATAAGGCATCTGCATTAGTATTTTTCTTTCCCGGTTTGTGTTTTACATGAAAATCGTACTCGCTTAGCTTTAGCTTCCACCGTGTGATCTTAGAATTAGGCTCTTTCATGTTCATAGCCCACTGTAAAGGCTTATGATCACTCAAAACCGTGAATTTACGCCCAAATAAGTATGGCCGGAAATACTTAGTAGCCCATACTATGGCTAAAAGCTCTTTCTCGATGGTTGAGTAATTAAGCTCATTGTCGTTCAAAGTCCTAGACGCGTAACAAATTGGTTTATCTGAACCGACAGGTCCTTGAGAAAGGATGGCTCCGAGTGCCACATTTGAAGCGTCAGTCGTCAGAATAAAGTCCTTGGTAAAGTCAGGGTATTGGAGTATCGGGTCATTAGTCAGTAGTCGCTTACAGGTCTCAAAGCAGTCTACGTAGTTAGCGTCAAGAGTGATCTTATTAGTTTTCTTAAGGCACCTTGTCATAGGTTTGGTGATACGGGCAAAATCGGGGATGAACTTCCGGTAGTACCCTAAAAGTCCTAAGAATTGCTTTATTTCCTTGCTAGTTTTGGGCAAAGGATATTTCTGAATGGCAATAATTTTGTCTGGGTTAGGCTTTATACCATCTCTACTTATAATATGGCCAAGGTAAGCTGTCTCTAACTGTAAAAATTCCGATTTATCCATTTGGATCTTAAAATTGGACTCTCGTAACCTAGTAAAGACTTTCTCTAGGTTTATCATGTGTTCCTGCAAGGATGTACTAAAGACGATTATGTCGTCAAGATAGACAAGGCAGATCTCATTTTGGAGTCCTCTGAGGACATTATCCATTACTCTCTGGAAGGTGGATGGAGAATTTTTTAAGCCCATTGGCATCCTCATAAATTCAAAATGGCCGTGCTCGACATTGAAAGCTGTCTTCTCAATGTCATTAGGGTTCATCTCTACCTGATAAAACCCAGAGGCAAGATCTAATGTGGTGAAATATTGACATCTACCTAATTTGTCCAAAACGTCCGAGATGTTAGGTATGGGATATTTATCGTCGATGGTTTTTTCATTTAGTTTGCGGAAATCTACCACTAATCTCCACTTCTGTTTACCAGAAGCGTCGATTTTCTTTGGAACTACCCATATAGGTGAGCTCCAGGCTGAGTCAGATGGTCTGATGATCCCTTGATCCAGCATCTTAGTTATCTGGCTCCTAACTTCCTCGCGGTGTACATAGGGGTATCTATAGCTCTTTGTAAAGACCGGTAGTTCATCTGTAGTCCTAATACTGTGTTTGATTTTATTCGTGAAAGTCAGTGCCTCTCCTTCTATGTAAAATACGTCAGCAAACCGTCCACACAGGGTCTCTAAATTAGCTCGCTCCTCGACGTTAAGATGCTTAGTTCTTAAATTCTGCAAGACCTTTTTCACTCGAGAGGGGTCCTGTTCGATTTCTGTTTGCTCTATGTTACAGACATCTACTCGCGTTGTCGAGTCCTTAAACGAGATTACTATGTCGTCGTTAGTCATGTTTTCTACCTCAACTATTCCAGTCTTATCAGTCACGGTAGTAATACACTCGTGTATAAGGCAGTTACACATTAGTTGTTCAGTCACAAAGATGTCACCGTCAGGATGTTCGATCGGGATGTTAATCAACCTAGATGAATTGGCAGGAATGGTTTCCTCACGATTAGCTCTCCTACACTGATAACGGGCCAGTGGTATTCTAGCTAACTCAGTTACCAGTACATTATTCTTTAGATCTATCTTACAGTTCTCTAATAGATCTAGGCCTATCAATCCATCGAAGTAGTTATGAAACTTATAGATGAAAAGCTTTATATTGGATTGATCGCCAAATTCTGCAAAGTGAGGAATAGTGATCGAATAGTCATGGGTGCTAGTCACGCGTGAATTTGTGACTTCGAAAGGATCAAAATCCTTTGGCACATGAGAGAAATAATTACATGTTGCTTCAGGGCTAATGAATGATTGATTGGCACCGGTGTCTATCAGCAACTTAAGAGGGGGGTTCGATATTTGAATGAACCGTAACTCCTTTTTTGACTGTAAATTTAATTCTATTTTAGTTCTCTGTTGGAACGACCCGAAGGAAAATCCTGATCCTTTTGTTCAAAAGGCAGTTGCGCGGGCTCAATAGTCATTGAGCTCGATGGTACATTGTCAGTGGTCTGAGGGTCGTCCTGTTGCTCGCAGTAATATTCCGGAACGCTCTGGTAGCCGTAGAAGTTACCATAGTCAGTCTCTGGATAGTCACTGTCAGGGTAGTAGTAGTCGGGGTAGTAATAGTCAGAGTAGTCACCTACCTCATTGTAATTCATTTCCCTGGACTTAAAGTAATTAGTCGGGGGAGGATTACCGAATTTACGCCAATCATGTCCCTGAATAGTAGGGGGAAGAGCTTTCGTCACGAAATGACTTACACCGCTCATGGGCTTCGGCCCTTGATTTTGAGGGGGTGCGTTCCTAGGGGGGAACCTAAAGCCACTATTTTGCGCGTTATAATTCGGAGGGGGTGCTCGGAACATCTGCTGCGTACGCGAGGGTTGTAATGGCATGCGCTGTGGGGGATGGAACTGAAAAGCTGGACGCCAATGCTGCGGTTGCGGTTGCGGTTGCATCTGCGGTTGCGACTGCATGGGCATAGGCCTTTGAACACCAAAATTAAATCCCTTCGGTACACTGAAATTATTGGGTGCTAGGTACGGTACCTTAGATAATGTCTGCGTCGCTGGATTCCGGCTGGGCTCGTTCCTATGTTGCAAGTACATAACATTCAATTCTTCCTGTACAAATTCCAAAGCCTTTTCTATAGTAGGGGGTCTCATACACCGTATACGGGCCCCTAGAGGTTCTTTCAAACCTCTTACGTAAGACTGCATAGTAAGTTTACGATACAAATCCCGTTTTGCCTCCACGGTAGTAGGCACAGATTCATGCAGCGTTACATACGTCATTATCGTACTGAAAAGGGTTTGGCATTTGTCGTAAAATTCCTGCGGGGAATCATTTCCCTGGGTTAATAAAGACAAATCATTGTAGAGGGCACTCTCATCCCTCTGATCCGCGAAATTATTTATTAGTGCATTCCTAATCCCTAACCAATTATCGGGAATGCCATTGGCATTGATGGTCCGGGATGCTGGTCCTGTAATTTTATTAAGGATGCCATTCATGAGGCATAAATTGGCTAGCTCGTGTCCTGGATCATTGCTGATAAATTGCGTCACTAATTGGTCGCAAATTCTTATGAATCTGGTAAGAATGTTAGGGTTCCCATCGAAATCCGGGACCATACGGAGTGCCTTATAGATATTATCTGGTTCGTGAGCCATTTCGTCGATTTCGTTTACTACTATGCTATCGTTATTCTGAGGTAAATTAACACTAATATCGCAATCTTCCATAAAATTTAAACTATCTAAATTTCTAAAATTATCTATTTCGCTCTCCCTACGGTTTTGCCTTGAGGAGGCCGATTCCTCCTCGGAGCTTCTTGGATGGAAAATGGTGGGAGAGGAGGCAACACTTTAAAGAAAGTTTCAAAGTACTCACATTTGGTCTCTTCTTACACTGATTGTCAAGTGCGCCGCCGCCCGTGTGCCCGTAGATTCAAGATACGCCGATGAAGACTTGAAAGCTCAAACAGGGGTCTGTTCGTCTGGAACCGATTTTGGGAATTTCCTGGACGAAAACGCACTGCTTCGACGTATCCTACCGCCTGCGCCAATTACGGAGGCCACAGACGACGGTTTTAAAAAAAACCAAAAACTTTTAAACTATTTATTAAGAAAACTTTAACAAAGTTCGTAAATCTAATTAAAAGTAACGAAGCTACGCTTGGTCAATGTAAGTACCAAAGGTAGAATGACGTGACCGCGCTCGCTCGCAGGCCGGGCACGCTCAGGGAAAGACGTCATTGCTGGGTCAGCAAAGTAGGTACTCGGCGAATGACAATTATACCGCACGGACAACAATGCTGCAATCCACGGCTGCAGATTAGGTGCATAGTTTCTATGTAACATGCTTCTAACAGCAACCTTGCACTTGTTTTTTGAAAAAAAAAGTCGCAAAAAAAAGGAGTTGTACCTAACGGTTACAAGTAACAAGTACCTAGTGGTAAAGTATTTATTTTGTAGTATGTGGATTAGTTTGAATCTTAAGTAAACAAGAGAATTACAATTACAAATTATAGAAATAAATTAGAACTAGTATTTACAATTGAAACAATTGAGCTAACTGCAGACTGTTGCAAACAGATAGCTCAACTGTTAATAAAATACTTTCATAGATACCCACATGAGTTCTATTCTACCATATACGGGGTACTTAAGGGTGCGATCTATGACGCCATTTTGTGAGAAGGACAGGCATAATTCAAAAATTCTAAATTCAAAGTGGTTTATTTCCTTTAGACCTTACAGGACTCTTTGGACACATCACAAAACTCAGATTACATAAGTAAAACTAGGAAATAAAGTGATCACTTTGATTTTTTGTCCACTTCAATCTTTTTAAGGTAAAGAAGCGAACAAGAAACCTTTACCTTGTTAGAATGTTAGTTTTCGAGTTGGAGCGAAACTCGTCCCAAGCTTTTGTATCCTCTCGATAATCTGATATTTAATAGTACCTACCTAGGCCTTTTTGCAAAGAATGTGTTTAACAATTTGTTTGAATTTATTCATTGTCAATTTTTGCAACTCACTTGAAGTTTTGTTGTTTCTACAACAAAACTTCAAGTGAGTTACTACTCGTATACATTGCCCTTTAAAAGATACGTTAATCTTGTGTAACCTAGTTGTGGGCACAGCGAGTTTATTCTTATTTCTAGTATAAAATTTATGTATATCGCTATTTTTAGGGAACCAATTGATATTCTTATGAGTATACAAGTTTTCATAAATACATGGTACTGTCGTATATCATAAGATTTCGCGTTCATTGGAGCGGGACAGAGCAAAGCAAAATCAGTACAAAAGTCAAGTTTTTGCTTTTTATCTATTAACTAGCTGTTCCCTGCGGTTTCACCCGCGTTAAATTAGAATTTCGCATTTATACTTACGATGTTACTTTCCATCCTTTCAACTAACTCCGTGCCAAAAATCAAGCCGATTGGTTGCTTAGTTAGGGCGTGAAGGAAGGACAAACAAACAAATACGAAACAAACACACTTTCGCATTTATAATATTAATAAAGAAGTATAGATAATTCAAAATATAAACATTAAAGTTAAAATTTAAGTTAAAAGCCACATTGGAAGGTAAATGCTACTATAAAATAAATGATTTCATAACGAACAAACATTTATTAGATTAGAAATGACATGACTTCTGGTTTTGTTCATTTTATTTCAATTTTCATTATTTATCAGTTTTCTTATAAGGATACATTAAAATTAAGTGATAATTTGTACGCAGATTTTGCACGCCGCAATAAGATGGTAGAAATACATTGTGTCGTAACAAACAAGGTACAAAGGTCGTGTATATTTAACACGACCTTTGTACCTTGTTTGTAATGTAATGATAATGATGCAATTTCTTTACTTTACTTTTTAATAGATATAATAGAAAAACTAAACGATCACTCAAATAAAACATTTGTCTGGCTATATCATTCGTAAAAAAATATTATGTGGTGTTGTCAGGCTATGTTAGTTGCAGATTCGATTCCCACCGTGGAAAGAAGATACATACATAGATAGACAATGTTTATGGTCCAAATATTACATGTTTACTGGTAAGTAGTGTCTTAAATCCTTAATTAAGTATAGGTGGTGGTGGTGGTGACGGTACCCTGGTGTAATTACCTACACCAGGGTACAGTCCACTCGCACTGAGGTTTTCAATTGATTGTGATTTTCTATTTAATTAGTTTTTCATTACGGATGTAGGCGGGTTAACTCGAACCTTATGTCCCTAAACCTTATATAATGAATTCGTCAAACTACGATAGTTTTTATAATTTGTTTTTATTAACACACACTATTATATATTAACACTCTTCATGCCAAAACTACTGAATGGATCGGGATGAAATTATGGGTAGAAATAGTTCTAACCCTGAAAAAAAGTCCTTTTTAAAAAAAAAACTGATGAGTGATGAAACTGTGATCCATTGACTAGATCGAGATCTATTGAGATTAGTTCCATTCTTATTAGATCCAGTTTGGAAGGTGTGGAATGTGGATCTGTCGATAACTTCATTCCTCAGTAGGTTCATGAATAGATCCATGAGGGATCTACGCATGCGAAGACTTGGGGAGAAGCTGGTATACTTATAAAGCGTGCGATTAATGCTAAAATCAAGCATAATGGGTATTTTAACCCTTAATAGGGCAAAGGACAATTGCTTACCACCTCAGGTTTTTGACCATAGAGAGTTGTTCTATGTACACATTCTCATGTTCAATATTTATAATGTGTGAAGACCCTTTAAACTTTTATTAGTACTGGCAACTACGCTAACTTTGATAGTTTGCAAACTACCAACATTTACAAAAAAATATCGAAGAATTTTAAAAATTAGAGGTTTTTGGCGCAAATAAATTTAAATTTTGTTCTAACAAGATTCTGGTAAGTGGTTTTGTGATATTTGGTAGGAAAATTGATTATATTATCCTGCATGACTCGTAGAATAACTTTTGAAATGTAAATTGTACTGATTGGAAAATCTTCGTAAACTCGGTGGTAAAACTCTTACCATTGCCCGGTTACATCCACATAGTAGTATTTGGTGGTAATATAGTTACCGTTACCCATTAGTGTGCTTGTTATTTCAGAAGAATGTCGAAGAAAAAGAAGATATCTGATAGTATTATCGCCGGTATTCTAGAAGATAATCTCTCTGCTATTGAAAGTAGCGACGAAAGTATCTCGGAAGAACCACTTTTGGGCGATTGCGTGCTAGATTACGACGATGCAGTTTCGCGAGGTCTTTCAAGAATATTTGGTGAAGATCCTGAGTTGGAGACGAGAGGATTAGATAATTTTCAAGACCCTCTTTTTCAGGAACAAACAAGGTGGAAATTTCGGAGTACCTGCTGAAATCAGACACTCTTCTGTGCCACACTACCCAGAAGACCAAGGGAAATTTACTAGATGCCGATTTTGCAGCATGAAAAATGCTCAAAAACGATCAAGGATAATTTGCGATGTCTGCAAAGTAGCTTTATGTACCACACCATGCTTCAAAAACTTTCACATTGCTCCAGAAGAAGGAGAGGCTATGGACTGTAGCAGCTCTAGTACCTCCTCTCTCTCTACCATAACAGGCTAAGGTCAAATATTTACCACCAACACCAAAACGTAAACGGGCGATGGCAAAATGATTACCACCGAATTTTCGCGTACTTATAGTTATATATTTTTTGATTTTCATAAATAATGTTTAAAAGGGTCCTAATAAACGTATAAATAATAACAAAAAACCTGTTTTTTCAATAATTTTTATCTCTGCCCTATTAAGGGTTAAAACATTGTTAACTTTTGCATATGTTCAGACTAAAAAAGGATAGGTAGGGAAAGAACCTGTAGAAGCCGATTGATTAATCGAATATAATGTATGGTTTTTTTTAATGAAAAAAAAAACAAATTTCGCATTAAAACAGTTTTAATTGAAATGCTCTAAATTATCAGGGACCATTTGAAATTATTTTTACTAGCAGCATTATTATTTTTAATAGCAGACAAATGTTCTAGTTGAGTTATCGTTTAGTATTTCTATTTCATGTTTATATTTTGAATAATTAATAGATAACTAGCTAAAACTTGATTTTTGCACTTACACCGCTCTGCTCTGTCCCGCTCCTATGAACGCGAAATCCTATTTTTATCTTTTTCGCAAAATGGCGGCATAATTCGCCCCCTGCAGATTTTTTTAAGTACTACTACTATTGAAAACACTTACCAGTTGTAATATAGAGCACAGATAACATATAATACCACTTGCAACACATTTTAAAAGATTAATTTGTATTTCAATAAAATTCACTTGCACAAACTAAATAAAGTTATTACGGATAATTATTATTGAATCATTTTAAATTAACTGCACTTTGTTTATAGAATTTAATTTAATTTTAACAATTTATTAATGATTTAAAAACTCTAGAATTCAAGAACTAGATCTTTAAGATTATTTTTCAAAAAATTATTAAAAATTCTGACCTAAATAAACCTCTACTTGCCGGTAGAAGCAGAAATCTTCTGAAACTTTTTATGCTTGCACTCAGAAATGAAAGTAAAAAATATTGTGCGCGCGCGTGCGTCACTATTAAATAAAATCATTCCTGATTCTTAAGAAGTTGTAAAGGTTAACTAAGAACCAATAATTGTAGGCTCTGGGTATTTCTGACCGCTAGATTCTGCGTCAAATATAATTGA
Source organism: Eupithecia exiguata (assembly GCA_947086465.1). NCBI lineage: Eukaryota > Metazoa > Arthropoda > Insecta > Lepidoptera > Geometridae > Eupithecia > Eupithecia exiguata. The sequence goes on along the minus strand of OX352250.1, from coordinate 8,227,273 downwards.
TAGATGACCGTGACGGTAAAAAACGCATCGTCAACTTCTTCCTAGGAAAATTAACTGATTGGTAATTTAGTAGAGATAGGTATCAACTTAAGGAAGCCTATACGCAACATGATTGTGGTCATTAAGGTCCGGTTTCACCCACAATGATAAATTGATGACTGAGTCATCGCAAACGAACATTGCTATGACAGATTTGACAGGTCCTATGTAAATATTTTTTAATAATGGCAATGATTTGATTAATTTACAAAAATTCAAAACTGACTTCAAATCCCTTATTAAAACTGTTATTTTTTAAATCCTGTTTTTTACAACATCTCTGGAGTCAATTTTTTTTGGGTCCACCTCGATGATTATCCACACAATAGCGAAAGAATTTTCTGATGGTTTCAATCGACTCGGAGAAATCGACGAACATACATTAAAAAATACATACAGTCGAACATAGAGAAACACTTCTTTTGTTTTTCGCCAGAAAACCCTAAATAGACTAGCCAAGGCTCGGCCAAAATGTGGCCGGACTTTAAGCTACGACCATCGAGCAAATATGCTCGATGGCTACGACGCAGTTTAAAAAGGTACATTAAAATAGTTATGGGCTTTAACTCATTGCGTTTAGATGCATTTCGTATTGATGGCATCAGATTACACACAGCTCGCGGGTCCCTCGTTTGAAGCTTGTGGAAAGGCATTTTGCTACTGCAAAATGTATCTTAAGCAATCGAGTTAAAGCCCTCAATTGAATGCACATTTTTGTACTGTGCTCTAGTGGTGCTTTTTAGGTGTGCAACAAGCTTTTAGCTTTTGAAAAAAGTTCGGGCGCTATCATTGCGGATAGATTTTGCGTATTTTTGATTTCCTCCATCGATTTGTATCAAAAAAGTTTTATCCTAATGTTATAGGTAGGTCCTATGTTATTACTTTCTGTTGACCTTCGTTCACCTATTTATTTCTCATCAGCGTTTTTAAATCAGTTGAGTCCTACGGGCATGTCCCCACTGTGTTGTGACGTCAGAAAGTCGTGCAGTATAATACGATGCATTTAACTGCACGACTTTCGCTTGTATATAAATGGAGTTTTTTAATGCCTCCTTAACAGTTTTATATTTTCTAGTAGGTATATGCAGATATGCAAAGTTGCTCTTGGTGGCCTCAGACTAAGTAGATTTCTTACTTAATCTGAGTAGGTGGCCACCAATTTCAGTTTTCGCATGTCTGCATACTAGGTATACAAAATAAAAATATTACAGATGTATTAAAAAAAAGCTTATGATATGAATCACAAACTGCCCAATGGGTTTTTTAAATTCCGTTCACATATTTTGGCGCTAGTGTGAGTCAGGGTACCGCCTTAAAAGCGTGATGATTTGTGGCCTTCTTTATATCCACAGGTCAAACCGTTGTTCTAGAGTCTGACAGCTTGAGCAGAAAAAGAGTCGCTGTAAAAAGATGATGATAATATTTGTCATCAGATTTTTCAAAGATATAAAGGTAAAGCGCACTACGCGTCAGCGGAACTGCGCGGCCGCGGCAGTGCCCGTCAAATTAGAACAAACGACGAAACAAGTCGCGCGGCCTCTGGTGATTTGTTCTAATTTGACATAAAGTGCCGCGGCCGCGCAGTTCCGCTGTCGGGTAGTGCGCGTTTGCACTCTTCAGATATAACAAGTGACTTATTAGCCGTTAAATTATTCAGCTATAAAATAATTTTTCTTCGTCAAAGCTCATAGTAAAGCAGTCGCCAAACAGGTATGTACTGCTATACCCGTTTGAGACGTTAAATCGCAACCATTTTGCAGAATAGGCACATAGAGCCTAAAGGAATACCTTGATACAAGTATTCCTAAAAGCATAAGATACAGAATAGCACAGCGATCGGTTCCTAGACTGCTTGTTGACAAATATCTTCCGTTTGCAACGCTGGGTTCTTTGAGAAGGAATGGTTCTGGAAAATTTCCGCTCCGTTTTACTGTATAGGAACCCATTTTCTGCCTTGAACCGGATGGTTCGGGGTCGTTGGTATTCTAAGTACTTGTTTCTTGTCGGGACTCGTTGTGGCCGATCTTCGGTTAAGAGGGTATCAGCAGGATGGTTAGCAAGAATAAAAAAATAATTGAAATATTCATGGAATTAGAAGATTATTTAATTTATTATTCAGGTAGACTTGTTTTTGATTAAGTTGTTAGGTCGAACCGATTTAAATAATTTATTTTAAGGGTTCCGTATCTCAAAAGGAAAAAAAACCCTTAAAGGATCACTTTTTTGTCCGTCTGTCCGTCTGTCAACCCTCTTCTCTCAGGAACGCGTGGAGTATCGAGTTGAAATTAATATGAAATACTCATCGATCTGAACACATAAGTAACCTCTTGGAGCCGTGATACAACTCAAAATTTTAAGTCAACGCAATCAAAATCTTAAAACTGTAATATTGTAGTCTAATCACAAAAAACATTTTGTTGATTCTAGCCATGGACCAAAACCCATATCCCGGTACCTACCTACTTCCCGTTGAGCTAAAATCATGATGAGAAACATGTTCTTATAATTATAAGTACTTAATTAATATAATGTTTAGTTATGGAACCCTCGTCGCGCGAGTCTGACTCGCACTTGACTTTTTTATATATATTTTTTTATACCTTCTCGCCGATTACCAACACCGTCGTTGTGGACCGATTTTGATGATTCTTTTTCTTCGTATTGTATAGAAAATTATCTTAAGATGGTTCCATATAAATGTTTTTCTCAAGGAATCAGTAATTGAGTTTTTTCAAAAAATATTCACCAAGCCGAACAAACTTCCTCCTCCTTTCATCGAAGTTGGTATAAAATAGTAGCCCTCAAGACCAAATTCGTGCTAGGTTAGAAATAAGCCGCGGTGAAAAATGTACGTTTAGCCCCACACAGCACTTTTCCCAACGGCTCACGACTAGAAATATGCCGGGCATTTCTCCACACAACAGATATTAAAGCAGGAAATCCGTCAACTCGAGTGGTGCACTGGTATCGTTATAAACACTGGAGATGTTGCAACTTCTAAAAGGATTTATGGAAGTTTTTCAAAGTTTCCGTTGTGAGAAATGTAGGAAAGTTTTAAGTGTGAATGAATGCAAAGTTTCGTGAGTTTTCGTCGGAGGGTAAGGATTAACAATGGGAAGGGTTTTTGAGTGAAACTTTTTAAGAGTTTTCGGTATTATCGTGGTCAAACGGTTTTGCCATACTCAGCGAGCTTGTTAGACGGATTGGTCTTCAACAACCTCAAACTGAACAGCCTATTTTGGTCAACTGCTGGAAGCAGATCTCTCCTTGTTAATCGCTTATTGGCTTTTATCTTATGAGGGGGTAATGCCCATAGTCCCTACACTGGGCATGCGGGTTGGGGCAGTTCGGTGGTAGAGCTAATTCTGCAAGAGGCGCTTGCAAATAGGTACATTGCAGACATTGAAAACGTTTAAAAACTCCTTTTTTTATAGAAAGCGTTCCTTAAAATGCTAATATAAGGCTAACTCACATTGCGGAATTTCTCCGCGCGATTTCTGACAGTTTTTCTACCTAGCTCCCAGCTGAGACTAGACCAGTTATGAACCTACTGTTTGTTATTTTAACGGTTTTCTATATTTTTGATAGGACATCTTCAGGCAAAACGTAACTGTGGGAAGTCTGTTTTGAAATGATCAGTTGGTTCCATATAGTACCGTAGTTAATTGAATTCAAAGTAACAGGCGCCAATTTGTTTCTTAGTTTATTTAATTCATCTGAAAAAAATGACGCCAGAGCAGTTAAAAATCCCGTAGATCAAGCGACAAAGTCGCTACAGCGGCAGCACTGCCGCCCGCGCCACGCGAATTTTCTTCCGCGCTGTACGGAAAACAAAATCGCGTTTATTCAAAACACAGATTTGGTTGAGGTATTACTTCCGCGTGGATTTTTTTTCCCAAGAGCTCCATACAATTTTTATATGTTACAGAATCCTGCGGGGTAAGCCAGGGAGTCGATGGGTGGAGGCGGCTCAGGGCGTCGTACGGGGGTAGGCCTATGTCCAGCTGTGGAACTGAGGTTGATTTGATGATGATCAAAATCTTCCAATATTGATCAGCATTGAGAAACCAGCTCTCAGCCTAGTATTCATAAGAAACGTGAGATGTAAATCTAAGTGCATTCTATGCATAAATTTCGGACTTCTCAGTGACTAGATATTCTGATCCAAAATCACACAGTGACAAATAGGAAAATCAGAATTCTGATCCAGTTTTCGTTACAGCTGTTCACTACTCTCTATAAGTAGGTTTCTCCCGATGTGAGTGATGAAATGGCATACGGCCAAGCTATGCTATTTGCATATTACGTGTAGGGCATTGCTCTCGGTTATCGGCATAGATGATGAGCCTTGAACTATCCATGTGGACAAATTCGTACAATATCATACAAATATCACGTCCAAGCTCTAGAGTTGGATTTTAATAATTTTTTTAGGCATTCTTTTTGATTTCTGTATGTAACCAAACAATAAGGAAGAGCGAGGATCTCTAAAAAAAGTATGTTTATGCATATAAGAGAACACCTATTACTAACCCTTAGTGGGTTGGGTAACAGGGGTTCTCTTATATATGCATTCTTTCGGATTTAACTGTAACTTAATAAAAAAAATAAAAAAATCATCCATATTGTGTTGAATTCTGTGACGACCTCTGTGGCGCGGTGGGCGAAGGCCTGCCTGCGACGCAGGAGGTTGCGGGTTCGATTCCCGCCTCGGGACAAATGTGTGTACGATCTGCAGACATTTGTTCAGGGTGTTCTGGTCGTTTTCTATGTATAATAAAAAAAAAAACTATCTATGTATTGTATTGTATTATGTATATCAGTTATCTAGTACCCATAACACAAGCTCTGCTTAGCTTGGGGCTAGATAATGCTGTGTGAATTATCCAGCACTATTATTATTATTATTACTGAATTTCATAATACGCGCAATATTAATTAAAAATGTGTATAACATTACCTTTCCATCATTCTCTTGCCCTTAGTCTACTTAAGAGGCCGGTAAAACTGGTTTTCTGCATTCACTACTCGCACCAGTTATCGAAAAATTTCAAAATCGTCTTTTTTGCAATTTTGATTCAGCAATTTTTTCTTTGTCAACCAATTTATTTATACTTATTTACTTTTATTAACCAATTTTAATATTACAGATTATATAATCAAATGCGTTATTTATGTTGCACTTCGTACTGTATTATTTCAACTATATTACGACCTCTGTGGCGCGGTGGGCGAATGTCCACCTACGACGAAGGAGGTTGCGGGTTCAATTCCCGCCTTGGGACAAATGTTTGTACGATCTGCTAAATATTGTTCTGGTCGTTATAAATGTATAAAAAATTATATTATGTGTGTATTGTATTATATTATGTATATCAGTTATGTAGTACTTACCAAATTGTATGCCTCGATGAAAAATATTTTTAATAGCCTGCGGTTTTTCTAGGAAAATACCATTTATCCTAGAAAAACCACAAGCTATTAAAATAAATACTATTCCATCTAGGTACAAAACGTTTGGGTTCTACAGGGTCCTATGAAAAACGTCCGTCGTATTTAACGTAATAACTGACCGGAACCCAACGAAGTGGTACACCGGAAATGCGCGTTTAAATCAACCACCCGCACCGGATTCGGAAGCTGGGCCAATAAATATGGCGCCAATTGAACCGCGAGCTCTCAGTAAATATTACGAGGTTATCTGGAAGGGGTTGTTACGGTTGGATCCGACATTGTCTTCGAATAGTGGACCAACTACAACTAATGATAAGACTTATCTTGCTATGAATGTGAGTTTTTTGACTACGTACCACATTTGTGTCGGAAGAAAACCAACGTTTCATCTCAAAACGAGGGATCAGTTAGAGTGAATGCGGTTCTGAATGAACATATGCAGTCATTATCGCTCACATTCATTGAGATCATCAAATTTCGATGTTTTTTTGTTCCGTACCCAAAGGGTAAAACGGGACCCTATTACTGTCCGTCTGTCACCAGGCTGTATCTCATGAACCGTGATAGTTACACAGTTGAAATTATCACAAATGATGTAGTTCTGTTGCCGCTATAACAATAAATACTAAAAAATAGAATAAAATAAATATTTAACGGGTTTTCGATACATCAAACGTGTTTTTTTGCCGTTTTTATAGAAAATGGTACGGAACCCTTCGTGCGCGAGTCTGACTCGCACTTGGCCAGTTTTTTATAGTAAAACAGACATATCTTGGGTCATAAACAGACACAATAATAATAATAAGGGCTAATTTAAGAAAAAACTCTGTGTAATTTGGGTCGAACTAAGCTATATTGCTAAACTAAAGGGGTTCCCCTTTGTCCTAATTGACGAGTGAAATTGAAAGAGAATTTCTGGTGACTGGATAAGAAGGCCGAAATTTATGCTTAGTTATTATGAAAAATTGGACTAAGAGCTGGTTTCTCGAAAGATGATTAAAGTTGGGAGATTTATATCTATGTAATGTATTGTAATGTAGGTACAGGGCGCTTTGGCGCTCATTAGGGGAGGCCTATGTCCAACAGTGGACTACTATAGGCTGAGGATGAATGTATTAAGTATATCAGTCATCTATTACCCATAACACAAGCTCTGCTTAGCTTGGGGCTGGATGATGTTGTGTGAATTACTCTGCATTTTATAATATTTATTTATTTTGCATTTTAGAACCGCATTCAGAAAGAAATTTTAGAACGTTTTCAATGTAATTTAGCCTGAGATATTAACACAGACCAAACATACAAAAATTGGTTGAAAACCAACTTATTGCTATAATCAATTGTTTTTTCTCTCAGAAAGATCAGGTGAAAGAAGAAAGAAAGATAAGTATCATCTCATCACTTGCATCCTCATCATCCGCAACCTGACCTAGCCCACTGCTGGGTATAGACCTTCAAGATATAGAGAATAGGTTTAGGTATTTATTTGTGATTATTGCAATGACAAAAACACGACTAGTCGAAAGGACACGTGTTTCCCCCAGTGTCCCCTAAATTTCCAAACAAATCATGTGATGAATTTTTCAATGCAGTTTAACGAGGCTTTTAAATTACTATGAAAGTCGCGTGAAAACAACTAAAATCAAATGCCAAACGATGCGAACAGAGCATTTTGCTGCTGTTACACGGTCCGTCGCATCAAACACCATTTTAAATATAGATATTTTTCACCGTTTAATATTTTGCTGCAATAAAATAGAGGGAATAGCCTCTTTTTCATGTATTTAGAACAAAGTCAATATCGTAACATGCAGTGTTGCCAGATGAAATTTGAAAAAAGCAGTAGATTGGGAAAAAAAGCAGGTAGATTTTAATATGTTATAAATTTGTACCTATGTTTTGTGTTTTGCGAGTATTTTCATGCAAAAAATACATATAACAAAGCTACTAACCCGTTTTTTTGAAATTTAGGAAACGTTTTCTTTGCCCACATGCCCAAACTGTTTAGCTTTGTGGAAAGCGAGGACAGGCGACCTGTCGGCTGTGCTTTGCTCAGTTATTTTCAGTCTGATCGAATTTTGATTTGTGGTTTTGGACATAATATATTATTTAGTGCATAGTAAAGTAATAACTGGATAAACACTCTCACTCAGTTTGCATTTTGCAAAAGTTTATCGAACGAACGAACGGACCGACCAATCAATCTAAAACGATGAACAGACAGACCAAGACAGACAGAAAGAAAGTGGAAGCCGGAAAGAAGAAACGAAGGAACAAACTCTTCATTTTCATTCATCTGTTTCAGTTTTGTGAAGTTTGTGAAAATTTCATTGGCAACTTGTCACGTGACACTGATAGCTTAAAAAGACATGGAGTCACTTGCTATTGCTGCTCGGAAAAAGCAGGTAGATTTCACAAAATTTGAGCAAAAAATCAGTAGATCAGTAGACGGTTCAAAAAGCAGGTAGATCTACTGCTAAATCAGTAGATCTGGCATCGCTGGTAACATGGCAAAACAGAAAATATTTTTTAACGCTGATTTCTTGAAAAAAGAAAATTACAGTGCTAAAAATTGCATTAAAACTTTTGCTGAAAATAGAAAACGTCGTCCTTTTTGTGTTGGACGTGTCATTTATTCATTTTCATGACAATAACTAGACATTATTATTGAAGGGCCAGTAAGAACACACCCATTACAAGATTTAATTCAAAGGCGCCTTAGTTTTAATGCAAGTAAGACATAGAATCCCAAGTAGGCAATACCATATTCTCCATGTTATGAACAAAATGGAATTTAAAGTATGGAATATAAAATTTAAAGTAGCTATCATAATGTTATAGCATAGCCACTTGAATCTCTAATACTGAAAGTTAATGTAATTCTGTAACTGAATTCGGCAAATTCAGTTAATGTAAAAAAATTATAGTAGGATGATAAAACGGCACCATTTTATTACAATACTAAGTACCTATTTTACTTATAAGGTTTTTTGTTATAGTGCTAACCCGCACTCTGGGTATCTCTAAGAAATGAAATAAGTTCCTAAAAATTATCGGTTTCGGCGGGATTCGAACCCGCGCCCCACCCTAAGTACGGGTGTGCTCTAACCAACTAAGCCACGAAACCCTTGGTCGGTTCAACCGAAAATTTTTGGGACCTCTTACGGACTAAGCATGTATGAGCCGTTCACCAATAGATTACAATGTTTTTACTTTTTACCCACAACCCGCTATCCCAATCCCTCGGTGACCACCTACCCGACGGGAGTAGATTTAAAATCAGCGCCGCATGCTCCTTGCATGCAGCTCAAAGCTGAATTTACTCCCTTTGCCTATTTATTTTTAATTTCTTTGTATTTTTATGTATAATTCTGTTTAGGTTAAGAGTTTTTTTAGGCAATAAATGATTTTTTATTTATTTATTTATTTATTTACTATAGCGCCGGTGGCTCCACCTACAGGGGTAACATTACAGTTTAACCAAACCTGCTCAACGACCAAAGTTTTATTTTTTATTTTACTTATGTTCGCGAATTTGGCCCTTTACTTGAACCTTACCTTGCAGGAATCATTAAGATTATCAAGTACCTAACAATACTAAGATTATCATGTACCTACAAAGTTTTAAGACCTAATTTTGATCTCTTTGTGTAAACCTTGGATCAACGAACCTACAATTAAACTCAAAAAGGGCAGTCGAAGACAAAAATACCTGAACATAGGCATGATTTTTGTTTCTCGACAGTTGAGATGTCATCGACAAGATTCACTGCTAAGCGGCTTCAAAAAAGGAGGATGTTTTTTTAATGTATGTTCGCCGATTTCTCCGCGAATTATCGACCGATTTTAATGATTCTTTGACTATTGTATACATATATCTCAAAATATTCCCATATTTTTTTATTCCCGTGGGATGAGTATTTAACTCAGGGACTCAGGGATTGAAAGGCCCAGAGCGGGCCAGCAAAACTTATACCCTGCCAGTATTGCGAGGCCTGCTCCGGGCCTGAGACGTCTTCTGAGACGTCTCAGGCCCGGAGCCCGGAGACCCGGTGCGCCATCTGCAATCCTCGAGAGAAAAAAGCTATTATTAGTAAGAGATTAAATCGTAAAATAAAAAAAACGGCACTTTTTTAGCTTTTTTAATACAATCAAATTATAGGATGGGGTTTGGTACATCGCCTCTTGCGTGCGGAAAAGGAACAACGCAAATCCCAAGAATTTAACGTCTTCATGACGCGATGATGACGTCACGATAGTACCTGTCGGGAAACCCAGCAGGGTAACCACACTCAGCGCTCAGATTAAATCTGGCTAAAACGTCCAAGATAATTTCTCTTGTAGTCGAATTCACTAGAAACCGAGCTAATTTCAATATTGACAAATTTCTACGTATTGTGAAGTTGACTGTACAAAGGTACCTAGTACCAAATTTGCCAAAATGAGGGCAATGTTTTTTGGATTTTTATTAAAATCCTTGTTCAAAACGAGGTAAAGTAACTTTCGCGAGGGTTTTTAATGTTTTTTTACAGTCACTGGATATGTTCAGGGCCAAATCTTAGTGCGAGTGACTTAGTACAAGGTGAACAAGGATACAACAATGACTGACTGGGCCAAAAGGTGCGTGCGAGACATTGGAAATTGAATAATAACTTCGAGTATGTAAATTATTTCATTAAGTACCTACCTACTAGATATTGTACCCGCAGCTTCGCCCTCGTGGAACTCACATTTTTATGGTAGGTATATATATCTTTTTACGTGCTTATTATTATTTCAAACAAAAAAAAAAACTTAAAATGCGCTTAGTCAAAATTCCGACTATTAATCGGTCAACCCGTTTCAGAGATTAGCTCAAAAAAACAGACAGGTATTCCTCGTATTCCCGAATAATACAATATTATATGTCGAATCTATACTAATATAAAACTGTTTGTCCTGACATATAGACAAGCTACAGCCTAAACCAGTAAGCGTAGAGACTTGAAACTTGCAGGATATGTAGGTCTTGATATGAAAGTGAGCACTACGAAAGGAATTTTGGAAATTCAAACTCTAAGGGGTTCAAAATTGGAGTCGAAAATTGAATCAAAAATGCTCTGTATTTCAGTAACCGTTAACACCAGAACTGCAAAATTTGATATGTATTGTTCTGAAATTTTGACGGTGTTGCCCTATAAGTAACTTCAAAATATGCTTTAATTCAGAGGAAAATGCTCCGTTTCTCAGCAACCGTAAGCAATAGAATTACAAAATCTTACACGTTGATTTGTCTTTCAAAACAATAACACATTTCATCCATAGTTTTCCAAAATTATGACTGCGTTTTCCTATACTTATCTTTTTTTAATTTTGACAGTGTTGCCCTATAGGAAGTAGCATAAGTAACACGTGTGCTAAAAAAAAAAACATAACAAAAGAGTCCTAAAGTACTGTTCAGACGACAAAACGCTGGTGTACAAAGAAACTAGCGAAAAATATTTTTGCAATTTTAGAATGTTTAATATTCCACGAGTGTCATAGAACACAAATAGGGAGAAACCGAACCTAAAAAAAAAGTAAGAAAAACTTAGCTTAGGTATTTTAAATTCAAAAACACATCATTTACGTTGACTCGCGGTTCAGAATCAGCACCTTTCGGATTAGTAATGTTACGTGGCACCCCGATCAGGGTGATTCGTTTGGTTTGGTTTTCAAAACTAAAAAATAAGTAAAGAAAATACAAATTTATAAAAAAAATACAAATTTACCTTTATTATCACACAAAAGAACCATTCTTGACATTCAAAATTCGTAACTGCAGTTATGGTCCATTCTGCAGTTCCATTTTTCGATAAAGCGTCGAGCTATCAATGACGAACGTTATTATGCCGTGCCTAACGGACTATTTTTTCCTTAAACTAAAGCCTGCGATCTCCAGGATATTTAGGTCCAGCAAGACGGCGGGGCCACTTGCCTGCCATACACAACGTGAAAACATGGCTCTCCAGGATATTTATATGGATATATGTATTATATTAGAAAACAGATGGTACTTTGCACAATTATTTCTGAACTAGCAGCGCCTTGCGGTTTCACCCGCGTAGTTCCCGTTCCCGTGGGAATTCCGGGATAAAAAGTAGCCTATGTTCTATTCCAGACTATAATCTATCTCTGTGCCAAATTTCATCCAGATCCGTTTAGCCGTTCTGGCGTGATAAAAGAACAAACATCCATCCATCTATCCATCCATCTAAACTTTCACGTTTATAATATTAGTGAGATTAGTGAGATTACAAAAAATGCTTCTATTTCTTTTTTGAAACAAAGGGGATCTCCCTTGTTTCTCATAGGTTATTATGATTTTTTTTCAACGATTTTCAATTAAGATAACGGAGAAAAAAGGTTTTAACGTAACCCAATTCACGTCAATTGAGATTATGTCCAGTATCCACGCCTTATATGACGCCTCGGAATGCCCCGCCTCGGTCGCCGCCGCCACCGATGAGAACCTTTAGACTGCGTATGTAAAAACCTACGATTTTAACGTAGTTTTAATTGAGGTAGGTTATAGCATTCAAAACATGGTTAATAGTCGGCGAATTGCGTATCGTATGCTAAAAAGGTTAATAGTCCTGACCTTTGTGGCGCACCTGGTGTCCGCTTGCGACGGATTAGGTTGTAGGTTCGATTTCCGCCTCGGAGTAATTGTTCGATCTAGCAGGTTATTGATGATTTCTATACATACTAAAATATCTATCTATACCTTCTTCTTCGTCGTATTCTTCGTTCCCGAAGGTTGTGCCCGTCCTGGAATGCTTTCACGGAGACGCTGTTGAACCGCTTCTTCGCTACTCTATCTTCGGCCTGTCTCAGGGCTGCAGGCACAGTGAGTCCTGTTATTACCTTATCTTGGTCAGACCAGCGGGCTGGTGAGCATCCTCTTGGTCTTTTCCCCTCTATGTTACCTAGTGCAACCAGTTTTTCGAGGTTGTCTGGTTGGCTATCCATGGTAATGTATTGTAAGTGCGTATTGTACCTATTTGTGTCTATGTATGTAAATGTACCTACTTAAACAACGGTTTTTCGAAAGGGCGTACCACTCGTTTTTTTTTTCGAAACAGCGTGTTCCGCAACGATGGCATTCGAATCTGCATATCAGACCCCTTATAACTATTTATTATTATTCTTGTAAACCTGTATCTATGTACCTGTTGTCCAAATAAATGTATTTTTATCTTTATCTAAGTGCCCATTATAACAAAAGCTCCGCTTAGTTTGGGGCTACCCTAAATAAATTTTCCACAATTATTTATTTATTTATCGTAGCTAATGTTTTCATAAAAAAAATGATTTTTTTGACAATGGTAATTGGAAAAAGTTAATTTATAAAGGTCGTTATGGACAGACATTTATAAAATATCTTTAAGACGTTATCGCGAACGAAGTCGCAGGGCGATGCTAGAATGTACCTACTTATCGTCAAAGAGGGCTAAAGTGGTTTGCTATAATATATTATTTATTTTTCATTATTTTCTTCCATTTAAGTTCCATACAAATCCATTTTCATAGAAACTGCATACCATAGAAGTTTATGAGCTCGCTTCAAGTGGACTAGAGTTTTTTTTTAGAGTTTCAGTGCAGATTTAAATGCAAAAGGCTCATTCCTTTGGCTTCGACTGAAAAAGCGGGGTTTAGTGCCTTGCAATTCAATAGAATAGGGATGGGGTAGGAGTTAGCAATGGACTGGATTTCGAAAGCAAGTTGGTCTTAAAAATGGATTACTAGTGTTTTTATTAGTGTTTTTTTTTTGATAAATCCAAATCAAACTATTAGCAAAGGCAAAATTATCCCACTTCATCAAATGCATAAAAAGTTGTAACCTGCCTTTATCAGAAAACCAACCCAACTTTTTAAAGAATATATATGTAGTATAAATTTTAAACAACCCTATGGTGTGTTCGGAATCTTTGTACACTGTTTTACTAATCAATGGCGCAAACTTCGTTTTTCCTTTCTCCGTTTCTTTTAGTTTTAACCTCAGTGGCACGGTGAGCGAAGGTCCGCCTCTGATGCAGGACGTTGCGGGTTTGATTCCCGCCTTGGGACGAACTTTTGAAATAATGGTTTCAGGCGTTCTGGGTTTTATACGTATAATAAAAAAAACATCTATCTTAATTACCTATAGCACAAACTCTGTTTAGCTAGGGGCTAGATGACGCTGTGTAGATTGTCTAGCTAGAGTTATTTATATCATTTATTTTTTATATTCATTCTTTTTGATGATATTCTTAAGTTGCCAGATTATAATAGTAAGGTAAGTCTTTTAGGGTTGTACATCGTAAATCAAGACTAAATTTTCCCATCCCTATTCTTAGCTAAGATCTAAATGGATCTACCCCACTCTGATGTATGAAAGTGAGTTTATTTGTTTCCCGCTCTTTATGACTAACCGACATTAAAAGAAGTTCTACCTCCGGCCTCTTTTACTGCAGTTTACACGAGCTACTGAAAGTTCTGAAAAGTTTCACGTTAAAACGAAACTGTAAATGAGTTTTAGTGTTTTTCGGGGTTGGTTAGTTTTTAGGGTTCCGTACTTAAAATGTGCAAACAGAACTTTATAACTAAGCCTACACCTGTCTGTGGGTCTGTTAGTCGTTGCAGGTCTTTAATATCTACGAAGGTACAGAGAGCTGCATTCGTAGATAAACCCCGTTAGTGACGACCTCTGTGGCGCGGTGGGCGAAGGTCCGCCTGCGACGCAGGAAGTTGCGGGTTCGATTCCCGCCTTGGGACAAATGTTTGTACGATCTGCAGATTTGCTCCGGGTGTTCTGGTTGTTTTCTATGTATTATAAAAAAAAGCTATGTGTGTGTTCTATTGTATTATGTATATTTTAAGATATCTAGTACTCATAACACAAGCTCTGCTTAGCTAGGGGCTAGATGATGCTGTGTGAATTGTCCAGCATTATTTATTAGTTACTACATCCTGAGTTTATAGGTAGGTACCTACAATATGAATTTTTAATTTTATTTGTTTTTTTAATAGTGTACCTGACTGTTTTATTTTATAAGTCTAATTGAAATTTGAAAATTTATGGATCTTGTGTCTGAAATAAAAACATATTATTATTATTACTACTAAGCAGGAATATATCATAACAGGAAACTGTCGGTAAAATTTAATATCAACCCTTAACTAAGGATCTAGTATCACAGATTCACCCCAATATGTTCCCAGATTCCCAATCGGCAGGTTACTAGTATAGAGTGAATTCAGCGGAAATATCTTAAATTCCAATGTTTTTGAGGTTTTCTGGCCAGTTGAACCTTAATTCGTGTAATTTCATGGAACGTAATTGCGAACGCGCTGCGTTTCAGCATTGCTTTGTTTTAACGGGAATATAGCGATTTTATACACGACTGAATACATACTGAAAGCGATTCAATAAATTTATTTTTTATAACAACTAGCAGTCCGCCCCGGCTTCGCGTGGGTAATTTCTATCGCCTATGTTCGATTGTCAGGGATAATGTAGGATTCTTATGATGAAAGCATTTTTTTATCGGTCCAGTAGTTTCGGAGCCTATTCTATTCAAACAAACAAATCTTTCCTCTTTATATTATTAGTTTAACAATGTGTGTTGTGTTATGTTTATTGCTATTCAGCGGGGCAATGCAGACAGCGTCTTGGGAACTGCAGATTGTCGTTGCAAATAATGCGGAAACGTCCCCAAGACGCTGGCTGCGTTATCCCCGCTGTATGACAATGCTGATGCGCTGCGCCAGCTTTTACTCACCAGCTTTTAGGTCACGTGTCAGCTTGGTTTTATGAGTATGGTAGACTCGCATAATCCTCGATCAGGGTCTACCGTATTCGTAAAACTGATCCCCAATTTGGTACCAGACGAGTCTAGGACTTAATGAAAAAAAAAACGAATCTAAGCTCCCATGGTCACCTTCCAGGCTGCATTCGGGGCTCTTCATTAGGGCCTGGATATCGCTAGGACCAGAGTTGAACTCCGATCGGCAAAGCCGTTCAAAATGGTTATTACAACCCAATTTGATAGCGCGCGGGATATTTTATTCTGATTATAAGTTGACGTACTTGTGATGTTAATTACTCGTATTACAACCTTGTTTGTTGTAAAAAAAGAGACAAAACACAATAGAAAATGGCAGAGTAAAACAACAGTTTGAGTGGCAGGTAATCACCGTGTCTCATAACTGGGGACTTCAAAAACACGTGTCTGTGCCCCGCAGTGAATAACCACCTACATCAATATTCACATTCAGTTATCTGGTGCTGCTTCAAGTTGTGGGTTGAAGGCGAATGAAGAGCTTTGCGTCACGCTTTTAACGTCTGGATGGATTAGAGGATAAAAAAAATTGCATTGGTTTCAAGATATACATAATTCACTCTGGCAAATATTGCAGAAAGAAACCGAATTTCCAATACAACTTAGCGTGTTAAGCAATTTATGGATGGGAACTTAGCGACTTTTGTTAGATATACTCGGTAATCTAACAAAAGTCTATTATTAGTGGCGATCACAATAGGCCTATCATGGCCGTAGTGATAAGAAAGCCACCAAGAGCAAATAAATAATAGATATACTCTGACTATACCTACTATAGTTTTTTTAGATAACATACTATAGATAGAGTGTAATTTGGGAGAGAAGGTGGAATTTCCCCCAAATAGTTGCTGAGGGAGATCTCCTCTGACCGGGCTGACCCAGCTGGTCCACTTATTAGATAATTGTAAATGGGCTGATAATGATGTATCAAATATCAAAGTGCTTTATTTCCTTTAGACCTTACAGGACTCTTGAACACGTCACAAAATACATATGTAAAACTAGGAAATAAAGTGACCACTTTGATTTTTTGTTCACTTCAATCTTTTTAATGTAAAGTAAAGAAGCGAACAAGAAACCTTTACCTTGTTAGAATGTTAGTTTTCGAGTTGGAGCAAAAGTCGTCCCAAGATGATGATATATTTTGTAATCACAGGGTCATGTGATTGTTCTTGTTCTAGTCTTGACATCGTTGGGACACAGACAGGATCGCAGACTGGTGGATGAGGGTCGCACAGGACCGAGTAACCTGCGTGTAAGAGAGGACTGTGCCCAGCACTCGGTGGGTGTCAGAGGGCTGATAATGATGATATTCTTGAGATCGAGTACAGGCAAAAGTACCTACGCTGCAACTTTTTTCGGGTTGCAGGTTCTGATCAAGCTTTTTTGTAGTTTTTATGTTTTTCGTTCCACAAGCAATAAAACTAGCGGAAAAGTAATTTGCCGCAAATCTTATACCATTTTATAGATCGATAGACAAGCGACCTTGTGGCGGTGCTCGAAACTTTGCCTTGCACCATCCCCAAATAGGAACAGCGAGTTATTAATATTCATAGAGTAATTAATTTGAGGCGACGCGCCGCTGATATATTTCCACGCGATAATCATTCTGATTGGTCGAATTCTGTAGCTCGCTTCGCTCCTGCAATTAACCCTCGTACGGAGATTCCGTGCACCCCAATTAACGGGTAATGAATGGATAACAAACCTGTTGTTAAATTGGACATGCGTTTAATTTTTTCTTTTGGCAGCAGATTTTTTAAGTTTTCACATTTAGTTGACATTGACTTACTCGTACAGCCGGTTTTTCATCCGCTTGTTATTTTTGACAATATTTTAGACACATCGTTGACGAGAGCCGCGTAGATAATTTGTAAGAAAATGACAAATTGTTGACAAACACACGATGTGACAAGCGGATGAAAAACCGCCTGTAAGTGTTTTATTTTTCTGTCAATTCAATGTTTAAATTTATGTTTATTTTAGCACGTGGAGATTACTTATAATGTCGGCCAATACAGCAATAATAAGTACGTAGCAAATTATATCTACAAAACTTGCATTCTTGTCCATAAAATAATAATAAAACTAAATATTATACTAACTAATCTTTTGCCAACCAACATTAGTTCTTTTTCTTATGCTGAACGCATCAAGCTGAAGACAGGGCGCTATGGCGCTCATAAGCGGAGGCCTGTGTCCAGCAGTGGACTAGCATAAGCTGATGATGATGATCTTTAGCCAAACAGCGCGAAGCGACGCGTGACCAGATAAAAGTAAAAAATAGGAGATACGGTACGTTCTCACAGCGCTCACTCAAAAACTCAAAAACTGTACCGTGTCTCAGATGAAATAATGATAACGTATCGAATTATCAGAAAATTTGGTGTATCTACTTACGCGTAAAAATATGTGAATTATTGGGACATTATTTAATTTTCACAGAAAACTGCCCCAGTAGTGCGGGCTATGCACTATAATAGCTAAAACCTAATTTCGTTGTCACGGACGGCAGACGGGTGACATTACAATTATGTGAATTGTGTTGCAAAAATTACTTCTCTGCCTGGAACGTTTAACTAAACGGTGATATGTCATAAGAAGTCAGTGATCTACGTATGGAAATGGTTTTGTGCTTGTGCAGTGCCTAAATCGTTAATCTAGTGCACGAAATAATATCTGTGTAAATTCTGGATACTGGTGATTTCTTTGTTTTTGTGAGCTGGGTTGCGGGTAGACTTTTGATAAATCTGTTCGTAACACCGATAAGACGAAGTACTGAGCGCTAAGAGAGCTTACCTTTCTACCAATAATATGCCGAATACTAAAAAGCAATCTCAAAAAAAACAACCCCAGTCAACATGCAACGGCTGCGGGAAATATATCTCAGCGGCCGTGGCCATCGCATGCGCTGTCTGTCCGGCAATCTATCACCGCGGATGTGTCGGTATTGCCGAAACAGCGTCACAATGCAAAGACTGGGCGTGTCCAGATTGCAAGAGGAAAGTACGCAGGGGAGATAATAGTTCAACGCCAGTTAGGGCTACTAGTGCGAGCGTCATGCCGGAGGTGACAGCAAGCCGAAACTCCTTGCATGCGCCCGCCGACGCCGCCGGCGCTGAATTGGCATCAACTACCGCCGTCAATGCGGCTGCGGCCGCAGACGGCGTACGCGAGTTGCGGCGCGAGCTGGCCGAGTATGCGGCGGAGATGCGGGAATACCGGCGAGAGATGGCGGAGCACCGCGTCCTAATCGCCGGCATCGCGGCGCGCATAGACGGCGTGGAGCAGAGGCTCGAGCTGCTGGAGGCTCGCGAAGTGGCGCAGCCCGCGCCTTCTGCCGATGTGTCGGAGTTAGAGCGCACAGTTGCGCAGCTGCAACAAGAGCTCGGCGACCGGGACCAGGAGGCGCTTCTCGCGGATCTTGAAATCGGACAGCTCCCCGAGGAGAAGGGTGAGAATACGGTGCACGTCGTCACGGTGCTGGCGGCTAAGCTAGGCGTGGCGATCGAGGAGCGCGACATCGTGTTCGCGGAGCGCGTGGGCCCCGCGCCTGCATCGGGCCGTGAAGCGGGCGAGGGCGCCGCAGAGGAAGGGGCGCGCAACCGTCGCCTGGTAGTGCGGCTGGCACGCCGTTCTCAACGCGATGACCTGCTGCGCGCGGCGCGCGCGCGTCGTTCTCTGACGGCGGCCGATGTCGCTCATTCCGTTGCTGGCGCCGCCACTCGTTCCCGAGGACGCATCTTTGTCAATGAGAGGCTGACCCGCGCGAACCGCCACGTTTTCTACCACGTTAGAGAGGAATGTCGCAAAAACCATTGGCGCTACTCGTGGACGAAACGCGGCCGCGTTTTCGTTCGCCGGGCTGATGGAGAGCCATCTCAACAGATTAGATCACTTGCCGACATCGCTCGAGTGTTTACTGCAAAAAATACAACATAATTATTAATATTAATAGTAGTTTTAAACCTACACCATAGAGACAATCGAAACGAGGTAGATGTTATTAGCAAATTACCTAATATTGTTTCTTTTTTATTTTTATTTTTTCTGATAATTTTATTTGATATGTTTTTTGGTTGTATTTCATTTTTTGTTTACTGGAAAAATACAACATAATTAATAATAGTAGTTTTAAACCTACCATAGAGACAATCGAAACGAGGTAGATGATATTGGCAAATTACCTAATATTGTTTCTTTTTTATTTTTATTTTTTCTGATAATTTTAATGGATGTGTTTTTTGCTTGTATTTCATTTTTCATTCACTAATAATTACAGAACTGTATTTATAATGACACCGTATAGACATTACTTGATGTTAATGAACAGGTAGTTTAGTATTTTGCAAACTTATTTTTTATTTTTTTTTGTCTCCACTTAGTTGATTGTTGTATGTAAGTACATACATCAAACTTGGAAACCATGAGGAGAGCTAGCCACCTTAAGGTTGGTCTGTTCAATGCGGGATCACTTAATACGGGACATGAGGAGTTTATTGTAGCGGTGGAGGAATTGGAGCCAGATATACTTGCGATAAATGAGACTTGGTTGAGGGCCGGTGAGGATGGCAAAGCACCAAAGCTGATTGGGTATCGTCTTCGACATACCCCAAGATCTGATAGTGTACGTGGTGGGAGAGGAGGCGGTACAGGGTTTTATATTAGGAAAGGTATAACGGCTCGCTTGCATCCTCATCCCCCTGCCCCCTTTGTAGAGCAAATGTGGCTGAGGATGAAGTTTAGTGGCTTGGATGTGGTCATTGGGACGGCTTATAGGCCACCCTGGCAAGATGTCAATCTGTTCCTCGATTCTATAACTGAATCAATTGTGTCTCTTTCTAGGTGTGACAAGTTGATTTTTGTGGGTGATCTCAATATTGATTTGCTATGCCAAAACAGCAATAAAGCCAAATTGTTTGTTGAGTTTTTGGATAGCCTTAGCCTCAAACAGATAGTTACCGAACCAACACATTTCACCGATGGTAGCCAGACTCTTATTGATGTCATTTGTACAGATGCACATGTACGTAAGGTTACTGTGAAGCACTCACCTGACTTGGGAGGTCATGCTATGCTCTTGGCAGAGTTTAACATCAAAAAAGATAAAGTTTCCCCCCGCCTCGTCACATACAGACCTCTCAAAAATATTTTGTATGATCTGTTTAATACCGATTTAAAAATAATATCTTGGGAAAATATTGCTACGGAATCTGATGTAAACAAAATGGTTAATTTTTTTACGAGCAGTGTGTTGCTGCTTTTTGACCTCCATGCACCACTCAAAACAGTAAAGTTTAAAGATTCACCTCACCCATGGATCACTGAGACCGTAAGGGACATGATTAAGACTCGAGATGAATTTTATAAAAAATACAAATTGCTCAGTAAAAAGCAGTGCCCTCGAGCTTCATCTATAAAAACTTCTTATAAAGAGATGAAGAACATTGTCATAGCAGCAATACAGAATGATAAAAAAGCGTATTTCACTCAACATATTAATAATAGTATAAAAAATCCAAAAAAGCTATGGAGAAATTTAAAGGACACTATAATGCCTGGAAAAAACCAGACAGTAGAGCATTTGGTTCGGAGACTTTTTCTTTACTTCCTGTAAGCAGGGACACAGTATTGACGATTATTCGTGGACTGAAGTCAAATGCGCAAGGAATTGATGGTATATCATTAGCCATGTTGCAATTGACTTTGCCTCAATCTATAGATGCTATAACTGCCATAGTCAATGAATCTATTACAAGTGGTGTCTTCCCGGAATCTTGGAAGGTTGCTATGGTCAAGCCTCTGCCTAAAACTAGTAATCCCATTTCTGTACAAGAATTGCGTCCTATTAATATATTACCTTGCATATCTAAGGTACTTGAACGGGCAGTATGTATACAGGTAACCAAGTTTTTGGAAGATAATTGTATTCTGCCTACACACCAATCTGGTTTCCGTAAGGGGCACAGCACCACGACTGCCTTACTTGATGTTGTGGATAACCTACTTGATGCCCAAGACAAAGGTTTAGTCAGTATACTTGTTTTACTGGACTTCACGAGAGCCTTTGATTCAATAAATATATCTCTGTTGCTGTCAAAGCTTACCTACTATGGTTTTGACCATAAAACTGTACATTGGTTCCATAGTTACCTTGAAAACAGGCAACAGCTTGTAGAACTGTCTAGGTCTGATGGGTCTAAGTTGCGTTCAGCTGTACAGCAAGTTCCTCGGGGAGTCCCACAGGGTTCTATATTGGGCCCAATCCTCTTTATATTGTACAGTGCTGACATAGTCACAGGTATCTCATACTGCAAACATCATCTCTATGCAGATGATTTGCAATTCTATATCTCCTTTCCCCCATCCGCATTAGTCGATTCCGTAAATAAATTAAATAGTGATCTGGAAAAAATATGTAATTGGTCACATAGCAATTCACTTGTAATAAATCCAAAAAAGTCAAAATATATGGTTTTAGGTTCTCGGGATAAAGTAAAAAAGATAAAATCGACTGAAAATAATTTCAAAATAATTGTAGACGGAACTGCAGTAGAATATGTAACTGATGCTCGGAATCTGGGACTCTGCATGGACAGCCATTTAAGGTTTGAAAAACATGTCTCTGAGTGTGTACGGAATTGTCTCTACAGGCTAAAGTTGTTATATAAAATAAGACCATACCTGAGTGAAGACATTCGAGTCTTGCTTTGTGAATCGCTTGTCCTTTCAAGGCTTAATTACACTGATGTGGTGTATGGCCCTTGTCTCTTGAGTAGAACTCAGAAGTTGATACAGCGAGTCCAAAATGCCTGCGGGCGTTTCTGTTTCCGGGTTCCGCCTAGGTCACATATAACGCCGTTTCTGAACAACTCAAACTTGCTAAAAATGGCAGCTCGGAGGAGGATGCACATGTCAGTTCTTTTGTTTGGTATCATCATCAATAAAACTCCAGGATACTTGTACAACAAACTTGTTTGGGCGCGAGCCCAGTCTAGATACCCGAGCAGGGCGTGTACCTACGTGTTCGCCACACCGGGGCATAGGACCATGGCCTTTCGCGGGTCTTTCAGGTTTTCGGCGTCCCGGTGTTGGAATGATCTACCTCCACCCACGCGTGAGCTGAAAACAGTTTGTACGTTTAGGATTCATCTGAAAAAGGAGCTTCTAGCAATGCAAAAGAATGGTAATTTCGCATAGATAGGTCCGTCCATAGGAGGAAAGTCTGTAACTTACCGATTGTATGTACGCACGAAAGAGAGCACAGTTTCACTATTGAGACTCGATAATCCAGTTTGTAAATAGTTTGTTTTAAGGTGAATTCCGGAATTTTTCGAAACTCAACACTATAACTTCAACTTCTTTGATATGACTCTGCATCTGGTTGACACAAATCTGCCAATGTCAGTTCAGTACAAAGAAATATATATATATATTTTTTTTTTAATGAAATGAAAAAAGATCCCCTTGTAGGGTACCTACCTACTTTGTGCCTGAATTGATCCCGTGTTGAACAGCTAGGTATAATTTTTACTGTACCTTTAGTTTTAATTTAATTATAGTTAAGAATCTTTCTCGTCTGTTGTCCGTGTCCACACGCACTGAAAGGTCCTGCCAGAAAACCAGCGTTGCTCAACCTTTGGTAGAGCAACATTAAGCTGAGGTAGGGCCTATTGGTTCACTGGGCTTGTTTATAGATTTAAGGATAATTCATAAATACGTGTATAAAGTGTTTGCCTTTGTGTGCCAATAAATAAATTTCTTTCTTTTCTTTCTTTCTTAATTCTAAACTTATATTTATTTTTACTTATAGTAATGATAATGATGCTGGAAAATCTGGACAGCATCATCTGGCCTCAAGCTACGCAGAGCTTGTGTTACGGGTATTAGATGACTGATAAACTTAATAAAATACATTACTGAGATAGATATTTTTTTATTATACTTATTAATACCCAGAAAATTCCGAATAAATAATTGTAGATTGTATGAACATTTGTCCCAAGGCAGGAATCTAAGCCGCAACCTCCTGCGTCGCAGGTGGACGTTCGCCCGCTGCGGGCCACAGAGGTCTTACTCTACACGTTTACTCTTTTCGTAAACTGATTGTATGTAATTGTCAAAAACATTAATCATTCTTGGGCTTCAAATGTCGGCTGGGAATGGCAATCGTCTATTGATAGTTACTGTGATTGAAATTTGATGGATGGGATGCGTGATAGCGATGGAATGGCTTTAAAATGTCAAATAGGATGGGTGGTTTTTACGTAATAGCCCTGCATATAGCTTCGTTATGTAGCCCACACTTAGGGACGCTACTTCATCGTTACTTCAAACTCTTTTTAATGGTTTTGACAACCATTAAACTCGGCTAAACGACTCTACTAAGAGCGGCCTATGCTACGCAAGGCTCGCTTTGGCGGCCTGCATAAAATTGTACCAATAGGCTACTTTACTACTAATGGAAAATAATTCTAACGTAGGTATTGTCTAATAAAAATAATACAGTGTAATAAATATTTCTTCAAGGCTAGTCGTATTAGATGAAAACGAATTTTAAAGTTTGAAAAAAATAATGGTGCGCCAAAACAATAATCTCTGTCATGGCTCCGGGCGGAGGCATAATATATTATTTATTTATTAAGTCTGTAGTTAGATCAGCTGCTTTAATTGTAAAAACTCGTTTTTTGCTCATTTTTTTCTACTCTATAAATGTCCTTTGTAATACTTGTGTTTTTATGAAATAAATAGGAAGTTCTTTTCTTTTAATTCCATCCCAGTGCAACCTAATAACATTTCTCGGCGGAAACCCTTGAAAAAGGAAACCACGGGCAATATTACATTCCTGCTTCACTGTACACTCGTTTGGAGACTTTATATAAGATTCATTCGTTTTGCGTCGTGCAAAAGAATCTAATTCTTTTGCACGACATTTGGTTTTAAATGTTGGTATTATAAATTTAAATATATAATGCTGAACAATTCACACAGCATTATCTAGCCCCAAGCTAAGCAGAGCTTGTGTTATGGGTACTAGATGACTGATATACATAATACAAAACAATACATAGATAGTTTTTTTTGTACATAGAAAATACCCAGAACACCCAACAGAACAAATATTTGCATATCGTCGAAATATTTAAAAATGTAACAATGAAAAATTCACAACAGGAGAATAATTATGACGAAAATAACGCGATCTCTGATTTTAAGGCGGAGCGAAGCTTGCCAGCTAGTAACGAAGTAACACAAAACGATCAATCATAACGATGCTGTAGTAACACAAAACGATCAACCATAACGACACTGTAGTAAACACAAAACGATCAACCATAACGACGCTGTAGTAACACAAAACGATCAATTATAACGATGCTGTAGTAACACAAAACGATCAACCATAACGACACTGTAGTAAACACAAAACGATCAACCATAACGACGCTGTAGTAACACAAAACGATCAATCATAACGATGCTGTAGTAACACAAAACGATCAACCATAACGACACTGTAGTAAACACAAAACGATCAACCATAACGACGCTGTAGTAACACAAAACGATCAACTTCCAACCCGCGCCCCACCCTCGAACCTCGAGGGTGGGGCGCGGGTTCGAGTCCCGCCGAAACCGAAAATTTTTGGGAACTTATTTCATTTCTATTTAGAGTCTAGACAGACCGGCTGCATTTCAACTGCACTTCGACTGTAAATTTACAGTTTGAGTGCAATCGTCAAAATGCAGTCCGTCTGTCTAGACCAGAGCCTTACTCTGTAGCAAGTAACTTTACTAGAGAAACCAAGCTTCCCTTCAATATCCCGTTTCCGGCACAACACGAGGACGCCACTTCCTCACATCCAGGACATCCTGGACCATTATCTCCGCGGGATATTGCTAGGGAACCGGTCAATTAATATGTTTAATCGACTTTATCGGTCGATCAAACTAAAATGTTCAGCCCGTAGCTTCACCCACGTGGTAGGTGCCTGGAGCCTGGGTCTTGATGAAATTGCATTGTCACCGAAATTACATTAAAAATCAAAATCAAAATCAAAAATTCTTTATTTCCATAAATACAAAAATGTACACTTAGAAAAGGTGAAATTCTTAAAATAAAACACTGACACTGAAATAAAGTGGTACTTTTGATTTCTGTCGCTTCGGTATGTAGACTAAAGTAAAGAAGCGACTAAGAAACCTTTAGCCTGTTAGTTGTTATTTTTCGAGTTGGAGCAAAACCCTTCCCAAGTTTTTTTATCTTCTAAATAATCTGATATTTTGTAGTAAGCCTCTTTGCACAGAAAGGTTTAGACTATTTGTCTGAATTTATTTATTGATAGATTTTGCAACTCACTAGGAGTTTTGTTGTAGAAGCGTATACATTGCCCTTTAAAAGATATACATTAATTTTTTGAGGCCTGGTTGTGGGCACAGTGAGTATATGTTTATATGAGGATACAGGCGTCCCCTTGCTTATGAGGCTTTCATCATTATGGGGGAAGTGCCCGTAGCCCCCACGCTGAACATACGAGTTGGGGATCGCAGTTCGGTGGCAGAACTGTTCTCCGGGAGGCGCTGCTGCTTCTAGCTGATGGTTTTTGGCCCTTAGTCGTCTCTTTCGACATCCGCGAGAAGAGTTGGGTGATGCAAATTCAAGCATGTACAACACGCTCGAATCTCGTGCGCTAGTTTTCGTTTTTTTATCAAATGCTATCTATTTTCGTTGCACTATGTAAGATTTTTAATTGATATTATTTTTATGGGCTTAATGGCAAGTTAATGAAAAAAACAAAACATTAAAAAAAAACGTCTACAACATTATGCAGTATAATTATACTAAGTATAAATCTATGGTATGATGTAGATGAAGTAACGAAATAACAGTTTTAATAACAAATTACAAACACTTAAAACTCTCGGAGATACGCACAAAGCAAACCACACGAAATAAGACGAGTGACAATTAATATTTTGTTCGCTACAAACTACAAACGACAAAGTCAAACCCCACCCGCATCCATCCAGCCAACAGCTAAATAGCTTAGGTGATTTATTGTCGAGAATTTGAGTCTCCTTAAATTGGGTTCGATTCTCAGCAGCTTTCTAAGTTTTTGCATTTGAAAATTAGTTGCAAGCGAATAGAAGTGAAAACATTTTGTAGACAAGGGGGATAGTTAATTCTGACGTGCACTGTACATATATCTAAAAGAAACATGGTGGTATGAAGCATGCCCTAGCGAGGTGCTAGGGCACTGCAACGTTTTTGCTGGTGGCAAACAAAGTTTTTAGTATTATGTAAAATACGCGCTAATATAAAATACCTATGAATTTAAAACATTATAATTTAGAAAACTATACTTCCTTCCTTCACCAAATATAATAAAAAGTAGAGAAGTACTCAAACGAGTTTGTGATACTACAAATTATTAATTCTACCTTTCTACGTAATTGAACTGTTACGGCGTTTTTACACGTCAACGCATTTTGTCGTGTGGTGTCGTGCGTCGTGGGAAAACCCTCTTATGACAATTTAGCTTTAGCATGCTCTTTGCAGACTTTACTTTGACCATTCTGATGCGCTGATCCATTCACAGCTTTTATAGATGCTGACTCTTGACGCCTGTAAACAGAACATTCAGATTTTATTATATAATTTGATTATATTGAAAAAATTCAAAGTGACTTTAAAATCCGCGGAACAAATAAATACTAATCTATCATGTTTCTTTGATAAACGAACACGGTGCAAACATAGCTATTTCCTATTCAATTATGTATTCAAAAATAATTGAAATCGGGGACGTAGTTCCAAATGAATCGGAAAGTACGTATGGGGGCTTAAAGGTTTACTCATATTAAGGTTTTTATTAGATTGTGTATTTGTGATGTGCCTGAGCCAATATATTGAATTTCTTCTTTCTCCATTTCCGTAAAACCGAACAGAACCATCACCTCCACTGATGAACATGCCTCTCCCAAACAAAGGGGGCTTTGCCGAACATACACAGTTAAATCATCTATATACGATTGCGAACAATCTAGAGGTAGCTCAACTGATTCATGCCAATACCAATCGGAAGCGTCCCCAAGATGCTGGCAGCATTTCCCCGTTGTATGGCAATGCTGTTGCGCTGCGCCAGATACTCATCAGCTTTTACTCACGCGTTGTTTCGACATACGCACTGATAACTTTGAAAACCTTCGTAAATTAAGGATCCGTACCTTTCCGATAGGAATAAGTTGGACAAGTTGGCGCAAGGAGCTTCCACCAGGACATACAGCACCAGGCTTGTGCCTGTCGCTGCCACCATGGTCCCCAGGAGAAGGAGATTCTGAAAATTTTAAAGCATTAGGTAGTTTCACTTCGCCCAGTTCCTGCACCAGCCTGCCACGTGCAACGGGTTTGTGGATGTCAATGACCGATATTTATAACATTTTATTGGACTGTATAACATTATGTTTGTATGTTCACCAATTTATTCGGCATTCATTAATTTTGAGGTTGATGATTCTTATTTATGAGAACAACCCGGTTCCATAAAAGTGTATTCCTCGGGGATTATAAATTGAAGAAAACAAAACTGGAACAAAAAACTTAAAAACAGTGAAAATGAGAAATTTTAAGTTGTTTTTTTTAACAATCTCTTTATCTGACCGCAGTTTCGACCCTATTTGTCGGGATAAGAGTAAACGATAATTTTGTTGCAGATTAAAAAATGTTTGCATGCAAAGTTTCAGTTTTATCTATGTTTATTAGTTTAGGTTTGTCTTGCGGTAATCTTTATATTTAATTTCCAAATCATCCAGTCATCCAACTTTCGTCTTTATGATTCGTTATTATCAACCTATACTATTTCGATGCTGGATATAGGCCTCCACTAAAGAGCGCCATAGCCCCCTGTCTCCAGCCGCATCCAGCATCTGCCTGCAGTCTAGAGCTGATCATCATCCCACTTGGCCACAGGGCGGCCTATGCTACATTTGGCAAGACCACAAAATAACTTTTATGGGGTATTCGATTCTTCGGGAGATAAAGGCCACCCCACGCTGTCACTTCAACTAGTTATTTCTTTGAGTTACGTCGATAACTTTGGTTCTATGCCGGATAGTTTTGTTACGGATCCTATCGTCCAGAGGAACTCAAAAGATAGCTCGCTGAACGACATTGAACATGACGTGTGGATTGAGAGCTCAATTTTGAATATCGAAAGCGTTATCTTACGAGTGTATGAATATCGTAGAAGATCGACGTGCGTATAACGTGCAGAGAGCGTTGCAGCACGAAAAAATGTGTCATGTAGATGCCGTACGACAGCCGGCTCAGGGGCAGGAAGAACCGACTGCTGAGGAAGTCACCGATGATCGCTGGAAGAGGTTTGAAATGTTTAAATCAAATTAACAAAAGCAAAGTATCTTAGATAGAATGTGTCATGTGAAACCAATGGATGCTATTAAAATATATTATATGAACCAGGACGGACATAATAATTTCTATGGATATGTTTATAGGTTATTTCTATCCCATAAGAACTGATTTTCAGGAGAAAAAGTAACTTATTATGATAGTTCAGTTCTCATCCTATGCACAATATCAATCAGCCCTATCCGTAGTTTTGGCGTGAAGAAGTAACAAACATAAATCCATCATAGCTTAATATTACTATTGCATAAGTAGGCAGTAAACAGTCGATAAACTTTCCCAAACTTAACGTAGCCCTAGAAACTTACGCACGGTCCCATATTCAACAGCGAAGACCACAGCACAGACGGCGGCGGCCCAGACCGCCCGGCTAGTGGCTATGGCAACGGCAATCACCGTTGGACTGTCCTCGGTCAGCCAGTTGTTGATCGTCAACAGCTTCAGCATGGCGTATACGGAACAGAGGACTATGAGGTAGGAGGAATACTGAAAGAAAATGTACCAATTCACATGTTGTATCACATAGACTTCTATTTTCTTTTTGATGTCGTCGCAAGATGAAATCATCTTACCAGAGATTGGGAAGTCTCAAAGATAATTGTTCATAATCTCAGCGACCTAAAGTCTTGGTGTTAGATACAAAAGCTTCTCTAGGCATCTCAGTTCTGTCTCTTGCTAGTTCGGTCAGTTATTCCATGAATTTCTCTTTTGAGGGTGATGTCATAAAAAGCATGACAAGGCTGATCGGTTAATTGAAGAGAGGGTAGTATATTGTACTTAAAAAAAACTAACATTAAGCATCTGCCACAGCCGCGCTAAACGTGCCTCCCTCTAATTAGGTTTTGCCACAATTTGCAGGCAGATCGGTGATCGCAGACGTGTTAAAATTCGCAGAAGGAAACTGGCTGCAGTCCTGTGTAATCGGTGGTGTATTCCTACCTTATCGAAAGTGTGTCTATGTGCAGCAGGCTTGTAGGTAGTCATGAGCCAACCCATTGCTATTCCCACGAGGTAGGAGCCCGCGCGGTCGTGCCACTTTACGTAGTACTCGTTGAGCACCTCGTACTCACGCAAGTCTTTGAGTACGCTGAAATATACAAAAAGTAAAGTAAAAATTTGCATAAAAAGCATGTTAAAATTTACATAATTTCTAGGAATTTATATGATAAATATTTTAATTAAATAAAAAATCTGTTATTTCTTGCACACAGTAATGCTTATAAACTTACTGAGGATATAGCAAACACTTAAAATATTGTTTGTATGTAGAGTTTATATTATATTTAAGTTGGGCGAGTTAAGTACATCCTTTTATCTTATTTTTTTACAAGAACCCCTTGCAGTTTAAGACTTCCTCCAAAACCATCAATTTTTCCCAATTTTTGGGCAAGTTAAAGTCAGTGCGGCCCTGCCTTCTTCTTTGTCTAGTCGAAGAATTTAAATAATATCCAAAAAAAGGTTGCAGGCTTGAACTTGAAACCACCGAACACAAATAATTTGGTGGCGTTTAAATAGTAACTCTCTATAAACTTTGTTGATAGTTAAAGTATTTAAATTAACAGGGACTCCCTGAGAAAGGAAGGCACATGTTGTTACCCAATGCCAGCATCAATACGCACCTAACATTTTCAAAAGGCGTCAACGGCAATCCCTTCAAATACGACTTGACAGCTAGCTGAACTGTCAAAATGACACTGACAGCTGCGAACGCTGATATACCACTGCTCCTGTTTCTCCTGTAGAACCAGATGAGGATGACAGTGAGGATCGAGAGGTGGTAGTCACAGCTCACGTACCAGGCTAGTCCATAGCACTGCAAGAGAAATAGTACTCAATTACCTTCCACTTGTATTCAGTTTCCTACGTCGTAAACAAAGACTAGATGCGAGTGGAACTAGTTTTGTTGGCAAAGTGGACGAAAAAGACCACGAGGCCGATGCTGGTCTAACAGTGAAGGTAGTCACGAGACTTCGGGTGACTGCTACTAGATATAGAATGGCGTGCGAGCAAAGAAGGAATTTGAACGACTCATGTTTCAAGACAAACACCGTCGTGCTTGTTTTCAAATCATGAGTAGAAAATGTGTGACTCCAAGTCAAGTTATTTTTTTTATTTTATTTTCAAGTTTAAAGATTAACGTTTAGAATATTATTTATTTTTTAAAACTAAAGAATATGTCTAGATAAAGATTGGGACTGAAAATGTCATGCTATCTATCCTTAGAACATATTTGTTCAATAATATGATACTGGCGGGATCTACGCGTTTTGTAGTAGGTACTTAAACGAAATGCAATTAAAGTACCTTAAAAAAATGCAATTAATTAATGTTTAATTATTATATAGTATAATTTTACACCTATTTACCTTCCGTTATTATATTTATCTTTGTTTTACCTACATACAATACCTATATAATTACTATTATCTAGTTCCATTATTGACCATCTGTTATTATTGTTTTTGTTAGAAAAAGTAAGCTTGTCACCGTAACTACACGTCCGTAGCGCCAACATAAAGGTTTTTGGCTGAAAAACAGCGTTAAGCGTCAATCGCTCAGCACATGCTGAGTGAACACCTATTTCGGTACAGGGTCATAAAGGTCAAACTAGAGATCTGACGTTTGTGTAAATTACCTAGTTTATAAACCTCTATGTTCTATGTTTAGTTTTATTTAATTATGCGTATGTGTCGAAATTAATGCTATTCTATTCTACCTTTTATTTATGAAACGTGGTTTTGTTTTGTCACATTCTGCGATGTTTTTTTTGTTTGATCTTACGACATTCTATTGTTAATTCATGTGAATTTTGTATGTTGTATCTAAATACTTACCAAAGTTTTCACATCCGTGCCCACCATAAAGAAGTTTTTCCACCAGTGCTGCTCGCAGACCCCCTGTTCAAGGGAGATGCAGCGACGCCAGATGGGGCCCCGGCCAATGTGGTGTGAGACGAAAAGGATGTAGAATGTCAGTACAGCGTAGGGAGCCATCAGCCTGAACAGAAAGATCGGTATGGAAGTCCGGTTACAATTAAGTGCAACGGACTTTTGAGACATTTGACGACTCAGTAGCCCGGTTTGCTTGATGTACCTACGATATCTGGCTAATAGACATGAGTTGGTATGGTGGTGGATACGCTGGTTGGTAACACACTGGTTTATTGCACTGAGATGGCGCGAGTTTGTGCAGATACACACACACATGTGTGGATCCTTACAACTAAATACGTAGATTGAACCGGACATCATATTTGAAAATCTGAGAAAGCTTAGAATATTAGAAAACAAACGAAGTGTAACGCTTATAATATATGTATAATTAGCAAACCACACCCGGCGCCCCGGCTTTGCACGTATAGATAAATAACTATAGTGGTTCACGCAGCGCCAGCAAAGTTCCCAGTCGGCGTGTTTTATCTGATGTCTACAACCAGTCATCATTGTATTTCAACTTTTCAACATTTAAGCCTTACATTTCTCCTAAATCAATCCATCCATGCGTGGAAACTGTATAAAAATCCGTTGCTTGGTATGTAAGGAGTTAAAGCGAATCCGTTTTTCATGACCGTTTTTTACGGATCTTTCGCTGCGGATCATTTACTGGATCCGCAATACTGTCGGGTGTATGAACTCGCTCCTGCAACTACATCACGAAAAAAAACGTATCCTGTAAAACGGATGCTGTGTGAATATGCCCTTGGCATATAAAAAGACAGACAGACGCTGAGAGCCACTTTATTTAATACCTACCAAATACACTTGTGTACGACTGAAATTATAATATATATCTATATACTAATGTATACAATTATATTATAATATGTATACAATTATATTATACAATTTTATATATATATTATTATATATGTCCTGAAACTCAACGTCAAGCCGAAACAGCTGGGCACAGGAAAACGGTAGAGTATTTATGATTTTCAGTAAAAAGTCTATAACTCTGAAACCATTATACATGATAGATGCATGACTTGTTTTTTCTGGGTCGTCATAAACTCACTTATCCGTAGTTTTCGATTTAACGTTGACTTTCAAGACATCCTGAATATATATTATAGTTAATTGTATTCGTACGTGTGTTTGGCGAAATCAGAAAATGCCAAGCTGATTACCTTTTCAATTTTGTTGTTTTCAAATTAAGACTTTGACTCCCAAATATTTCTGCGAAAATGGAGTCACCCACAGTGAGAAAATAGCTACCTGATGTATCGCTTCAGTAGAACTAATAGAAGGTTCTTCTGTCTTCCTGAGAGCAGACTCTTTGCAAGCAGTAGTCCAGAGAATGCGAAGAACGTGTCCACAGCCAGGTCTAAATGCAGCATGGATTGACCAAAGTCAGTGGTAATAAGCTGCAATATTATATAAATTTTATTATGACTCCTTATCAACACTCGTAATGTCCATTGCTGAATCTGATCTTGTATGCATGCATGTGTAGGGAAGGACTCGAATTCGATGGAAGTATTCGAGAAATAATGCGTACTAGGGCCCCTGAGGTGAAAATTCCCAAAACAAGTAATTTGATACAAGCAACTTATGCCTATTGTCATTCCTTTGGCTTGTTATGATACAAAATGGATCGAACACAACTTATTACCGAATGGTTCCAAAATCAAAATGAAAATTCTTTATTTCCGTAAATACGTACACGTAGAAATCAAATTCATAAAATTAAAATAGACGTGAAATAAAGTATGTATATAGTATAGAATATATAGTTTAGTCAAAGAATATAATATTATACTAAGTATAGTATACTAAGTATAGTTTGACTACGTTAGTACTGAAATGAAACTATAGGTATACAAAGATTCTAACTGACTGACAGTTAGTAGTATCTTTTTAAATGGTAAATCATCTAGAACTTTACCTTATCAACATATAAACTGTTGATCACCAGACTCGGGTTGTGAACAAAGATCAGCAAACCCTGGTGGCAGATGACCACTGCCATGGCTGTGAAGAACCGCATGCCGTGAATGACTTTGATGTCTTCACTCGACTGCTTGAAGAGGTCGTCCCAGTTTCGGACGATGCAGAAGGAACGGGCTATAGCGTCTGAAATTAGATTTATTTGTTTGATTTAGGTACTTACAATGGTCGTCGTCTTAAGTTGTTGCCTTTTTGCTAGGCTGCGGCATACACATATTTTATTGCTTTTTTGCGGTATAACAGTATTATTTTTAATCTGTCGATTTTTTTCAAGCGCTTTATCATCAGTATTTATTGATTTATTTTATTCCCTTTAATAAATAAATAAAATATGATGATACCATCAACACACTATACTTATATGGTTAATATTGTAATAGAAATTTCGAAACATTAACAGGTATTTACTGATAGAAAATATTATATCCTTTAGAAGATTTTTTAATCGAGAACAAATAATTATATTATTGTAATCAATAATATAATTATTTGTAATATATTGTGTGTAATATTGTGATATAACCACATTATCTATAATTTTATTAATTTGACTTGATTCATTATTTTCATAATTAATTTTTATGAATATTCTTTTTGCATACCTATTTTTTTCATCTTGTAATATTTGCTATTGTTTGGGTATATGCATAGTTTTTTTTAATTGGTTATTCATAACGGTAAAATATATTGATCGCTTATTTTACAAGAACTCAACATATTTTTTAAAAATAAAAATCTTCAAATTAGTTTTGTCACGTTTATGGATGTTATTAATTTGCAACAATTTTTATCGTAGTCATCGGAATATTTTTTCAACAGCATCATCATTAATAGCCTTTCCCTTCATCCACAAAGGAGTAGTGGTGTACGTAGTGTTATTTTTTTGGAGCGATTAACATTACCTATCAGTCGAAAACCTTAATAAAATAATAACTATTTTTATTTTTTCAACAGTGTCTACACACTTTCTTTTGCTACCAAAATAAATGAAAAAACACACGCTTTTGACAATTACCTGCAATTTATCAGCTGATAATTATTCCGCTTCTTGAGTATACCTACATAATTATTATAGTTAGTTATACGGTGAATGCGAATTACGAAGAAATAAAATGGTTATAATTGGCATTCTATTTATTAGTTTCTCAAGTGATTCTATTGTCCACTATAATAAAAACGACGAAATAAAAAGTGTTACGCAGCTGCAACCTTCACTTGAGTTATAAATCAATCCTATCTAGCTTCCGGTCGTGGCTTCGTTAGCGTTTTCCAGGAAAAAAGAATAAATAAGTAATGCAGGATAATTCACACAGCATCATCCAACCCCAAGCTAAGCAGAGCTTGTGTTATGGGTAATAGATAACTAATATATACATTGTACGATACGCTACATAGATAGGTTTTTTATTATATCTACATTGAAAACACACAAAACAAAAAAAATATTTGCAGATTGTACAAATTTTTGACCCGAAGCGGATTCGAATCCGTAACCTGAGTATCAAAGACTCGCGGCGGCCTTGGATTGGGTATCTTTTTGTTGACATAATAATGCATAAAATACAGCAGCTTTTATGACACATCTTGACATGTACCTAATAACTTAGTTTTATTTATTTTCTGACATATTTTAATTGTAATTTTTGTAAGCCCTAGGCCCTTTTAGCCAGCCAAGTGTTGTAAAATCCCTTATGGTGTTTCCTTTTGTAACTTATTTGTGTACTAGAAATAACGACCTCAAGTGTATAGTATGTTATACCTACGGTGAAAGAAATGTAATAAAATGAAATATGAATCTAGAACAGATAGATACTCACCAAAAGTAGAGTTTTCTTTTTTTTCATTGAAATATGAGTATGCAGTTGACATGGCGACCATTCCAACCAATGTTGCCACAACAGACCTGAAAATAAAGCAATTAAAAGGTCCCAATTATTCAGATTAAAACTACTAAGGAATAAATTTCTACTTTCGATTTTGTTTTATCCGGTTTTGTTTTATGTAATTTATTAAACACTAGCTTATGTACGCGGCTTTGGACGCATGTTTTTGAGTAATAAGTTGCATAAGATTATTCCAGGTCCAGATCTTTATGTGTGGAAAAATTACAGCCAGTTCTCAAAAATCAATTCAGTAGTTTGGGCGGTTACGCCGTTTGCCTAACGCCGCCGTCAATGAAACGTCACTAACGATATTTTTTCAGGCCGAGTTCAGTTCAGTATAACGTGACGTCGATCGTTTGTCCACCAGGACGTCAGTGATTACGACATTATTTTAAAGCCGAGTCGAAGATGGCGATCGAGTGTGTCAGCATAATTCAAAAACACGATTTAAGAATTTGCAACTGTAATTAGAAATTTCTGACGTGTCCAAGAGTAAAACGTTGGTCTCTTCCAACACAAATAAGGTTCGTAGATAGCCCGCTTACATCCGTAATGAATAAATCCAACGTCCAAGAGTCCTGTAAGGTCTAAAGGAAATAAAGCACTGAGTTTTGAGTTAAGTTTTCAGCTGGGAGGGGTTAATTTATACGCCACAATCGCCACGGCCGCCGCACTTACATAAAAGTATAAAACCCTTCAGAATAAGGTTCCTCCTCATTCCTCTGACAGTCCTGAGGTTGTACCTCCACCGACGTCGCGTCGGGAATGTGTGTGAGCTGCAGCAGGTGCTTGTAGAACCTGGCGATGGATGACGGAGAGCATCTCGATGGCATGCACGCTCCGAAGGTGAGCTGGTTGAAGATCCGCCCGTATTTTGCAAGTGTCTGTAAAGAATGACTTCGAGTGAGATTACTGAGGTACTGTGCTAAATAATGCTTAGCGGTTAGCCCGATTACCTATTTATACGTAACCCGTTGTCTGCGAATTTGCATAGCAAAGAACATTAAAACGAGGCCCTTTACGATGGTACCAGCGTGTTCTGAGCTACTTTGGTCACATAGAAGACGAAACCCGTACAACCTGGCGAAACAAGTTGTGGTGGGCAAAAAGGATTGGAAAAGACCACAAGGACCTAGCCGCTGATCTGACATAGTAAAGGAGATCACGGGGCTCCCAGCAGACATGCCGGAGGGTGGCGTGGAAGCAGCTGGTTAGCTCCTCAACGAAGAGTTTCCAAAACGGGCGTGACCTTCAGTAATAAAGAATTTTGACTTTTTTCTTATTTGTATGTCTTATCTATCCACTTTCATTTCATCATTTTTCTTTATACCCTTAGGATTGCTGTAAGCAAACTCTATTATAGTTAAGCTATTATAGTTAAGCTCGCCTTTGTACATAGCCATTAGTTGTTAACTTTTATGTATGATTTATTATTGCACACACAAGATACTTGTGTGTGCAATAAAAGATTTAAGAAGAATACAATGAAGAAGTCTGCAAATAATCATTATTTTGAATTTGTGTCGAAACAGCGGATGAAAAATTCGTTTGAATCACCGTAGTATGAAAGAAACCTTGTGTCGTTAGAATTCATTGGTTTCAATAATAAT
This sequence comes from Eupithecia exiguata, assembly GCA_947086465.1. Taxonomy (NCBI): domain Eukaryota; kingdom Metazoa; phylum Arthropoda; class Insecta; order Lepidoptera; family Geometridae; genus Eupithecia; species Eupithecia exiguata. The sequence continues at coordinate 8,190,073 of OX352250.1, read as the reverse complement.
AATATAATAATAATGTTGGACAATTCACACAGCATCATCTAGCCCCAAGCTAAGCAGAGCTTGTGTTATGGGTACTAGATAACCGATATACTTACATAGTACAATACATAGATAGATATTTTTTTATTATACATAGAAAACAACCAGAACACCCGGAACAAATACCTGCAGATCGTACAAATATTTGTCCCAAGGCGGGAACCGAACCCGCAACCTCCTGCGTCGCAGGCGGACCTTCGCCCACTGCGCCACAGAGGTCGTCAATTAATTCTTTTTGCTAGGACATTTTCGAATACAGCTGTGCACTTAAAACTGCTTCATTTCCTTTTGATTGGAAATTGCAAAAGTTTCCGATACGCAAAATTTAAAAATATTTTTATTGAAACGTGTAATATTTGTGGTCGCTTCGTTTGTTTTTCATATAGCTGCCGTATGCTTGTTTCAAAGTTTTTATGCTTAACGATCATAACACATTTTAATCACTATTAACGGATAGTCATCGCGTTTATTTATCTTTTTTTTCCCGACGTTTCACACTATATCGTGGTCACAAGATGACTGGAGTTGTCACCTTTGCGAAGCGGGGACAGTGATATTCGTAACTACCCTCACTTGGTGTTAAAAACTAGGGATGTTCATATGCATGCACGGACGACACAAACACTACTTCGCGATAAGTTAATAATTTAACTAACTAGGTATAACTTTCTTATTAGAGAATAGCTATTAATATTAAAAATTTCTGCATCGTTGGTTAACTTTAATAATAATAATATAGCGACTTCATTTGCATCATCACTTACATTCCGATATTCATCAGCACTGTCCATGGGTCCAAATTCCCTGGTCTTCATCGGCTGCTGAACCTTGACCTCCACCAGGCAATACTGTGTGCTCAGCCGGGGGTCTGACCAGGGGGTCTTCAGACACTGGTCGTAACTGCCCAGGTGGACACCGTTGCCGTGAAATACTCCAAGGGGCAGCTGCATTGAGTCCCATACTGAAAATGATGTCACTAATTACGTGAGCAAAATGGATTTGGACTAAACGGCTCTGTTGGAAGACCAGCGTTGGTTGAAACGTATGTGCGGCCAAGTACCTACTCATGCTGTAAAGGATACCCAGGAATAGGTACGCCTGTTCTCAGTGTCTTATTTTTAGGGTTCCGTACCACAATAGGAAAAAAGTAACCCTTGGATCACTTTGTTTTCCGTCTGTCCGTTTGTCAACCCTCTTTTCCCAGGAAGCGTGGAGGTATTGAATTGAAGTTAACATCAAATAATCAGGTTCGTAAAATAGAGCCATAATATAAATCAAACTTGTAAGTCAATGCAATCAAAAGTTACACCCAATTTTTCGTTTTTTAAAGGCAATCTCATGCACACAAAGTCTTTTGGGTATTTTGCAAATTTTGCAAAAAGCAAGGTCTTATGGCATAAGTAAATGAAAACCGCAAAAGTTTTGACTATTCACAAAAAAAAATTATGTTTCTCGCAAGGGACCAAAATCTAGGTTACCTATTCCCGTTGACCTAGAATCATGGTATTTGGCAAGAAACAAAGTCTTATGATTATACGGAACCCTCGGTCCGCGAGTACGATTCGGACATGACCTTACCTTACCCTATAGGTTTTGTGTGCAGGTGATTCCCTAAGAAAAATCTAAAAAATTTTATATAAACGACTGCTACTTTCGATTGCGTTGACTTCGAAGTTTGATTTTTATCTGAGTATAATTATGATAAGGATCAAATAATGATGAATGATGATGGATGATTATGTTGGAGGTTAGGCGGGTTCGATTCCCGCCTTGGGACAAATATTTGTACGATCTGCATGTATTTGTTCCGGGTGTTCTAGTCGTTTTCTATGTAGGTATAATTAAAAATATATATGTATGTAATGTATTGTATTATGTATATCAGTTATCTAGTAGGTACCCATAACACAAGCTCTGCTCAGCTTGGAGCTAGATAATGCTGTGTGAATTGTCCAGCAATATTTATTTATTTATTATTTATAATGTGAATTTCAACTTGATACCTCCACGCTTCTGAGAAAAGAGGGTTGACAGACGGACAACAAAGTGATCCTATAAGGGTTCCTTTTTTTTGAGGTACGGAACCCTAAAAATACCTATTTAAATAAATAAATCACACCTTGCATTGTGGTTGTGACAAAACATACCTACATAGGTACTTAGAACGGATTTGCATACCATACCTTTACATGAATCTCCTCTGCACGTGTTAAATATAAATACATAATTGGCTTAGCATGGCCAGGTTAGGCAAGGCCAAAGGCCACTAGTGGGCTGACGCGGTTCATAACAATCAAATTGAAATACCCATAAAATAAACAACAATAATGATTTACAAGCATGTAATTGCTTGAAATCGTCCTTATTGTTTCTCTTTAGTTATCTCAGATAAAATTATTATCCGGGTATGTTTGAGCAGTCCGGCTGTTTTCCTGTCATGCGGAACTCGGCCCGAGTGCGGATCTGGTCCGCATGCGGGAAACCCGCTGGATGCGTCAAGCTGAAAGCAGGGTGCTATGGCGCTCATAAGGGTAGGCCTGTAGGCCTATGTCCAGCAGTGGACTTACATAAGCTTATAATGGTGATGACATATTGCTAGACAATCCACCAACATCATCTAGCCCCAAGCTAAGCAGAGCTTGTGTAGAATAGAATACATTACTTATTTTTTATTCTACATTTAATATAGCCAGCACATCTAGAACATCATTCTTGACTCTGTGCAGCATGTTCAGAGTGGTCTCCCTGCAGGCTGCATCATCAGGCCACTGCTCCGTCTCCAATCACAGCAGCAGAGCCTCCACCAGGGGGACACTCTTCAAGCTCAATCAACGCTCCTTGTATCACTTACCCCAAGTAGCCCAGAGCGTGTCATTCTTGACTCCGTGCAGCATGCTCAGAGTGGTCTCCCGGCAGGCTGCATCATCAGGCCACTGCTCCGTCTCCAAGCGCAGCAGCAGAGCCTCCACCAGGGGGACACTCTTCAGAGTTCTGTTGCGAACACTGGATGCTGATGCTGAAAGAACACGGGTATTAAGAACTAATAAACCAATTCAATTAATGTTTATTCATCTAAGCCTAGTTAATTTGTCAATATTATCTCATGGTACAGGCTCACAAGGAAAGTACAGCGCCATCTATGAACGTAAAGTCATACTGCTAGGCATCAATTCGAATCAATTCTAATTGCTACTGTTGCTACGATCCGACAATAAAGTAAGGCTTACAAACACATCCACAAGAGGGCAGTAATAGTATCTCAAATCGCAACCAGGATGAACTGCGCGGGTTGTTTTTCGGATATATCAAAACAGGAACAAAGTTTGAAATGTACGATAGAGGCTTGCGGAAAGCTTTATCACTTGCTTTGCGGCGGAGGGAGTAAACAATCTCCAGGTACGTGGGAGTGCCCGGAATGTTCTTGTGCGCAGAAGAAAGGCGGAGACAATAGCCTTACGCCTGTCGGCGCCGCTTCTAGGAAGAACCGCGACCCTAATGTTACCCACCGAAAAAAGATACCAATTCTTACGGATGCAGAGCTGACAAGTAATAAAGAAACTGCCCCATCGCAACTGTCGGCAGAGGTTCGCAGCTTAAGACAAGAGGTATCGTTGCTAAGGGATCAGCTTGCTCTAGCTATATCGTTACTAACCAGCTTCGACGCAAAAATGGAAGGCTATTCCTCACAGGTACAGGCGCTTCATAGCAAGTACGAGCAGGTGGCAGTGGTTCCGGTGACAAAAAACACCCCCCAACCCCAGGAGGCCCCCAGGGAGCCCTCGGCGGTGACATTTAATAAAACGGCAGAAAAACTAAACTCTATGGTTTCGAAGAAAGTCTTACCAAACACCTCGGCTCCAGTGGAGCAACCACGTCCAGGCAAAGACAATTATTCCAAGGTCACACGGCCCTGCGGAGGGGAAATCGGATCCAGTACCGGCTTAACTCATAGCCTGGACAAGGTACCTGAAGACCAGCAGCAGTGGACAGAAGTGAGGCGAAGCCGTAGGCCAGCCTCACTGTGTGGTACGGCGGGCCCTACAGTAACAACACTGAAGGCGGTTGAGCCTCGTAGCTATGTTCATCTGTGGAATATGGTGTCAAGCGCCGAGGAGATCCGTATCTATCTTCGTGACCTGTGCCCCGGCGGGACCTGTTCAGTGACGGAACTTTCGGCGAAGGGTGACTACAAGTCATATAAACTCGGAGTTCCCGTAGCTTATGAGGAAATATGCCTCTCTACTGAGGTATGGCCGGTAAACGCAAAAATCAAGCCATGGATTGTGTATCCGGCAAGATACAGTGTACACAAATCGAACCAGCCCTTTCGTAACGGCGGCGGCGCGCAGAACTTGCAATAAAAAAGGTAGTAATATAGAGATATATTACCAGAACGCTAGAGGGCTGAGAACGAAGCTAAATCGTTTCTTCACCAATATAGAATGCTCAGGTAGAGACATTTTCGCCATCACAGAAACCGGATGCAATGACTCAATAGACGATGCAGAAATAGTACCTCCAGGATTCCAAATACTGAGGTGCGACCGCACGGACGGAAGAAAGCACGGCGGGGTGTTTCTAGCGGCCGCGCCACGGATAGAGTTGCGAAAAGTGGACGTACTAGAGGGCGTAAATATCGATAACTGTGGATTTGAGATTATTGGAGCGACCGTTTACTTAAATAATATTTTTTTGTTTTTTTGTAGTGTTGTATACATTCCCCCGAAGAGTAATGACAATGATTTTATGATTTTATTCAGAATACTAGAAAACTGGTGCACAAAATATAATTCGTGTTTAGTTGTAGGTGACTTTAATATGTATTCTTGTAGTGATAATGTCATCAATTATTTTGAATATGTAACAGCTTTCTGCGAGTTCGCTCAAAAGAATGAGGTACGAAATTGTAACGATCGAATACTGGATTTGGTATTAGTCTCATGGGAAATGGACGAAGTGAATGTATGCCCCGCGGACGAGGAACTGGTGCCGCGCGACGAGCAGCACCCGCCGCTGGCGGTGTCACTGCGTCGTACAACGCCCGCAGCTCGCAGGTCGCCCCCCGCGTCACCGCCCACGCCTATGGACGAACTCCAGTGGAACTTTTCCAAAGCCGATTACCACGTACTGTACTCGCTAATAGCAGCAGCAGATTGGAATCAGCTATACGATAAAAGCGATCCCGAGGATGCATTAGATTATTTTTATAGCACTATAAAGAGCATTTTCGACAGTTGTGTTCCGAAAAAACGCCAACAGAATAGGGACTCTAGATACCTATATCCGAACTGGTACACAGCGGATATCATCAGGGAAATTAAATTAAAGGCGAGGCTACACAGACAATACAAGGTAACGGGGACTAATTATGCAGCTTTCTCGAAATGTAGAGCTAGAGTTAAAAGGATGATAGAGGAGGCGCAAGAGCATCATCAGAAAAGAGTAGAGCACCGTCTGACGGAAGATCCGAAATCGTTTTGGAATTATGTGAGAGCAAAACGAGGGGCTGTGAACCGAAAGCGAATCTCGCTAAATGGAAGAACGCTGTCTGAACCAGAGTGCGCGGCGGAATTCGCAAAGTTTTTTCATTCGGTTTATGGCACATCTACGGCTCACCTGGACGTTGCAGCGGCGGAGGCGGCGAGCCCCGCCAGCGCCGCGCGTGTTCACGTACCGCGCCTTGCGCTGGCGGAGGTGCGCGCGGCGCTGACGAGGCTGAAGCCGAAGCGCTCCGCAGGCCCGGACGGAATCCCGGTCTATATCATGAGAGACTGTCGGATGCCTCTAGCAGAACCACTCGCTCATATTTATAACTGTTGCTTAGAAGAGTCATATTTTCCGAAGCGATGGAAGATAACAAGAGTAATACCTATTCCTAAAGGTTCCGGATCGGATGTGACGGAATTCAGACCAGTGGCCATTTTGTCGACGGCGGCGAAGGTCTTCGAGTCGGCGGTGCAGCGCAGCATGCAGGAGCAGGTGTCAGCGTGGCTGTCAGACGCGCAGCATGGTTTTCGCCCGGCTCGCAGCACTTCCAGTAACCTCATTGACTCAATGACCTTTACGCTACCGCACGTCGACGCAGGGGTGCAAGTAGACGCCGCCTACTTCGACTTCAAAAAAGCATTCGACCTAGTCGACCACGACATACTGCTTCAGAAGTTGGCGACGATCGGCTGCACAACCAAACTGCTGCAGTTCTTCGCGAGCTATATGAAGAACCGGCAGCAGTATGTCGACTACGCGGGATGCAAATCGGAGGTTTACTCTACCTTAACTGGAGTCAGTCAGGGAAGCAATCTGGGGCCGCTACAGTTTATCATCATGATCAACGACCTGCCGACAGTCGTCAAGGATGCGAAATGCTTGTTGTTCGCCGATGACCTCAAGTTACTCTTGCCGATAAAAGTCAAAGAGGACTGTGAACGCCTTCAAAGGGACGTAGACAGAGTGGTGGAGTGGAGTAGTAAAAACGACCTACAGTTCAATGATAGTAAATGCTCTATCATAACGTTCAGTAGAGCAAAGACACCACTCCACCACAATTATCAGTTGAAGGATTCACAGTTGAAGAGAGTTGATTCGGTGAGGGATCTAGGGGTTCATCTCGACGACAAGCTACATTTCCGTGTACATGTGGTCAACAGTTGCAAGAGAGCATTCAAGACTTTAGGATTTGTACTCCGTCAGACGAGCGGCTTTACTGATATAAACGCCATAAAAACTCTATACAATGCGTTGGTGAGAAGCCATTTAGAGTTTAACGCTGCGGTATGGGCACCACATGAGGTCAAGTACAGTCAAATGGTGGAGCGTATTCAAAATAAGTTCACCAGATTTCTGTACTTGAAGCTCTACGGGGTCTACCCATTCTTCCCGTTGATGTATCCAACCTTGTTTGTTTTAGGCATGGTTGGATACAACAAGCTGGAAGTAAGAAGAGATGCAGCGTTGGCTCTATATTTATTTAGGGTAATTCGTGGGATGGTTGCCAATTCTGGGATTTTGAGGGAGATGCGGTTTAATGTGCCTGACGAATTCGTACACCGACGGAGGCGGCCCGCCCTATTGGTCGTACCAAGAGGGAAGACCAACCTTCTGAACAAGGCACCTCTGACGCGCAGCATACAAACGCTAAATCGGGTAGCGGAGAGAACCGACCTTTTTAATTGCTCCCTGAGCGAATTTCAAAGAACTCTGTTGCATATTTTATGCTATTATGACATGGTGTAAGTATCTTGTAACGTCGGACGAATTTTATAACGATTACTATTTTTCATTTATTGTATTTTTTAATTTTAATGTTATCTTAATTTCTAGGGTCGTAAAGTATTTATGTAAGGTTTTTTTTTTTTGTATTGTTATGTAAATTGTCAATTTATGTGTTATGGTGTATTATAGGATTATGTATGATTTATTTTAATAATTAACTGACATGTAATAAATAAGTTAATGGGCGTGGTAAAATTTTATGTTATGAGAAGTTAAAATGTTATCTAATTAAGTATGTACACTATGGAATTGGGTGCCCCTGTAGTAATAGTTGTACTTTTTATGAATAAATAAATAAATAAATAAATAAATAAAAATTAAAATAACATTACCTGTTAAAACAACAAAGATAAACAGAACAACTCGTAACGCCATGGTGACCATTGACAAGTCCTACTGAAAGCCGACTAACGATTGATAAGATTCTCGAAGCAGATAAGGTGATAGGTTAGTAATTATTAAATTACCTATTTATTTAGGGTTCGTTAAACAAAGCTTGCGAACCAAAGCAATGATAGAAGGTGTTTAGAAGAAATAGAAACTGTGCATTTTCACCGCGAAATCTAACAAGGTTCTAATAAGTCTTAAGTGACGAATTCTGACAGATCTTTGTAAAAAGCTGTCAAACAATTGTGACTTGAGTGCCTAAATCGTGGTTAAATCTGAGTTGCATTTGAGTAATTACGGGGGTAACACATCTGATTGAAATAAATGAATTTTAACAGTTTGGCTCAGAGTGGCCAAGTTTGCAAGGTTTCATGTGATATTAAGGAAGAAAAGATATAAAAAACGTCAAACTCGTGCACGGAGCTGCAGGGTTCCGTACAAACTCGTAGGGTATGCAAATAGTTGGTTCAACACGGATTTTTTTTTTGTATTTGTCCATAATGATCATCATACCGTTGCTTCTCGTCAAATTTTGGGAAAACAGGAAGTAATGTACTCTAACGCCGTTTGTTCACTTGATTTAATTTATTGCAAGAAATAAGTTTTAAATACAGATCTTAAACATTAGAATAGTGTCACTTAAACTTCAACAAAACGTATTGGCATGCAAAATTTCTTAAAAGTAGGTTCCTATATAAACAGCATTTAAATGATTTTCATTCAATATAATAAAAAATAATTAAACAATAAATGTCAACATTGTTGATGACCCACTAATTTCTCAATTTTAGGTCCCTTCGTCGACTCTCACGGTGAGAGTCGACGAAGGGACTAGGGAAGAGCAGCACTTTATTCTGTGTATTAATAAACACTTATTGTGTCTTATAAAAGTACTCTGTGCCTTGTAAAATGCAGGAAGAGAAAACCAGCCAGCCAGAAAATTCGAATTATTGAGTAAAGGTACTGACAGATGTAAAAAATTACGCCTTGGAAAAAAGAGCCGGCCTAGGCCGGCTCTTTTTTCCAATGCGTAATTTTTCGATTGGCGGTCTAGACCGCCAATCGACTTTTAGATAACTAAAGATTGGACAATTTGGACAGCACTCAGTGGCGGCTGTGCGAACTACGTAACAAAACAACTAAGATATCGGAACCCGATTTAGGTATGCAGTGCCGTCGTTGCGACACAGATGGCGCTGTGTTCAAGACATTATTTATTACACTTAGATCTTAGTCAAAAGGCTGAGAAGCGACATACATTTTATGTAGGTACTATGATTATCAATCTGCCTGTCAAGAGCGCAGTGATTCTAAAAAAAACTCTTCTGGAGTAGTGGATGATGATATTAATGATAAACAGGAGTGTTGATGAATAAAATTTCAGAATATGTTGTCCCTAGGTTAGGTGTTTGATTTTCTAAAGGAGTTTGCCTAGCACCTAACCTGAGGTAGGTGTAGTGTAGGTACATGCCATAACTGACTCAAACTGAGGTAGGTGTAGTGTAGGTACATGCCATAACTGACTCAAACTGAGGTAGGTGTAGTGTAGGTACATGCCATAACTGACTCAAACTCAACTCCTAATGATGCAGGTAACTCAATATTTGCTAAAATCACATCGTCTTCAGTGAAACGCTGTGGCGGCGTTTCACTGAAGACGATGCGATGCGATTTGTGAGGAACTGCAGTGTGTGCACTGCAGTTCAAAAGTTGCTTTCACTTGCAATACTCGATTGCTTTACCTACAGTGCGTGGCACTTGCACAGGCATCTGGGTTTATTTGGTTACTATACTCCAGGTGTGGGAAGACCTCCCATTCGATGGACTGACGACATTGCAGCAATCGCAGGGAGTCGATGGATAGAGGTGGCTCCGGAAAGCTATTCGTGGCGTCGTTTGAGGGAGACCTATGTCCGACTGGAAAGATAAGGGCATCAACATAAACGGCGATTACATCTTACACCACTGTGATTCGCGGATGACATAGTTTTAATTGCGGAGTCGCTGGAGGAGCTAAGCCAGATGCTAGGCAGCCTAGCTTCAGCCTCGCGACAGCGTCCGCCCCCATGGGTAAGGCGCGCTACGCCTCCATCGGGTCCAGTTTTGGCCGAACCGGACTGTAAACAGAGTGTAAGTATGAGGCGAAACATTTAGCACACTCTTTGTCACTCGACTCCTGCCCCGCTGCATCTTTAGTGATACGTGTTTTATTACGCTTAGATTGTTTTTGCCTAATGCCCAAAAAGATTTCGGGTCCTTTTTAATATTTATTTGAAGCCTCTCTTGGTAGGCGTCTATTGTTTCTGCTAATTTAAATTTAACTATCTATTGCCCGAATACTCAAACGCAACTCAGATATAAGCACGTCTCAAGAGACGAATTTTTGGCAGATTTTCATTGAAAACTGTCAAAAAATCACGAGTTGAGACGTGCTTAAATCTGAGATGCGTTTGAGTATTTGGGGGTATATCTCGAAAATTATTCGTAATCGCTCAGTAAACCTGTAATTTATAAATCTTATGATACCGCCATTTACGTTGGATCTCAGATATCCAGCCGAAATATCTCCGCCGTATATACCAGTCAGGGTAGTTATAACGAGACTTATTCGCTACCTTTGTACACTTCCTAGGTATGCATTCGAATATAGCTTGATTTATTTTATAACTTAAACATACTTTTTTTTTTTATCTTTTTGATAGCCTTTATCAAGTCGCGATTTTTTCACAGGCGTCAATGAAAATATGTCAAAATTTCGTCATAAGACGTGCTTAAATTTGAGATGCGTTTAAGTACGGTAAGGCACTCAAGTCGAATTTTTGATAGCTTTCTATGAAAATCTGTCAAAAATTTGTCACTTAGGACTTGTTAGATTCCTCGGTGAAGGTTCGTACAATTTCTACTAAACACCTTCTATTTATATAAAGGCTTCTAAATATCATTGCTTTGGTTCGCAAGCTTGGTTAACGAACCTTACAGTGAATAGGTAATTATCAATTACTAACCTTCGTCTGCTTCGAGAATCTTATCCATCGTTAGTCGACTTTCGGTAAGACTCGTCAATGGTCACCATGGCGTTACGAGTTGTAGTGTTTATTTTTGTTTTTTTAACAGGTTTGTATATAATTTAATAGTGGAATTCTATGATACAATCGTACGATTACATGCTTTTAATTAACCTTTTAGTCTTCATAATTATTATTATCTCATATAGTACAAAGCTCCGATTAACTTGCACTATACGACTGGTGTTCACGTCACCTTACCTTACCTCAAAAGCTTATAATGGACCACGGCTGGACTATACCTAAAAAGCGACCAGAATACCCTGAAAAAATATCTACAGATCGTCAAACATTTGTCCCGAGGCGGGAATCGAACCCGCAACCTCCAGTGTCGTCAAAAAATATAAATAGTATAATATTGATTGTGTGATTTTTTGCTTATTTAGATGTTTTAAGCTGAAGACAGGGCGCTATAGCGCTGTTTAGGGGAGGCCTATCTCCAGCAGTGGACTAACATAGGCTGATGATGATCATGTGATTGTAAGGCTTAAAGGAATAACAATAAATTGAATTATTTTATTAATCCTAAATAAATAACTAATGTTGGACAATTCACACTGCATTATCTAGACCCAAGTTAAGTTGAGCTTGTGTTTAAATATCCGTGGTCTTTTTCAGCATCAGCATCCAGTGTTCGCAGCAGAGCCCTGAAGAATGTCCCTCTGGTGGAGGCTCTGCTGCTGCGCTTGAAGACGGAGCAGTGGCCTGATGACGCAGCCTGCCGGGAGACCACTCTGAACATGCTGCACGGAGTCAAGAATGACACGCTCTGGGCTACTTGGGGTAAGTGATACAAGGAGCGTTGATTGAGCTTGAAGAGTATCCCCCTGGTGGAGGCTCTGCTGCTGCGCTTGAAGACGGAGCAGTGGCCTGATGATGCAGCCTGCCGGGAGACCACTCTGAACATGCTGCACGGAGTCAAGAATGACACGCTCTGGGCTACTTGGGGTAAGTGATACAAGGAGCGTTGATTGAGCTTGAAGAGTATCCCCCTGGTGGAGGCTCTGCTGCTGCGCTTGAAGACGGAGCAGTGGCCTGATGACGCAGCCTGCCGGGAGACCACTCTGAACATGCTGCACGGAGTCAAGAATGACACGCTCTGGGCTACTTGGGGTAAGTGATACAAGGAGCGTTGATTGAGCTTGAAGAGTGTCCCCCTGGTGGAGGCTCTGCTGCTGCGCTTGAAGACGGAGCAGTGGCCTGATGATGCAGCCTGCCGGGAGACCACTCTGAACATGCTGCACGGAGTCAAGAATGACACGCTCTGGGCTACTTGGGGTAAGTGATACAAGGAGCGTTGATTGAGCTTGAAGAGTATCCCCCTGGTGGAGGCTCTGCTGCTGCGCTTGAAGACGGAGCAGTGGCCTGATGATGCAGCCTGCCGGAAGACCACTCTGAACATGCTGCACGGAGTCAAGAATGACACGCTCTAGGCTACTTGGGGTAAGTGATACAAGAAGCGCCAAGCTGAAGACCAGCATCTGCCTGCGGCTTTCCCGCACGCGGACCGCTTATTCTACTTCGGCCGGGCGACAACATTAAATCTATCATAGGCGACGACGCTCAGGCTGATCTCAACCTACTCCAGACATGGTTTTCATACAATCTGTTGACCATAAATGCAACAAAAACTAATTACATAATTTTTCTGCAAAAAATAAGTTGAGTCATTATTACATATAAACGGAGTTACAATTAACAATTGTGGTGAACAAAGAAAAATACCCACGACTAATTTTGGACAACAGCTTGTCATGGAAACCGCACCTGTAAAGCATAGACGAAAAGCTGACGTCACTATTGGGATGTCTACAGTCTACGTGGTATTGTCAGATGTCTACCTCTTGACGTTCGCTACACCATTTATAATAGTCTCGTAAAACCACACTTGGACTACCTTAAAGAAGTACTAGCAGTGCCTCGCGGTTTCACCCGTGTTGTTCCCGTTCCCGTGGTAATTCTGGGATAAAATAAACGTGTCATTCTAGACTATAATCTATCTCTGTGCCAAACTTCATCTAGATCCGTCATTCTGGCGTGATTGAGTAACATCCATCCATCCATCCAAAATTTCACACCTTGAAATTCTCCAAACTACACAAACTAAATAATTAAAGTACTATTCTTGACTTCTTTACTTTAAGAAATTAATAAATAAATATAATAATAAATAAATATAATAATATATATATATATTATTAATTAATTTCTTTACTTTACCTTAAAAAGATTAAAGTGAACAAAAAATCAAAGTGATCACTTTATTTCCTAGTTTTACATTACCTATGTAATTTGAATGTTTGTGACGTGTCCAAGAGTCCAGAAAGGTCTAAAGGAAATAAAGCACTTTGATATTTGATTGACTACCTACCTAACCTCAACTAACAAAACACACAACGAAACGAAACTTATAAAAATCTCAAATCTATCACTATAACACATGCATACTTATAAAAAAAATTAAACAAAGATATTCACTTAGAAGTAGTATTTACAAAAAATATACACATTTACAAACGGAACTTAAGATATTATGCACATAATATACGTCCACGGAAAGCTAGGACCAACTATGGCAAGAAAAATATAATTTTTAAAGGAGTGCATAAACAATAGCCTATCTAAAAATATAAAGACATAAAACTCTAGCTCAATTTAAATCTCGCCTTTTAATCCACTATTTCACAGGTCATAATTTTTTTTTTACCTTATGACATGTTTTGTGTATCAGAATTTGTATTAGTAAGTTTGCACCTTAATTTTGCTCTGTTCAGTATTTTTGCTAACTACCCACATTGTTTTGATTTTTTGCTGGTACCGAACCACTAACAATAGATAAAAAGCTTAATTTGTTTCTCACCAGTGATTATTAATCTTTTGAGAAGTAATTATATATCTTATACCGTATCTGATTAGATATATCAACAAGATGAAAAAATTCTAAAACGTCAAGAGCAACTTGGACTCGTGGACCGAGGGTTCCGTATAACAATATAATAGGTATATATTTTATCATAAGACCTTGTTTCTCGCCAAATATCATGATTCTTGGTCATCGGGAATAGGTACTGTAGTGTCCGAGGTCCGATGTTAAATACAATTACCTAACCACTGGCTCGTTACTGTACACATATCGCCCAGCAGCACATCACCCGCCCACGGCGGCCCCAGATCATCTGCCCTTCCCGCGCTCCGGGCTTGTCTGACACTCACGTCATCCGACTGTCTGTCACCTGTCAATGACGTATGACAGTGACAGCTTGCTGGCGATATATGGACACACGAGATAGTGAATGTATGCATGGTATATTGAACCTGCATACACTACATCCCTCCCTTGTGAATAAATTCGAAGTAACACATCTTTTCCCTAGATACTATTTTCAGGTGTACGACCTCTTCTTTAATGCTTGATCTGTTATATGTTTTCCGATTGTGACCTGCCTATACATATGCTTGTCTTCTTCCAATAAGCTTGGCTCAGTATCTTCTCTTCTTTCTTTCTTGTAATTATTTGTAATGATTCTTTTTGCAATAAACATCTTATCTTCTTTTAATTGTCTTCATACTCTTCTTTCCCCTCTTCCTCTGCATTTTTTTTTCATAAGTGTCCATAATTTTCTGTTGTCTATCTTGCACCACCAAATTCATGTAGTCCATAATTCATGTAGTAGATACCTACTTACATAAAATAAGTTTGCCTTCTTAGTAGGTACTGATATCAAAATTTCTTGCCCAAGCAGTAGGTATGTTAAAATCTTCCACAAAAATGGTGAAGTTTTCGGTGTTGATCTTCGGGTCACCAAAATTGTTATAAAAATTATGTCTGATCTCTGTCTTCTAGATAGGTGTCAGACTTTCTGAAATGTATTATTTTTATTGGTTTTACATGTAGAGAAGGATTGGACTGCCTTCATCAGTCAATCGCACAGTTTACATTATAGAGAAGGCCTGTACTGCCTAAAACACGTTATACGTACGGTTTATTTATATAAAAGGCCCGTACTGCCTACAACAAGCCAAACGCACAGTTTACATAATAGAGAAGGCCTGTACTGCCTAAAACACGTTATACGTACGGTTTATTTATATAAAAGGCCCGTACTGCCTACAACAAGCCAAACGCACAGTTTACATAATAGAGAAGGCCTGTACTGCCTTAAACACGTTATACGTACAGTTTATTTATATAAAAGGCCCGTACTGCCTACAACAAGCCGAACGCACAGTTTACATAATAAAGAAGGCCTGTACTGCCTACAACACCTTTGACGTACAATTTACATTATTATGAAGGCATGTACTGCCTATAACATCTTTAACGCACAGTTTACATTATTATGAAGGCCTGTACTGCCTACACAAAGTCAGCGACAGCATATATGTCTAACTTTTATATTTAAGTCACAAAAAGAAGTTATTATTATTATTTTTTGACTAGAAGATCAACCCGGAAGGGGATTAAAATAGTAACCGCAGGTAACACCGCGGGCGCAGCTAGTTGTATATATATATCTTGGAGTAAGTAAAATATAATATATTTTAATAATTACTTTGGTACTTTGGTATTTATGTATCGAGGTGTTCATCAAGTAATTTCTCCAATTAAATTGAGATTTGAACTACATATTAGACTACTTCAAATTGAATATCAACCAATCTTAATTTAATTTATGTTATTCATATGAACTACCTGACAATTGAGGAGGAGGAGAGGGCGCTGCACTCGCACAGACGACATCAGCTCCACGAATAAAATTAATTTAAAATTGAAATCCGGGCAAAAACAGTGATCAAACCAGTGGAAAGTGTAGTAAAACGTACCAAGCATAAGTGACAGTGTTATCTAGACGAAGCATTAGGTACAAATTAGAGTTACAAATCAGTGATTACAAATTCAACAAGGACAACCTGTAAACAACAACAAACAGTGCAAGCCAAGTGAATAAGACCTTAAACACCACAAATAACATTACTAATGCATGTGAAGAAGCACAAAACAACACAACATTACAAAAGACAGTGAAAACATAAAATAAAACATTAAATTCCAGTGATTATTTGTGCCCCGTCATTTTACCAACTTGACGGTGGTCATAAATCATTTTTGAACGGACCGTTAAGAACATTGAAAGCAAGCTTCTATTTCAGCGTTTGGATTATCGGCCTACTGGCTCAGTTGGTTTACGCACCGAGTTAAATCTGCGATTGAATAGTGACTGCGCTGGTTCGAACCTCTACTGATATTGACTTTTCTTTTTGCATAAATATTTTTTTGTTTTTATTTTTACGGAAGAAATAAAGTAAGAATGGATGAACTATTGAAGGCCATCACTGCCATTGGACAACAAATAAAAGAAACCGACGCCAAGCTTTCTTCAAAAATTGACGACATAAATGTAAAAATAGACGCTCTTCAGCCACAACTCGACGAACTGAAAATAAAACAACAAAAACAAGAAGAACGCCTAGATCATCTTGAAAAGGAAGTAAGAATAAGGAACTTGGTGTTCTTTGGCGTACCGGATCAAGAAGACAATTATATGGAGTTAGAAAAAGCAATACTCAACATTGTGAACAATGACCTACAAATACAAACAGATTCTAGTGAAATCCAACATGTTCGTCGTATTGGAAAAAAGGGAGAAAACCCTAGACCGATAACCGTGGGCCTTACCACATACAGCAAAAAAATTACAATTTTGAAAAATAAACACAAATTGATTGACACCGGCTTGTATCTAAAAGAAGATTTCCCGCCAAAAATCTTAGAAGTAAGAAAACAGCTCCAATTACAGCTTAAAGCGGAAATTGAAAAAGGAAACACAGCCTATATCAAGTACAACCAACTAATTGTCCGTGCACCAAACTCTCCATTAACAAATCCGAACGAAGAAACAAATCATAAAAAGAGGACTCTATATAGCGAAAATGGACCAAATATGAACAACAGAGACAGTATCAGGGCAGCCAAAAAAAACAAGATGTACAATGACAACAGAAATATAACGCAATACCTGACGACACAGACGAGAGAAAGTAACAAAAAACAATAGCAATTAGCGGCACCTCCTCCAAAACTTAACAACAAAAATCAACAGACAAAAAAAAGCATCCCAACACGGCTGGTCACCGCGGGAGAGCTAGACCAAAACCCTCCAGCTCAAATAAAAACAAGAAAACAGAAAAACATACTATACATATGCACTTACAACGCAAGAACGCTTTCTACAGAACAAAGAATGGTAACATTTAAATATGCAATAAAAGATATCAAATACGACATAATAGGACTATGTGAGATCCGAAGAGAAGGATACGACATTCAGGAAGACAACGAAAACATATTCTGCTATTTTGGACAAAAAAAGGGACAACTAGGAGTTGGTTTTATGATGAAGAGAAAATACAAAACAAATTTCATCAGTTTTCGTGGGCTGTCTGACAGGGTTGCAATTTTGAATTTAAAATTCGATCAAGAAACACTATCTCTCATACAAGTACATGCACCGACATCAGATGCAAGCGATGATGACCTAGAGATATTCTACGAAACCCTCATCAAAGCTCAAGATATGTCTGAAAAGAAGTACATCATAATGGGGGACTTCAACGCAAAGATAGGAAAACCAAGCAGAGAAGAGACAAACACTGGACTATTCGGCATACATGGAACTGGGTTACGAAATGAAAGGGGCCAAAGGCTTATACAGTTTCTAATGGAAAATAACCTCTACATTCCAAGTACATTTTTAAAAAGAAAACTTAACCAAAGATGGACATGGATATCGCCGGATAAGACCGTAAAAAATGAAATAGACTACATAATTTCTACTAAACACCAAATTTTCAGTAACATTGAAATAATAAATATTATATACCCATCCGACCATCGACTAGTTAGAAGCAAATTAATCATGGAAAATGCAAAGAAAAAACGAACAAACTATCAAGTATCAATCCCAAAAGTTCTGGAGACGGAGGAAGAGAAAATTCAATTTATAACAAGCCTACAAGAAAAGAAAGAAGAAATACTAAATCAAAATGGCGAAAATGTACAAACATTCTACGACAAATTGGAAAAGACAATCCTAGACTGCATACCTAGAAAAGAAAAACAAGAACATAAGAGAACTATACTATCTGAAATATCAAAAACATTACTAAAAAAAAGACACGACCTACAGAACAAAAAACCACTGACCAGAGATGACAAAATAGAGCTCAGCGCACTATACAAAGCAACCAACAAACAAATAAAACTAGATTACAAAAACTACAGAACAGGCATAATAGAAAGGCACCTTAATAATACTGGAAGCCTAAAGAGAGCACAAACCGAACTAAAACAATGTAAACACTGGATACCAAAACTAAAAAAGGGACATACGAATAAAGACACTAGAAACGAAATTCTTTCAACTGCTACTGACTTTTATGAAAATTTATATACGACAAGAAATTTAAAAACAATACCACAGGAAACCTTTATCCGCATGACAACTAATGAAAACGAAATCTTAAATTTTGACAATAGAGAAATAGACCTACTAATCAAGAAGCTAAAAACACGAAAGAGCCCAGGAGCTGACGGAATATCTAACGATATGCTTAAAACATCAAGCAAAGCACTATTACAGTCTTTAACCATCTTATTCAACCAAATTCTAAAGGATAAAACTATTCCAAGACAATGGGCAGAGTCAGACATCGTAATATTATACAAGAAAGGAGACCCTACAGAAATAGCTAATTATCGCCCAATAAGCCTTATGTCAAGCCTGTATAAAATATTTTCACAAGGCTTACAACAGAGACTTACTCCAAAAGTAGAAAAATTTCTCTACGTAGAGCAAGCCGGTTTTCGTAGGAGTTTCAGCACAATTGACCACATTCATACGCTTGAACAAGTAATCGAAAAATACCAAGAGTTTCGGAAACCTCTATACCTCGCCTTCATCGACTATCAGAAAGCTTTCGACTCAATAGAACACGAGTATATCTGGATTGCCTTGAGACAAGCCAAGGTAGATGAAACCTACATAGAAATTATAAGAAAAATATACGAAAACTGTAGAAGTAGAGTAAAACTAGAAAAGACGGGGAAATTTATTAAAATCGAAAGAGGAGTACGGCAAGGGGATCCGCTTTCGACAACTCTTTTTATTACCGTCCTACATTCTATTATAAATGAACTCTCCTGGAATAATAATGAAGGTATAAAAATTAACGATCAGAACCTAACATACCTAGCATTCGCAGACGACATCGTGCTTTTCGCAGAAGATGCACACAAACTCCAACACATGTTGAATACCCTACATAACGCCAGCAAAACAAGGGGACTGGAGATGAACCTACAAAAAACACAAGCTATGACAAACAACGAAAAGAAAGACTTAATGATTGAAGATACGACATTAGGGTACGTGGAGGAATATATTTACCTAGGGAAACAGGTTTCATTTAAGCCATCAAGCAACATCGACGAAATAGACAGAAGAATAACAAAAACCTGGAAAAAATTCTGGAGCATGAAGGAAATTTTAAAAGGTCCACTCCCTTTAAGGTTAAAGAAGCAAGTATTCGACTCTTGCCTACTGCCGACGCTTACCTACGGCAGCCAGACTTGGACCTATACGCGAGAGGTAAAGGATAAAATAGCAAAATGTCAAAGAGCAATAGAACGAAACATAATGAAGATAAGGTTGAAAGACAAATTGCGGCATACAGAAATCAGATCTAAAACTAAATTTTCACTTCTCTTGCTCGAAAAGTGTATCATAATAGTGTAGCTTAGCAGGCCTAAAACTCGAGTTTAATCCCTCGGGCTAAAAAGTAATTTTTCTTTTTAATTTTTGTCTAAAATCATCAGCCAGTACAAAGCATTCGTTCTCTTACATAAAAACTCGACTTCTTGGTGCTCCGTCAACCTTTTTTTTGAAAATAGAACCGTCTTGGTGATGTTTTATGAAGGTTGATTCTTCCCTTCACGGTAGAATGCGAACTCTTTCGTTGCGGGTTAAATAGAGATTTAAAAAAAAAGATGGTATTGGCGCTAAATCTCTAGAATTTTCTTCATTCCAAATCACAAACTTTTACGTTTAACTTCCTGACTTTTACTTCCAAATTGTGAACGTGAAAAATGTCATCAAGTGATAGTGAAGATGCTAATATGCAAATGGAAGAAAAGGGCAAAGAAATAATTATGAATCTGTTGCCGACAAAATCACGTGGAATATATTTAAAGAGTTACGAAAATTTTATGAAATGGAGAGATGAGAAACGTGTGGATTCTTTTACAGAAGGGGTTTTTCTCACTTATTTTGATGAATTATCGAAAAAATTCAAATCGTCGACTCTTTGGAGCACATATTCAATGTTAAGAATGACCTTACAAACGAGACACGACGTCGATATTAAAAAATATGTAAATTTAACGGCTTTACTGAAGAAATTGTCCACTGGATACAAGGCAAAAAAATCTAAAGTCTTGACGACACAAGAAATCGAAACATTTTTAAATAACGCTCCAAATAAACAATACTTGGCAACAAAGGTAACCTACTACTTATGTACTCAACTCAAACTAAATAAATAGATACCTACCTACATACCTAAATTATGTACCTAGGTTATTACGATTAATAACACACTTATTTTTTTGTTCAACAGGTTGCTTTAATTTATGGAATCAGCGGTGCATGCAGAGGAATAGAGCTTGCTAATATAACGCTAGAAGACGTAGAAACGGATACAAACCTACAAGCTGTGAGTCTGCCGAACACGAAAACAAACAAAGAGCGTAAATTTGTCATCAGTGGAGAATACCTTAATATAGTTAAAGCCTATCAGGAGTTACGTCCCACTAATGTTTCAACGTTTGGATGAATATGTCAACTCAGCTGAAGCCGCACTCAGATCTTAATAATGCACGAAACTCAAGCATGAGTCGAGTCTCTCCAACTTTTACTCCACAACAATCAACTCAAAATATTACACACACATCCCAATCACAGAGAACCGAAATAAAATTGCCCGGGAAAAACATATCACTAAACATTCAAAATTGCTCTAACTGCACATTTAATTTTTAATAAAATTTCTGAAAATTGTCTAATTTTGAATTGTTTTATTTTCTCGCAATCGAAGTGAAAAGTAGAGTGTTTTACTCGGGCCAAAACCACCCATTATAACTCGGTCTTGTCATCCTCCCTCGCTACGCTCGGGAGTATAACAACCTCGTATATAATGGGATGGTTTAGTCCCTTGTAAAACAATCTACTATTATAGACGCTCTACAACACGCACTTAAAATGAAGTGGGGATGGGCTGGACACGTAGCCAGAATGCCAAAAGAAAGGTGGTCCACCTTAGTCACCTCATGGAAAGGCCCTAATGGCAAAAGGAGAATTGGTAGACCCCTAGCAAGATGGTCAGACGAAATCAGAAAATATCTGAAAACACAAAATTGGACAAGCGTTGCAGAAGACCGCAAATACTGGACAGAGCTGGAGGAGGCCTTTACCCGAGAGGGGTCCTAACTACTTATAAGATATTGATATTAAATTTAACTGACATGAATTTTCACTATATTTGACATAAAATTTAAATTATAACATTATTTTTTTAAAGAATTATTGATCAATGTTACTTAAGGTTATGGAATAAAAGGCTTTTTATTTTATTATTTATTTATACCTGACAATTCCCATTTGATGGAGGTCTTGTCAACCAATACCAATTTAATGGTCGCATCGCATTCATTTGAACTGCCAGACATTTCCCAATATAAGGAGGTTTGTCACCCAACATCTATTTTCTGTTTTCATACTGTGTACTATTGTATCAGAATAACATATTTCATTTCATTTCCCATTTAATTCTCTCATCGCTATTTCTTTTTTTTTTCAAAAACAAACAGTTGCATCTTACGAAGTGTCAAAGATGGAGTAATTATTATTATTTATTGTACTATAACTACCAACTATGTCTAGATTGTTTGCAACAGTATGCAGTCAGCTCAACCGTTCGAATCGCAAATAGCAGTTCCGATTCGCTTCCCTCCTCAATTGTAATTTCCTTTGTTGTACTGTACCTTAATCTACATTGTGCATTGCACCAATGTCACATTTTAATGGAGTGGATTAATACACTAGAAATGCAAAGAAACAATTTGTAATTTGATTGATCACTATGCATATAGGTAGGTATTATTATTTATTTTCTGCTTGACGACGACACTTTGCAAATTGTCCCGCACTAGCCATTTATTTATTCTATCTATAATGCTAATAAGCATAACGTTTAATGATAAAGCTCATTGATTTGTATTTTATAAAAGGTTATTGCTCACTGTTTGTAATTATTACTTTTTTATTTATTTGAAATAAACAAAGCATTTTTACTTAAAACTTTTAACGTTCCAAACAGCTTATCTTACTTACCTTGATATAACTATACCTACTTATTACCTTGTGGCATCATCACAGACGATGTTTTAACATACGGACCTGTGACAGAACCTCTTCAAATATTTATGAAACCGTAAGATTTATCTAAATCGGAACAAGGTCTGTTTCATAATAGAAAACTGCAATGCATTGATTTCTATGTGTGAGTGCACTAATAATAGGTGTAGTTCATTGACATTAACAACAAGATATTGCGGGTACTTGGAAAAATGTTGATGCCAACTACCGGCACTAATCAATCCTGAATAACCAAATAAGACCATAACAGAAACACACATTTATGAGCAAGACTATGTATTTCTGCTATAGCTGCATCAATAATTTACCACAATGACAATCTATACCGACTATACCGAATTTGGGGATTTTAGAGAAAGTTAATAGTAGATTATACACTAAGGGGATAAAGCACTGTTTTATGTCACGGGAGCGAATTGAATCCCGAACGTAACGAAGGACTCATAATTTAACTCCTGAGCGTAGCGAGGGAGTTATAAGTTAATTCCTGAGCGAAGCGAGGGAATTAAGACTGAGTCCTGAGTGCAGTGAGGGGTTCAACCGCCCAAGACTAAAACAGTCTTATCCCCGAGGTGTATACTCTACTTTTCACACCTTATGCGAGACAAAAAAACAGGCTCAGTAGATAAATAATGTTTTCCTTTGACTTCTCTGGCAGCAGATTGTTGACAATGCCTATGGCATCTAATTTGATAAACTCAGGAGTCAAAACACTTTCATCACTCGACATTTTCAATATTATTTTTGAAATTAAATCTTCTATAGGCACCTACAAGAACTCGATTTGTTCGTCACGCGTGAACAAATGAAGGCGCGCGACGTTCCAAATTCGAAAGCACAAGCCGTGGTCCTAGATTCGAAATTCGAATTTCGAACACCGCGCTCCTCCGGACCGGGGTTCACACGGAGGCAAACTTCATTTATTTTGTCAAATCAAGTAGGCCATGGCCTAGGACAAATTGTGTTTAGCAAAATTAAACTTTATGCATATAGTAATAAGAATTATGAAAAGTGAAATCATATTATTAACCAGCGGGTTATAATGAAATTCAGTACAACATTATAACCCGGCTAATACCAAGGGATTTAATGTCTTGCTTTCGGTAGGGTTTACATGACCTATAATTCGGCATTGTCGAGCATGTGGTTTGAAAAAATGATTCTTTCAATTAATGTTATTACGCTATTTGGTGGACCAGTGTGTTTCTACTGTTGGTAGACCAGGCTGTTCTCCACCATAGCTCTTCCTTTTTTTTTTTTTTTTTACACTACACTACTGTAGGTATGTACCTCAGCCCACTCGTGCCGAAGTACCATTACAAATGGGTCATTTGCATTAAAATTGTACATTCCTCACTAGTAATGTGTCCCAAAATTTGAAATTTTTTTATGCTTAAAATATCCATAATTGGTACATTTCATTAACAAATTGGCGTAATTTAATCATTGCTTGATCGTATAAATTGCAATTCATCAATAAATAATAATCTTATTCATACTTTTGCGACCCTCAAAAAACAATGAAAAAATATCTCCATACAAATTAATCATGTCCCACAGAGGTCTTTGCATCTAAAAAATGCTTTGGAAGATTTCCCTCTGATATATTCAACTAATGAAAATATTTATTCGTCACTGATTAACCTGAGCAATACTATTTTATCAAATTTATCATTAAAAAATGAATAATTAAAGAGAAAATGATTTTTTAACATTATGTCTCAGTTTTTTCTTCCATTTCGTTATGTTTTGTTCGTTACGCTATTTTCATCAAAAAACCTTTTGAAAATCAACTAGAATTATATATAAAGATTGGCAACACTCGTCAGTTTTCTAAGAACTATAGAGAACTCCACTATTTTGTTTACTTTTTGTTTACGGTGAAAAGGTGCACATCTCATAACGCAAAAAGTTCGGTTTCGTTACGAAATTTAGAACTTAAAAGTAAGAAAACGCCGTTTTATTCAAGTTAATTTTACTGCTTTTCAAATACAGTGTAAAGACATTCAATTACAGTGTGTTTTATCGACTTTTCAAGTTCAGTTTCATAAGTTATTTCAGTTTTATCTTGTGTTTTCATCCGAGTTAGTTACAATATTCGTTACGTTACGAAACGGCAGGTCGCGTACACACTGGGATCTTAACCGACTTAAAAAAATATGTGTAGTATTGTGTTAGTTATCATCAACCGCAAGATGTTCTCTTTTGCGACATACTTTGGCATAGTGGTTGTTGAATAGGTAATAAAAGCTACTTTAGTCTAAAATCAATCATCAGAATCGATAACAAATAAATACATTTCGTATAGATCTATAATTAATTTGGTAATAACTATGACAAATTGTTTTGAATATGCTAATTTACTTCGATTTATGTAGCGTAATATAAAGTTTAATTTAATCGAGAAGAGGAGAATTTAGATAGGTGGGTACCTATTTATTATGTCATGTTATATTTATAATGTTACTGGTCAAATTTTCATGATTCTTTGATATTTGTATTTTAGGGGTACATCTATATCTATGATTAGGAGTTAAAACAATAATTTTATAAATAAAAATAATAAAAACATTTATTTAAAATAGCAAGTATTTTTAATTAAAACAATCAAAGTTTAGCGTTTTCTTTTATATGTGCGAGTTGATAACGTAGAATTCAAGTCCGCCAGTTAACTTCTATCAGATGATGATGATAAGGTAAAAATCCTCTAATTGTGTACAAAGCCTTATGCTTCCAATTAGTAACAAGTTCGTTACGTTCCGTTTCGTTTCCATTTCGTAGCATGTACAATTTTAATGCAAATGACCCAAATAGATAGGTACATAAGTAGTTACTAAGTACCTACAAGTTTTTGTTTCTCTCTCACAAGCGACCAACAGGTATCTATGTACCTATGTTCAGAGAAATAAAGAATCCCTATTCATAAATTTATATTGGACTAGTTTTATCAGCTTCGTGACACAGATCAATTAACAAGCTTGAGCGCCTCCAAAATTTCAGTATCAGGTTCATATTTGGCCTTCGCAAATGTGACCACGTTTCTGAATATCGCGCTAAACTCAAGTGGTTGCCAATTCGACTTCGCAGGAATAGTCACTTAAAGATGCGCGACTGTGAATGATTTCATTCGAATTATTCGACTTCACAAATCATTCGAACCATTCGAATCGGAGTCGATGACTGCCGAGTCGACTCGGCAGTCGTCGAATAACGAATTGAGTCAACGACTGCACGACTGCCGAGTCGGTCCGACTCGGCAGTCATCGACTCCGACTCGGCAGTCGTCGACTTAGTCAGTCGGTATCAATTCGACTCCGATTCGAACACTAACGAATTGAGTCCGACTGACTGAGTCGACGACTGCCGAGTCGGAGCGACTCGGCAGTCGTCGGTTATTTGACGTGGATAGTCAAGTTGGGGCGGGAGCGGCCTTAGTTAGAGAGAGATAGTATCATACCAACATTTCATTCGACTCCGGCACACTCCGGGTTTCTACGTCGCCGCCACACGATGCTTCACGGGTAAAATTTTTGAGTAAAAGTTAGTAAATGATCAGTTTAAAAATAAAAGGTGGATGTAATATCAAGAGTTTTAATAAAAAAAACGAACATGAAACAATCTTATTTTAACAATATGAATAGCTTGATAGAATAAAAAAAAAAAGAACGAAACCCCTTGTTTTTGGAGTTACGTTTCGTTTTACGCAAAATTTTATTTAATTTGATTATTTTATACTATTGTATAGGATCGGGTGGATGAAATCAATCGAAAACTCACAATCAGCGCCATCTAGCAGGCCACGGCGGAACCACATCGCAACGCCGCGCGCAACATGGCTCACAAAATCACGGATCGACTAACAAATTCGGATGATCAATTTGTAGAGGCATTAGTAATTACTAATTAGTAGTTGTCATTCGACTTGGAAGATTAGTATATTACTAATATTCAAGTCGAATGAGTAAATTAGTAGTCGTAGATCATTCGACTTGTCAGATCATTCGCAGTCGCGCATCTTTAAGTCACATACTATGTCTATCCCCCTAGCCCTTCCTATCGCAAGGAGCGCTTAGAATACCTATCCAACTCCCACTCTATTTCTTTGCGTTCCTCTGAAACCCTCACCTTAAAAGTCCTCGCCACACTACCACTTCCTACTCGTAGAATTTATTTCTGCTATTTTTTGTGTTCGTGTGTTACAATAAATAAAGCATTGTCTATCTATCTTATTATTTTTTAATTATAGTTATCTCTTTAAGTATCGGTTTTCGTTATATTTTTATTATATTTTAATTTTTTTTTGCTTTCAATAGCCTTAACCATAGGTATACTTGTTACTTGTCCCTAACCTTAGGTATATGGCCCACGCTACACTTGCATACCTCCGGCTCGTTGTAGCGCCAGCGCGCCCCTGCATGAGTCGCACGGCAAAGCTGGGCAATGAATGCGTTCACCGTTCACCATAAATTGTTTCAGCGACATTGCACACTTGAAACTCTTGAAAGTCAGAAATGACTACCTACATTGATTCACTTAGGCATCACAACACTTGTACGTATCTACATATTGTATTTCATGCATTAATGTTAAGTTTCTAATGTAATTGGTTTGCAATAATCGTTTTAGTTACTATAAATAAGCAGCAAACAATATTAACGGTTATTGATACTTTAATTTGCATCGGTTAGGTACTCTTTGATGATATACCTAATAATTTTCCAAAATAGTACTTACTTACCTATTGGCAGTAGGTATATGATAGATACTTAAGTATCTACATACATAATTTACAAGTAGTTCCTTATCTGTTATAACAAGCATTTGCCTTAGATCCTAAATCATCATTTTGACTATGCCATTTTACAGCAACACCGGTACTGTAGGTACCGACTTGACTTGATGTTGCGGATCCGCAGCAGATTTAATCTAATCTTGTTTATTAGGTCACTAGTGGGTGCCACAATAATCCATCATAACATAAGAAAACATAACATCCAATTAATTACACTTAATTGGAATGGCATATTGGACTACAAGTTATTAGGTAGCTGGACACTGTATAGTAATTGAGATCCAACACTATTATTTTTTTGTATTAGGTATTTCTACCCTGTCTTTGTTATAGTTCTGAATATTATTTTGTTCTCAGGTTTTTTGTGAGTGAAATACTTATGTAAAAGTAATTTGATGTTACCAAGACTTGAGTGTGCTAATGCACAAATTTTATCTGTACCTATTTCTACATTCAAACATATCTACCTGAGTACTATTCTTATTAACAAGACACCACATATAACCAGAGGTTTGTCTTGTGCTAGCAGACACGAGAAGTTATGATTACTTAATTGTATTATCATGAACAAATAAAATGACAGTATGAATTCCATTCACATTTTTATGTGCTACCACAGTAGTGCTAGATAGGTACATTATTTCTCGAAGAAAGTTAACTTCATACTGAACATAAAGTAGGTAACTACCTACAATAGTATAGGTACATATCCACATAACAATGAGTACCTACTAATAAGTTTTGGTAGGTAAAGAAAGTGAGTTTAAGAGAGAATGTACTTGGACATCTTCTATCCAACTGGCTATCCTAACAAGACAGCCTGCTGTTGCCATTCCAACACTTGTGTAGTTAATATTTTTAAACCTACCTGAACACATATTTGTAAATACCCGTTAAATAGTATTTACAACCACTTGTATAGTTATCTTGGCCCATGCGTGGTCATTTGTTTGCATAGAAAAGCAATAGGGAAGTAAGTAACACGTGTGCAAGTTTGTGATACTGTTTAAGGGTGTTTCACTATGTTTATGTATTTACGTTTTAACTTTACGATACCAATTGGAACTTCTACGAGAACATTTTGCAGTTTGTACCGAACTTTCCATTTCATTGGTGTCCACGTGTCCATCCTTTCCTTCTTTTAAAATCTTGTAAAATGTCTTACCTTTTATCCCGTCGCCACATGTAGTGTCCGAGGTCCGATGTTAAATACAATTACCTAACCACTGGCTCGTTACTGTACACATATCGCCCAGCAGCACATCACCCGCCCACGGCGGCCCCAGATCATCTGCCCTTCCCGCGCTCCGGGCTTGTCTGACACTCACGTCATCCGACTGTCTGTCACCTGTCAATGACGTATGACAGTGACAGCTTGCTGGCGATATATGGACACACGAGATAGTGAATGTATGCATGGTATATTGAACCTGCATACACTACAGGTACCTTATAACTTTTATTTTAACTTGTGCCATAAGACGTTGCTTTTTTCCAAAATTTCCTGATGTCTGTCTACGGAATGTAACCTATAGGTTCTGTGTGCCTTAAAAAAATAAAAATGCTGTAACTTTTGATTGCATTGGCTTACAAGTGTGATTTATATCTCCAAGAAGTTACGGACCTAAGGCCCGTATTATAAAAGCTTGCTCAGTTATAGATCTATGCTTGAGTGACGTTTATGCCATAGAAAAGCGTTACTCAAGCATCGATTGATAACTGAGCGAGCTTTCATAATACGGGTCTAAGTATTTGATGTTAACTTCAATTCAACACCTCCACGCGCTCCTGAGAAAAGAGGGTTGACAGACGGACAACAAAGTGATCCTATAAGGGTTCCTTTTTTCCTTTTGTGGTACGGAACCCTAAAAATAAGGCACAGACAAAATTGACCGTTTTTTGCAAGGTGTCTTAAATAGGTACCTGTTACAGCATGAGTGCATGGCCGTACATACGTTTCAACCAACGCTGGTCTTCCGACAGAGCCGTTTACTCCACATCCAATTCTCCCAAGTAATTAGTGACATGGTATTCAGTATGGGACTCAATGCAGCTGCCCCTTGGAGTATTTTACGGCAACGGTGTCCACCTGGGCAGTTACGACCAGTGTCTGAAGACCCCCTGGTCAGACCCCGGGCTGAGCACACAGTATTGCCTGGTGGAGGTCAAGGTTCACCAGCCGATGAAGACCAGGGAATTTGGACCCATGGACAGTGCTGATGAATATCGGAATGTAAGTGATGATGTAAATGGACTCGGTAGGTATATTATTATTTTTAAAGATAACAAACTTTCGATCGAACCCGCAACCTCCTGCATCGTATGCAGATCTTCACCCACTACGCCACATCGGTCGTCAAACTCCACCCCACCTCTCT
Source organism: Eupithecia exiguata (assembly GCA_947086465.1). Classification (NCBI taxonomy): domain Eukaryota; kingdom Metazoa; phylum Arthropoda; class Insecta; order Lepidoptera; family Geometridae; genus Eupithecia; species Eupithecia exiguata. The sequence goes on along the minus strand of OX352250.1, from coordinate 8,160,648 downwards.
TATAATCTGATGCGACGGTATAGACCGACCTGACCGTCACCACCGAGGATAGCTGCAAGACCAACGGCTGCGGCTTAACTTTCTTTAGAACATAACATAGGTACCTCAATAATCTCACTCGAAGTCATACCTTGCAGACACTTACAAAACACGGGCGGATCTTCAACCAGCTCATCTTCGGAGCGTGCATGCCAGCGGGATGCTCTCCGTCATCCATCGCCAGGTTCTACAAGCACCTGCTTCAGCTCACACACATTCCAGACGCGACGTCGGTGGAGGTACAACCTCAGAACTGTCAGAGGAATGAGGAGGAACCTTATTCTGAAGGGTTTTATACTTTTAGGTAAATAAAATGCCGGCGGCCGTGGCGATTGTGGCGGTTAAATCGACCCCTCCCAACTGAGAACTCTTCACAAAACTCAGTGCTTCATTTCTTTAGACCTTACAGGACTCTTGGACTCTTCATAGTCATAAACATTAATAATAATAAATAAACCAGTTAATAGAGTTGCAATTTAACAAAGGCTACCCTATTCTATCAAAGTCTGTTCAATTCTATTTAGCTAATGATTAAACAATCGAGTTTTAATTCTCTCTACTTCAATGTTCGGTGGTCGAATAGGTGAAAAAAAAACTTCTGTTTTTCGATGACAGATCTCTTTACCTACCTATAATTTAAAATAGCTAAGTATTTATCAATATTGTAATAAAATTACTGTTTCTAATACTGCCCCTGAGCGAATTTTCAAAGCAATTTTTTTATTTTCAATTTCGAGTGTAAAGATGGTGTTCAAAAGTATGCCATCTTGTAACACAAATTTTTATCTACGAAAACTTTTTTAATAATATCCCAAAAAAAATCGATTTCGGCCGGGGGTAGGAAATTTTTTGGGATATTATTAAAAAAAAATCGTAGAAGATTTACCCAGTGCGAGTAACGCACTATAAAGCAAAAAGCTACAAATTTTTATCTTTATTTTAGTTAATTTTCGTTGTTGTAGGAAGTGGGTTAATTTTGTTTTCTTAATCTAAATCATTGCGACTTTATAATTGCTTTTCATTTCAGGTCTGTTATGGCAACATTGATAGGAATGGTCGCCATGTCAACTGCATATTCATATTTCAATGAAAGAAAAGAAACCTCTACTTTTGGTTAGTATACCTAGGTATCATACTCTGTTCTACATATACATGTATATTCAATTATGTCAACAAAAAGAAAGCCACCCCAAGGTCTCCGCCAGTCTTTGATACTCAGGTTGCGGGTTCGATTCCGCTTCGGGTCAAAAATTTGTACAATCTGCAATTATTTATCCCGGTTGTTCTAGATGCAAAAAAACCGATGTGTTGTGGACTGTAAGCTTCTTCAATTTTTCCAGTAAAACACTTTTATTCTTGTTTCCAGCTTTATTTACTTCTTCAGGTTTTCTTGATCGCGTCCGAGTATAAACTGAATTTATTCTTGCTAGCGTGCCTATTTATACAAAAAACCTCCCCTACATTTTCCAAAATTAGAATGAGAAAAAACAATAGACGATCAAATGGTTCGTTCGTTCGCAGGTATTTGAATTTTTGTATGTGCTTGCAGCCAGCATCCATGTTGAGGTATTTCAACCTCCTTTGACGTTTCAAACCTAGACTACACTATTCTAAGAAGGATCTTCTTCAACCTATCCTACGAAGGCTCGTCGTGTCCAGAACATCCTCCCCCCGGCGTAGCTCGCGCAGCCTCCTTTTTCACCAACACGACGAGTTTGCTGGTCGGCCGCTTGAAGACGCCAGTCTTCGTCCGGACATCCGCCACCCGTACGCCTCCGTCAGGTCCCTTGTAGGTGCGCTCGACGACTCCCATTGGCCACACATTTCGGGGTAGAGTGTGGTCTACGACCACAACGATGTCTCCTTCTTGAAGTGGTCGTCTGTTGCTCGTAGGCTCGCCGCGAGGTACCAATGTCGGAAGGTACTCTCGAAGCCAGCGCCGCCAAAAGTGGTCAGCAAGCGCTTGGCTCATTCTCCATGTTCGTCGATCTGCCTCGCTGCACGGACCAGTGGTAGGTAGACCGTTGGATGACCCTAGCAAAAAATGGTTCGGAGTTAGCGCCTCGGGTTCCTCGGGGTTCACGCTAACGTGCGTAAGTGGCCTCGCGTTGATGGAGAATTCCGCTTCTGTCAGGAGGGTGATCAATACTTTTTCGGGTGGTTCCTTCTCGTTCAAAGTGGCGGCTAATGCGACTTTGACTGATCGCACCAGTCGCTCCCAGGCTCCCCCTGGTTCGGTGCGCCAGGAGGTATAAAGCGCCATTCCATTCGATGCAGTTGTCCTTCATCTCGCAGAACTGGTGCCCATTCCACGTAGGCAGCCCGCAGTTCTTTGTCTGCACCTCGAAAGTTCGATGCGTTGTCGGACATCATGATACGGGGCCAACCTCGTCGCGCAGCCATTCTTCTCAGTGCCATGATTGCAGAGTTGACGGAAAGTGTAGTAACGACCTCTATGTGTACGGCGCGTGTAGTGAGGCACGTATAGAGGGCGCCCCATCTCTTCTCCCGGCGTCGTCCAATCTTTACTATCATGGGCCCAAAATAGTCAGTTCCGCAGTGGCTGAAAGGGCGCAGGAACGGCGTGAGGCGGGCTTTCGGCAAGTCTCCCGTAGCTGGTGGTAGAGGCTTCATCTTCCGTACTTGGCAGAGTCTGCATTCCTTCTCGATGCCACGTACTGTCGGTCGTAGATGAATCACCCAATATTTCTGTCTGAGGTCGTTAGTCACACGCTCCCTGTTAGCGTGACCAGCTGCGCAGTGTTCTCGCAAGACGATAAGTCTTGTGATGCGGTGACGACCGTCGAGTATTATGGGCCGCTTCATCTCAATCGGTGCGTCGGAAGCTCCAATGCGACCTCGTACTCGTAGAATGCTATCTTCTAAAATCGGGTCCAACCGGAACAGGCGACTCGATTTCGTGATTGGACGAGACGTTTTCATTCGTTGCAGCTCGTCTGCGAAGCTCTCCTTTTGTGCGTGGCGAATAAGCGCACGTTCCGCATCTTCGATGTGCCGGTTTTCCATGTTCGTGGCTCGTCGTCGACATCTCTCGATGAAGAAGAGTACTCGTGCTGTAGCTCTGACTAGTGTCTCGTACTTAGAGAAGTGTGATGGATCTGGCAGCCATCCATCCGTCTTGTCTTCTTCCACTCGTGTGTGCAGAACTTCCTCCTCGTGGTTGTAGTCAGACGTCTCCTTCGGCCACTGATGCTCTGGGCGGCGAAGGAAGTCTGGCCCTCGGAACCATCGATCTTCTGCCATTATGCGTGTGTTCGTCAGCCTGGTCGCGTCGTCTGCCGTATTCTCGCTGGTCGGTATCCACTTCCAATCTTCTTTCTGGGTAAGTTCAGATAGCTCCCCCAGACGATGCGCGACGTAGGGCGTATATCTTCTTGCACTGTTTCGTATCCAATGTATAACTGTCATTGAGTCACTCCAGTAGATCGTTCTCTTGACTTCGACTCGATGTTCATGTCTGATGGCGTAGGCCAACTTTGCTCCGATGACCGCCGCTTGTAGTTCCAAGCGGGGAATGGTTTGCGTTCGCTTTGGAGCAACCTTGGACTTAGCAGCGACGAGGCAAACACTAAAGCTTCCATCTGGTCTCGTGCTTCGCCAGTACGCCACGGTCGAGTAGGCTTGTTCGCTGGCATCACATAGTACATGTAGCTCGAGGTCAGTGTTGTCTTGAATCTCGTAGTGTCGCTCCAGCCGAAGGCAAGACAGGTCATTCAGTTGTTCCAGCCACGTGGCGAACAGCTCATTTTCTTCTTCCGGAATCGGTTCATCCCATGACATCTTGATGCGCCATAGCTTCTGAAGCACAATTTTTGCTCGTATCGTATAGTGACTCAGCAGTCCGAGCGGATCGTAGATGGACATCACCGCGCTGAGTGCCTCTCTCTTCGTTGGCGCGCGGACTCGTGCACGTACTTCTGCGGGAACTCTATTCATGGAGGTGTTGAATCCAAGTTCATCTTGTTCGGCGTTCCAGTAGAGTCCAAGGATCTTGTTCTCTGACCCCCTTTCGTCAAATTGCATCGGTGTTGTAGCTCGTAGTTCAGCCGGCACGTCTTCCAGTACGCTATCCTTGTTGCTGTTCCATGCTCGCAGTGTGAATCCAGCAACCGCGTGCACTGTGCGCAGTTCCGTCACGGCTCGATGGGCTTCCACGTCGTCATCGTAGCTCGCTACCAAATCGTCCATGTAGTGGCTTCTGGTGATGGCTTCGCAGGCGAGAGGGTGAGTTTGAGCGTATACCCTCGCATTGTAGTTTCGCACGAAATGCGCCATGAATGGGGAACTCGCAGCGCCGAATATCATGCTTGTCATCTTGAATCGTTGAGGCGTCTTCTTTCTCTCGTTGCCTCTCCACAAGAATTGTTGTGCTGGCTGATCCTCTTGACGAATCTTAATCTGTAGAAACATCTCCTGTATGTCTGCCGTAATCGCGATTCGCTTCTCTCTGAATCTGAACAGGATGCCTGGTAGGGACATCAAGAGGTCGGGTCCTTCCAGCAGGTGGTCGTTCAGGCTGACTCCATTGCTCTTTGCTGCTGCATCGAAGACAAGCCTTATCTTGCTGGGCTTGTTGGGGTTGCGTACTGCGAAGTGAGGCAAGTACCAGCAGACGGTGCTAGACTCCTCCGATCCATCGCATGGTTCAGCGTACCGCTTCTGCAGTAAGTTCTCAATTTGCTTCGTATATTCTTCGGCAAAGACTGGGTCAGCATCCATCTTCTTCTCAATGCTTTGAAGACGACGAAATGCCATGTTGTAGCTCTGAGGTAGTTTCGTGTCTTCTTTCTTCCATGGTAGACCAACTTCATATCTTTGGTCAATCTTCTTGATTGTCTGTTCGACGATATTTGTAGCCCGGAGATCTTCTTCACTCGTACGTGGCTTCTGGTTGATGCCAATCGCTTCAATGCTAAAATGCTTCTCTATTAGCTCATGCAGCTCTTGGTTCTGCTTCTCAATGGCTTCAGGTGTGTAGATGTGTAGAACGCTGTCTTGGTTCGCGATGATGCTGCGTGGTATGGTTCCGTGGATGACCCATCCCAGCTGTGTTCTCGATGCAGCTGGTTGGTTCGCTCTTCCGACTCGTAGCTCCTGTGAGACTATGTACTCCCAGTGGTCAGCTCCAATCAGGATCCCAGGTTGTGATGACTCGTAGCAGACTTCATCTCGTTGTAAGTCCCTCAGATGGTCGTGATCCAACAGTGTTGCGGGAATCGATTGTTGCAGCAGCTTCATGTTCTTGACGGTGCGTGCCCGAAGTGGATGTAGCTTGCTATCCTTGCCCTTCAGTTGTACGGTGACAAGTTGGCTTTCTTCCTCCCTCTGCGTAGTGTTGACTCCACGCATTCGTAGTGGCAGTGAAGGTCCTTTTGCTCCGATAGTACGCGCCAACCTCTCATCAATCAAAGTGACTGTGGACCCTTCATCCAAGAGAGCGAGCGTATCGATCTCCCCCCGTGGACCGACGACGGTGACTGGACACATCTTCAGCAAAACTGCCATGTCATTCGAGGCAGCGGTGGTCACTGTCATGACTGCTTCGGTTGGGCTTGAACTGTCTTTTCTTTCTTGATGTAGAGTCTGATGGTGTGGACGTGAACATTGGTTGACTCCACATGATGTCGCCTTGCAGTTGGTGCGTCGATGCTTCTTCACTATACATTTGAAGCACAGCTTGTTCTTCTTCACGTGTTCCCATCGCTCGTCAGTTGTCATTGCCTTATATTTGGGGCAATCTGTCAACTTGTGTTCCTTCTCGCAGCATGAACACTTCTCTTCAGCTTCAGCGAGTTCTTCAGTAGTGTTGTATACGGCGTTCGTCTTCTTCTTGAATGCTGTGTTCGGTTTCGGCAGGTTTTCCTTCTTGCTGGTCGGTGGTGCATAGCTGAACCGCAGGGCTCGGTCCGCTTCGCGCATAAGGAAGCGTGATAGCATAATGATCTCGGGCTCGATCATTCCCTCTTGTTCGGTTGCGTAGTCACACCAGCGTGAGCGAATGTGGGGGCTCAGCTTCTCCAGTGTTTCTCTGGTCAGCATCGGATTGTACAGGTAGCCTCTGTTCCCGATGTTGCTCAACACGCAGACCACGTTCTGAAGCTTGACGGCGAATGAGTTCAGTTCTATTGCAGATGGTCCGGGTTTCGGTAGTCTTCGAAGGTCATCAATGGCCCGGTCGATGATGATTTCTGGTCTTCCGAAGCATTGTTCCAGGGTCTTCATGATGATTTCTGGATTGCTTGCGGTGTACAGGAGTGAAGCAACTAGCTCTCTTGCTTCCCCTTTAAGGCTGCTTCTCAGCCTTTGGATGTTCTCAGCCGGTGTCAGCTTGTATGTTCTCGTTGAGTCGTTAAAGGCAGCTTTGAATGGCAACCACTCATTCGGTGAACCGGAAAACGCGTGCAGGTCTGGGCACTTCATCCTCGGTCTTGCTAGCTTCTCTATTGCATCAGCTAATGCATCGACGTTGGCAGTACTCTTAGTCTTGACCGGCGTAGTCGATATGTTCCTGGCGTTGAATCGGATGTTCTTCTCAGTTCTTGGAATAGTGTCACTTTTCTCCCCTTCAGTTGTCTGCAGCCACTGCTCGACTCTCTCACTGTGTTCCGGTAGTTCGTCTTCATGTATACTCCTTTCCTCGTCTTCCAATGCTGCTAGGTTAGCAGCCAATCTCTTCTTGACGAGATCTGCTTCTATTTGGAGTTCTTTACGCCTAAGTTCGGCCAGTTTCTCTTCCGCCTCCAGTTCCGCCGCCCGCGCCCTGGCCGCTATGCTCCCGTTCGATCGTAGAGAGCGCGCAGTTCGGGCGGGAGATTGTTCATCCCTATGGCGTTCCGTACTCGTTCCGGCGCGGGTGAAGTCGGGTGCGAACCCTATGGCTGGGTCGCGATGTCTGGCTACTTGATGCGTAGCGGGTGTCGCCGGAGCTTCTTGCGACAGCCTTCGTCTTCGTTCGTTCGCGATGGCTTCCAGTTCGGCGGCTTGCCGTACAGCCTCTTCCTCAGTTTCACGTCGTTCGGACGTATCCACTTGGCTTCTGGTTACAACCATACTGCGCGAGCGCTTGATTCTTCGTTCTCCAATCCGGTGGGTGCAGGATCTCTTCACTCCGATCCGGTGGGTGCAGGATCTCTTCACTCCAATCCGGCTCGAAGGACCAGGAACTGTTGTGGACTGTAAGCTTCTTCAATTTTTCCAGTAAAACACTTTTATTCTTGTTTCCAGCTTTATTTACTTCTTCAGGTTTTCTTGATCGCGTCCGAGTATAAACTGAATTTATTCTTGCTAGCGTGCCTATTTATACAAAAAACCTCCCCTACATTTTCCAAAATTAGAATGAGAAAAAACAATAGACGATCAAATGGTTCGTTCGTTCGCAGGTATTTGAATTTTTGTATGTGCTTGCAGCCAGCATCCATGTTGAGGTATTTCAACCTCCTTTGACGTTTCAAACCTAGACTACACTATTCTAAGAAGGATCTTCTTCAACCTATCCTACGAAGGCTCGTCGTGTCCAGAACACGATGTATTGTATAAAGTATATCAGTTATCTAGTACCCATAACACAGATAATGCTGTGTGAATTGTCCAGCATTATTTGCCGCGACCGGAAGCTAGAGATTGATTTATAACTCAAGTGAAGGTAACAGCTGCGTAAGACTTTTTATTTGGTCTTTTTAGGGTTCCGTACCCAAACTAAAACGGGACCCTGTTACTAGTAGTCCGCTGTCCGTCCGTCTGTCTGTCAGTCTCTCCGTCTATCACCAGGCTGTATCTCATGAACCGTGATAGACGGTTGAAATTTTCACAGATGATGTATTTCTGTTGCCGCTTTAACATCAAATACTAAAAAACAGAATAAAATAAATACTTAAGGGGGTCCAACAAACGCGATTTTTTTGCTCGTTTTTGCACGTTATTGATAACGGCAACAGGTAGACGCTTGAAATAATCACAGAATATTTAGTTATATATTCACTTTGAAAAAAAATAACTAGATTAAAATTAAACAAATATTTAAGGGCATCCCATACAGCAAACTTGTTTATTTTTGCCGTCTTTATAGATAACGGTACGGAACCTTTCGTGCGCGAGTCCGACTCGCACTTGGCCGGTTTTATATTATTCTGGTGGACAATAGAATCGCTTGAGAAACTAATAAAAAGAATGCAACATAAAACTATTTTATTTCTTCATAATTCGTATAACTAACAATAATTATGTATACGGTATACTCAAGAAGCGGAAGTTATATCAACTGCAGATGCAAATGCAGATATCGCTCAAACCAATAAGGCCGCCCAGAATAACAATTATAATGTAAATAATATTATACCTAGTCAAATATACGTGTGTTATTTTCATTTACTCGTATTTCCCGACTCACTGTTAAAAAGTAAAACAAAATGTATTTTTCATCCCCCCATCTCGGAAAGAGTATTTTTGCTGTTCGATATCTGAGCGCAAAAGCCGTTTTTATCCTCTAGAGGATAAAGTAAATTTGAATTTAGAACATTGTGTGCCCTAAGTTTGTGATTCAAAACATCATTAAACCTATTCACTTCTACCTCCATGGTGCCGAATTTATCATGCAACCTTTTTTAATTTGTTAAAAACTCAGACTTGTAACCTTCTTGCTGTACTTTTTATTTAATTTTCTTTGCGCGCGCCATTTTCTTTGTTTGCATTCAGTTATTTCCTCGCTGAGGTGGGATGAAAAGTTACGTGTTGCACTCGAGTGCAAAGATTTTTATCCTTGTGCTCTTTTGACTCCCTCGCTAACGCTCAGGATTCTAAGTTTTGAATCCTTCGCTTGCTCGGTCATCAAACTTGAGCACGCGGTTATATAAAGCTTGTATAACAAATAACTATTATTGTCGTTAAATTCATGCCAAAAAAAGAAATACAACATACACCATCCTTCGTGGATGAAAGGAAAGGCTATTGATGATGAATATAACTATTCCTGCGTGCTTTGTATGTATGTATGTAAGTACCTAAATAATCAAAAACTTACTTTCAGACGCTATAGCCCGTTCCTTCTGCATCGTCCGCAACTGGGATGACCTCTTCAAGCAGTCGAGTGAGGACATCCGAGTCATTCACGGCATGCGGTTCATCACAGCCACGGCAGTGATCTTCTGCCACCAGGGTCTACTGATCTTTATTCACAACCCGAGTCTAGTGATCAACAGTTTATATGTTGATAAGGTATAGCTATGCTATAGGTATAGGTGCTTCTAGATGATTTACCATTTCTATAGATACTACTGAGTGACATATATAAGCTAATAACTGTAGAACAGACATATTGTGTCTGTCTTCTTATCCGGTACGCTCTTGATAGAGCGGTCGTGATCGTTAAGTTCTCGTAGTAGTATTGGAAGGCTAGATGTGATGCGCTTCACGACATTTACCCAAATTTACCCCATTTACGCTGCCTGCAAGAGGTCCCGCTGCATCCCGCTGCATTCGTTAACTGAACCTCCAATGAATGAATGAATGAATTCTTTATTGCACTTAAAAATAATAACATAAATAGTCCTTATATCTAAATTATGATACCCAGTGCAATAGGCGGCCTTATCGCTGAAAGCGATTTCTTCCAGGCAACCTAGGTTCGGAGAAAAAGATATAAGACAAATAGTTGTCTACCAACTATTTGTCTTATATCTTTTTCGCACATTCAAAAAAAACAGTTAACGAAAATTTATCAAACAAACAAAAAAAACAAAAAGATACATTTACATACATAATACAACTATACTAGAAACTAGCCTAGAACTTATCCACAAATACCATACAATAGGTACCACAGATAGATATAATGAGAAAATCTCATCTCATCACTAATGAAGCTAACGTCACATCTAAAGTTACATAATCTGAGTAAGGAGGGAAGACTGAAGGAAACATTTGGCATACATTGGCACTACAACATTCCAATGGCAGACTTGATCTGGTCAGTCCAACGCATGGGTGACCTTCAGCGCGGTCTAGTGCCTTCTCCTTTCCCTTGGATGGCAAGGCGTTCTATGGACTGACTGTTACGCCGGGAAACATTTTTCCGAAGAATGTCTGGATGCGAGAATGTACTATCGAAAACAGACGCTGCCTGATACAATTCATGCAACAGCTGAATCGACACCAATAATAGCAAAAAACAAAAAAATTGGAAATATTACCGACCATCGTGGCTAATAAATAAATAAAAATAAAAAGTTTCTTTATTCAGACATACGAGAGTCCATCAGTTACACAAATACATCAAGAACAAACATTAAAAAGAAAAAAAAGAATAGACAAATTACCAAATCATTAGGGTTAAGTAGTCATTCAACAGAATCCTCAAGTTGGGATTCTGTTGAATGACTACTTAACCCTAATGATTTGGTAATTTGTCTATTCTTTTTTTAAAGAGTCAGGACCCTGTTGAAAGACTGCATAATGGGCGAAGTGAACTTGGTGCCTACAACCTGTAGGATGGTGTTGGTACTGCCCCATGTTCTGCGCAGCAGCGAGGCGGTTTTCTTGCGGATGATGGCGTGAAAGCCATCAACCTGGGCCTCAGCAAACATGAGAGATGCGCTGCAGAAGCGGGGCAGCCCCAACAACATCCTGAAGGTGTTGTTATACTGTACACGCAGAGCGCTGAGCGGTCTTTTAGTGATAAGATATATGTTTTATATTATTTCATGTTTCATATTATCTATTTTTGTTTTACGTACTGATTTGATTTCATTATTTAATATAGTATAGTATATAATTATGATAGTAAATAGTTTATTTACTTTTTAATGTTTTAGAACAATGTTGTGTCTACCTGTTATTAGCTATATTGGAACCTGCTTTATATAATCTACCTACCTATCTATAAGAATGCTATATGTATACGCTGTTGGCGTTCCTTTCTTATTAAATGAAAAAACAAATTCGCATGTGGCGGTTGCGATATAATAACTGACCCCTCTAACTCCGACCGTGGATGTTCTAAGAACACCGAGTAAAGGAACCTTTAAGTAGAAGAGTTGAAGCTTCCTTCTATATATATTTAATATCTCTGCGATCATCGGCCCCCCTACCAAGCGTGGTGACACACGCCCTCTTAGTTTGCGGGATACAAGATCAGATTCAGCAATGGACATTACGAGTGTTGATAAGAGACATAATAAAATTGATATAAATTTGCAGCTTATTACCAGTGACTTTGGTCAATCCATGCTGCATTTAGATCTGGCTGTGGACACGTTCTTCGCATTCTCTGGACTACTGCTTGCAAAGAGTCTGCTCTCAGGAAGACATAAGAACCTTCTATTAGTTCTACTGAAGCGATACATCAGGTAGGTAGCTATTTTCTTGCTGGCGGCTCAAACTTCGCAGAATTAATTGGGAGTAAAATTCAAAAGTCGTATATTCAATTTAATAATAAGAAAATTGTATTGGGTCGTCGAGTGACTTACAAGTCCGGTGGACTTCATTGCAACTGGACTACTAAGACTATACCGATCTTTCTGTTTAGGCTGATGGCTCCATACGCTGTACTGACATTCTACATCCTATTTGTCTCACACCACGCTGGCCGGGGCCCCATCTGGCGTCACTGCATCTCCCTTGAACAGGGGGTCTGCGAGAAGCACTGGTGGAAAAACTTCTTTATGGTGGGCACGGATTTTACAACTTTGGTAAGTATTTAGATAAAACATACAAAACTCACATGCATTGAATAAACAATAGAATGCCGTATAGTCAAATAAAACATCGCAGAATGTGACAAAACAAAACATAAATAAACGCTTTTGATTTGATTTGATTTAATAATTGCGTAGACCCGTCTAAGATCATAACTTTATTACCAAAGAAAATTACAATCAAATAATAGAATTAAATTAAAACTAGTATTTACAATTGAAACAATTGAGCTAACTGCAGACTGTTGCAAATAATCTACAAGTAGCTCAACTGATCCATATCTAAGATCATATTTTTTTACAATTATGTTCTAAAAACATTTTCAATTCCAATCTTTTAGTAGACATATTCTTTAGTTTTAAAAATACACAATATTCTATTAATTTTCAGAAAAAAAATCTATTATTTTTAATTTTTTTTTTGACTTGGAGCCACACATTTTATACTCATGATTCATGAGAATAAATTTGTGACTCCAAGTCATGAATATTAATAGAAAATCATGTATTTTTAAAACTAAAGAATTCATGATGAAACACCGTAGTGCTTGTTTTCAAACAAGCACGACGGTGTTTGTCTTGAAATCATGAGTCGCTCAAATTCCTTCTTTACTCGAACGCTATTCTATCTTCAACTTATCTAGGAGCAGTCACCCGAAGTCTCGTGACTACCTTCACTGTTAGATCTTAGTAGTCGGCCTCGTGGTCTTTTTCGTCCACTTTGCCAACAAAACTAGTTCCTCTCGCATCTAGCCTTCGTTTATGACATAGGAAACTGAATACAATTGGAAGGTAATTGAGTTCTATTTCTCTTGCAGTGCTATGGACTAGCCTGGTACGTGAGCTGTGACTACCACCTCTCAATCCTCACTGTCATCCTCATCTGGTTCTATAGGAGAAACAGGAGCAGTGGTGTATATGCGTTCGCAGTTGTCAGTGTCGTTTTGACAGTTCAGCTAGCTGTCAAGTCGTATTGGAAGGGACTGCCGCTAATGCCTTTTGAAAATGCTAGGTGAGTATTGATGCAGGTATGGGGTAAAAACAGGATGCTTTCCCTCCTCAGAGAGTCCATGTAAATTTAAATATTTTAAGCTTCGTTATAGTATTAGAGTTACTATAGTACAAATGTGACCAAATTGTTTAAGTTCGGTGGTTCCAAGTTATGAGCGTACTAAAAAGTGATGGAACCTAGTCAGAGTCGAAAATGGTCATGTTCGAGCCATGTAGAAAATATATCCTTCCACGGGACTTGAACTCGCAACCTTTTTTGGGATACTATATAAATTTTTAAATTTGATCTAAATTTTAAAACATGTATAAAATACTATTTTTATATATTTTAGCGTACTCAAAGACTTGCTTGGGTACCAGGTGCTCAAAGAGTACTACATAAAGTGGCACGACCGCGCGGGCTCCTACCTCGTGGGAATAGCTATGGGCTGGCTCATGACTACCTACAAGCCTGCTGCACATAGACACACTTTCGATAAGGTAGGAATACATCACCGATTACACAAGACTGCAGCCTGTTTCCTTTTACGAATTTTAACACGACTCCGATCACCGATCCGCCTCCAAATTGTGGTGATCATGGAAAACCTGGTAGAAGCAGGCTGATGAAGTAAGCAACGCTGCGGCAGATGCTTAATGCGGCTGAAGACGACGCTATGACACCTATTTCAACGAAGTCGAAGTCCAGCAGTGGCTAGCTTATATTGTTTTTCTGTAAATACTACCGTCCATGAATTTCTCTTCTGATTCAGATTTCTCTTCTGTTAAATTGAAGAGCAATTTAACGGTTAGCCAAAATCGCCCTCAGTAGAGAAATTCATGGAATAACTCACCGAACTAGCAAGACAGCTGAGAACTGAGATGTCTGGAGAAACATTTGAGTCTAATACCATGACTTTGGGTCGCGGAACCACAGGAGTAAGTGAGATCGTGAACAATTATCTTAGGACCTTTAAAATCTCCAGTAAGATAATCCCGTCTTGCGACATCTAAAAGAAAAAAGAAATCGGTGATGTGAAACACCATGTGAATTGGTGCATTGTTCTTTCAGTATTCCTCCTACCTCATAGTCCTCTGTTCCGTATACGCCATGCTGAAGCTGTTGACGATCAACAAATGGCTGACCGAGGACAGTCCAACGGTGATTGCCGTTGCCATAGCCACTAGCCGGGCGGTCTGGGCCGCCGCCGTCTGTGCTGTGGTCTTCGCTGTTGAATATGGGACCGTGCGTAAGTTAAATTTCATATTTACTATGGCTATGCTATTTTGGAAAAGTTTGTCGTCTGTATGAGTACAAGTGTTTTACTGCCTAATTATGCAGTTGTCATTAAGCTAAGAATTAAAATGGATTTATGATTATTACTTTTTCATGCCAAAACTACGGATAGAGCTGAAATTGAAAACTGAAATAACATTTCTTCTTCTTTAAATTAGTTCTTACGGGACAGAAATAAACGTTTACATAGAAATAATACGCTTTATTATGTCCTTATTCCTGCTTCGTATAATATGTTTAATGGCATCTCACGGTTTCACATGACAGTACAAGACGTGACGTAACATAAGATGACGTAAAACGCTTCACGTTTTCCTTTAAATAATTTTGTTCATTTGATTCAAACATTTCAAACCTCTTCCAGCGATCATCGGTGACTTCCTCAGCAGTCGGTTCTTCCTGCCCCTGAGCCGGCTGTCGTACGGCATCTACATGACGCATTTTTTCGTGCAGCAACGGTACTTGTACGCAGCACGCTCACCGATCTTCTTCGACATTTATACGCTGGTGAGATAAACTTTCCAGCTAATAATAAACCTCACTCACAGAGCTATGGAAGGAGCTATACTCGGAGCCTATCTGATGGATAGGGTCTGTAATGAAAGCATACGGTAGTGAACCAAAGTACAATACTTTAGAGTTGCTTAGTTTACTTGCTTAGTTTTAGACCTACATACTTAGTTTAAAAATAAGCAGGCTAAAGTGACTTCCTGACGAACGTTGCAGCACGAACAAATGTTCGTGTTGGAACGCTCTCTGCACGTCATACGCACGCCAATCTTCTACGATATTTATACGCCCGTAAGATAATGCTTTTGATATTCAGGCGTGAGGATTGAGAGCTCTATTCATTTGGTTATATAGGTAGCAGCTTTAATTTTAGTTTTATAATTTTATACCATAACTTCATGTTTATTTTTTTTATAAAAATGTGCGATTTTTTTCATTTTGTTTTGCAAGAATTTCAAAAGTAAGCTCTCAGTCCACACGCACATGTTCACAGTCGAGCTATGTTTTAAGTTTCTCTGGACGATGGGATCTGTAACGAAACTATCCTAATAAATAAGGGGGGGGGGATTGTAAAGGATTCGGAAGTGTTAAAATATTTCCCCTACGCAAGACAAACCAAAACTAATAAACAGATAAAAATGAAACTTTGCATGCATACATGTATCATCTGCAATAAAATTATAGGGTCCTGTAGAACCTTTTGATAACTTGTGATTTAAAAAAAAAAATGAATGACGAATAAATTGGTGAACTTAAATACATTACAAAAAAAAATACACACAGTCCAACGTAATGTTATAAATATCAGTTATTGACATCAACAAAACCGTTGCCAGCCACCAGCCTGCCACGTGGCTGGTGCAGGAACTGGCGAAGTGAAAGTACCTAATGCTTTACAAATTCCAGAGTATCCTCTTCCTGGGGACCATGGTGGCAGTGACATGCACAAGCCTGGTGCTGTATATCCTAGTGGAAGCTCCTTGCGTCAACTTATCCAACTTATTCCTATCTGAGAGGTACAGTTCCTTAACTTTACGAAGGTTTTCAAAGTTATCAGTGCTTAGGGTCAAAACAACGCGTGACTAAAGAGCTGATGAGTATCAGGCGCATCGCATCAGCATTGCTATACAGCAGGGTAGCCAGTACTCAATACTCAATAACGTTTATTTCTTTTGGCTGACAAAATAAGCACTTAGACAAGTCAAATTTTATACTATATACAGTTTTATGAATAGTAATTCAAATAAGAAACAAGGTGTTATTGAATTTGTGACTTTAAAACAAGGTGTTAGTGTCTTGGGATTGCCTCCGATTGATATTGATATGGATAAGTTGCCATATCAATAGGTACCTGCGGCTGCCTCTAGATTGTTTGCTGCTAGACTGTATAAGTCAGTTAGCTCAACTGTTTCAATTGTAATTTGTTGTTTTGATTTGTTTCCATTCTATAATTGTAATTTTCTTTGATTATAAACAGTACTTTACTCAAGATCATTAATTAGTAGTGGTGGTCGCGGTGTAAGACTCGACCCGACCTCTCTACTTTAGCCCGTGGGTGTTGTAAGAATCGAAGGGACTAACGGAACCTGCCAGAGGAAGCACATCAACTTCCTTCTGTGAATTTTAATAAAACTGCTACCACCAATGGCTTATTCCAGTTTTCCCCCTTGACAAATCCTCCTTGAGGGGGAAAAGTGGAATTTCATTTTTTTAAAGTCCAGAAATCCCCCTTACCGCTATTTCTATTTCTTGTGAAACAATAAGGTCCTGCCTAAAAAGTTGAACAACGTTTTCTGGCAGAAACTTTGGTGGCGTGTGTGTCTACACGGCTGACAGATCATAGATGAAGACGTTGCTAAGCAGAGATTATCCTAATATCTCTGCTCTATCTAAGTTAGGCCAACAAAGAACGGCCTTGAGATCTCTGGGAGGTCTGAATTACCAAATTTTATTTTCGACAGTTTTCAAAAGAAGGATGTTCCAAGTTTGGCTAAATGTATTTTTTGTGTGTTCACTGATATTTGCTATTGTATACAGAATGATCTCAAGATGGTCCCATAAAATTTGAATCCTGGGGAATTAGGATTTTAGGAGTCTGTTTTAATTTTTTTAACAAACATATTAATTATTATGTAATAAAATGTGCATTGTTTTGTTTACAGGAGTCAAGAGTCAGCATCTATAAAAGCTGTGAATGGATCAGCGCATCAGAATAGTCAAAGTAAAGTCTACAAAGAGCATGCTAAAGCTAAAGTATCTTAACAGTTCAATTACGTAGAGAGGTAGAATTAATCATTTGTAGTATCACAAACTCGACTTGAGTACTTCTCTACTTTTTATTATATTTGGTGAAGGAAGGAAGTATAGATTTCTAAGTTATAATGTTTTAAATTCATAGGTATTTTATATAAGCGCTTATGTTATATAACACTACAAACTATTATAATATTGTCGCCACCTAGCAAAAATGTTGCAGTGCCCTAGCAGGGTGCTCCATGTTCGGGAATCTTGTACCTCAGAAATGTAGAATGCCTTGGATGTCAGAGTTATAAAAATGTAACATGTCTTTTACTCGTTGAAAGTGTTCGTTCTAGTCTAGGTTAAGTTGATTAAAGTCTATAATTATGTAGGTATTTATTATTACATTTCATGGATATCTTATACGACAGACGAGTGTAAGACTGTAAGACCTACTGGTCTCACTAGACTTAATGTTTATGACAGAGATTTTATCTTGAACATTTATCCTATCGATTAGAATAAAATAACGAGGCACAGTGAGGCAAGCAAATTTAAGAAAATAATATAAAAGATTCTTTCTTAAGGATAAGGAGGTTTCCATTTAAGGCTTTTTGATTTTTTCCACCCTGTAGGTATATACTTTAAATGTGAAAATTCGCAAAGCAGAGTCAAAGGAAATTGTTAGATTAAGGGCTTCAATGCGACCTTTAAAAAAAGTGGTTGCCATAGACTAAGATAGATGGCGCTCTATGAAACTCAAGTGTAAACGTTTATTTTATGACACTTGATTTTTGTGCAGCGCCATCTAGTGTCAAAAAAAAGCGTGATTGTTTTTTTAGATTGAAAAGCCCTCATTCATTGCATCCCAGGCGGACCATCATCTAATGCGCCATAGAGGTTGAAAGCGGTGGTTTTTCGTATTACCTTCACTATTGCAGCATTCTAAAGATCGTAAAGAATGCCGCCATAGATAGATCATTATCATAACATTTAGACACACCATAGCTAACAGTGTTACCTACGTTCGGTTATGCAAACAAAATGAACAAAAATGCATTATGACGTAACGTCATGCACCTTTACCGGAAGCTTTTGAGTGTGGTGCGACTGTGATTTGTTGTTTATTAGGACAGCGTTTGGTTGCGCGTATGTTCATTTTAGCTTTACCTGCGTATGCCGGAACGTTCTTATTTGTAACGTTAACATTCGATTAATCAACCATCCTTTCCTCGCACCTATAATACCGTTACGAGTGAGTGAGACGCTCATATACCACGCAACAAACGCCTAGCAGCTGATTTCAAGATGGCTGCATTTTCACATCCGAAAACGAACCGCTGGGAGCCTCCGGATACAGTAAATTCATCCCGCATATCCCTAGGGAATCTATGGCGTACCTATATGTCTGTACCAAAAGGTGTGTGCGCGCGCCGGGAGTGTCGTAGATATGTGTGCGTAGATTTAGATTCAAAAGGTTTATTGTCACATTTGTCACACATCATACTAAATATAAAAATTCTAAAATATAAATTAACTTAACTTAACTTCACTGCGATCACCAAACCAAACCGTGCTAAACATGGTGATTCTGTCAAAAACCCCTCTTTTTTGGAGAGGCATGATCAGCAGTAGGCGTAAAAATAATTCCCTATATTAACAAAAACTGCTTCATCTATACTACTAATACATACTACTAATTTACTACTAATTTCATACTACTAATTTACTATACATGTTTTCTTTTCCTTTTACTCAAACGCCACCGTCTATATTGTTCTCTTATGTCCAGTCCATCCCACGGTTACCTGGAAGAGATCGTTCAAAGCGAAAGGCCGCCCTTTAAACTTCCTTGATTGCATTTTCTTATGTATTGTATTATGTGTTTTTGTAACGAGTTATCTATCTATTTATCTAGACGTATGTGGGAAGTGGAATGTTTATCAAAATCTCAAAATATGGTCACACACCAAATTCAATTCTATAGTGTTCTTTTGTACATTACTATTAGGTAAAAGTACACACTACGCTTTTATTACGAGACAATGGATGTTACGAGTGATAAACTAATGATTTGTGATTGCATTATGTAGGTACCTACTTAAGTATAATATTATACTTACTCTACCTAGGTATGAGTTAAAGGACATGTTGGTTTACAAACATTATTTCTTGAGAATGGTTTTATTATAATATTCTATTCTACTATAATAGCTGTAAATTGAATATTATCTTGTATTATTGAATAACTTTCGTTAATAGACTCTACTAAGAAAACAGGAACTATAGTTTATTTTTACCCGACTACCAACAGGGGAGGGTTATGAGGTTAGCACCCTATGTTTGTATGTTTGTATGTTTGTATGTTTGTATGTTTGTATGTTTGTATGTTTGTATGTTTGTATGTTTGTATGTTTGTATGTTTGTATGTTTGTATGTTTGTATGTTTGTATGTTTGTATGTTTGTATGTTTGTATGTTTGTATGTTTGTATGTATGTGGCCGATTTCTTTGTTCCCACGTAGCGCTGAAACTACTGGTTCGATTTCAACAAATTATGTATCGATTGATTCGTCTCAATACCCCGATGGTTATAGGCTATAGGATTTAGGGCTCCGACCCCGAATAAGCCTTCAAAACGCGTATTAAAATTTAGGTAGCCGCAGGCTGCAGGCCCCATAGAGAAAAATTACAATACCTACGACCTATTTTCATTTTCAACTCTATGCCTATCAAATATGACCGATACGTCATTCTATTTTGTCAATGTAAATGTTTCAAACTTTTATAACTTTCACGTGGTCGGGTTGTAGTTTTTAACTTTATCTTGTTGATAAGCTATTGGAAGTTAGTTAAAATGTACATATAAGTACACAATTCAAAGAATTATCTCAAAGAAGTAGCAAGCTCAAGTGGCAGTGGGCTGGCTATATCTTGAAAAATACCAACAACCGTTGGTGTAAACGTGATATTGAGTGAAGACCGCGACTCAGCAAACGTAGTGTAGGACGATCTCTGATCAGGCGGGATGACGATTTGCGAAAGACGCAGATGCGGCAAAGCTGAAGACAGGGCGCTTTGGCGCTCATTAGGGGAGGCCTATGTCCAGCTGTGGACTAAAATAGGTTAATGATGATACACAATTCTATTGTTGTAAAGAACAAAATAAAATTATTGTCACCGCGAATGCCGCGGTATCTAAGCGGCTGGTGTACGCTGACTGACGGCAACCTTTGCCATCCCGTCCCGGTCTGCGTTGGCCTTTACTATATAATAAGCCTTATATACTATCAGAAGATTTTCGTTCTGACCTACCTTAACTCATGCATGGATGTGAGTGGGAACCAATGTATGAAAGGAAATATTTTTTGTAATTATTATTAAAATGCTCGTGGATGTGGTTGGGAACTAACGTATG
This sequence comes from Eupithecia exiguata, assembly GCA_947086465.1. Taxonomy (NCBI): domain Eukaryota; kingdom Metazoa; phylum Arthropoda; class Insecta; order Lepidoptera; family Geometridae; genus Eupithecia; species Eupithecia exiguata. The sequence goes on along the minus strand of OX352250.1, from coordinate 8,140,449 downwards.
AAAGTTTTCTTTTTCAAGAACAATGGGTTTGGTTGTAATGGGAATGAGCCCTATAACTGTCCAGCGTATGAAAGCCTCTCCCTCCGAATAAACGGAAGTGGACGGACAGTCAATGTACACTGGTGATCTATGTAGAGCAAAAATAAAAGACGATGTCAAGAAGTGCCGTGTATCTCTTTGGTTCCGTAGGTTTTTTTTTTACGTTTTATGAGTTTTAACTTAATTGTAAGGTTTATACGGTGTAAGCTTGTAATTAAAAATTAAATCTATTAAAGTAGCGCATAAGGAATCTAGATACTTACATAGTGCCAAAATCGTTAGGGTTACCTGGAAGAGATTGTTCATACTTCATTTCCTAGTTTTATATATGTAATTTAAATTTTTGTGACGTGTCCAAGAGTCCTGTAAGGTCTAAAGGAAATGGCAAAAAAGTTCATGGCAATAAGGTATCCCGTAAACTCTTCGTTTCTCTTTAGGTTTGAATTTGTCTTATTATCTACTAGTTTCTGCCCGCGGCTCCGCATATTTTGTTTAAATGGAAAAGTTTTTTCTATCCTATGGTAGCTGATTTATAAGATAAAAAGCTTATGTTTTATTCCAGGCTTAGAAAAACTTTATGCAAAATGTCAGCCCGGTCCGTTTTGTCGTTTTGGTGTGAAGAAAATAACAAACATCCGAACATTCAAACTTTCTCATTTATAATAATAAAGTACCTAATAATAGTCTTGCGTACATAGAGAGAAAAAATTAAGGTAAATACATACATACTTGTATATTTTTTTAAACAAATTAAGTAGTTACAAGAATATATAAACCTCGACTCAAAACTATCTATGAAAGTCCTCATAGGTTTGACCTAGTCTACGGAACCCTAACCATTAGTATAGTCCCGTCACTAGACTATAAATTGTGTTCGCGAATCTATTATGCCATCACAAGTACCTGTGCGTTGCGCCAAATAACATCAAAATGTGTTTAGTGATTTCATACGTGAGTTTCTTGTTTATCCTGCTTTATTATTATTTTTTAAGTGAAAGTGTGGCCAAAAATTTAACATAGAATAAGTTTTTTCAAAAAAAGAGATTCTGTAGTCTAGGTGCATTACTATCAAGGGAGGCCTTTGTCCAGCTGTGAACTAACGTAGGCATCCGCCTAGTTGACGATGGTAGAAAACTTGGAGCTGCTGAGAAACTTTGTAGTTAGAATAATTGGGAATGTCGAACAATTATTGGTCGATACCTTTCCGTATTCAGACGACTTCTGGCCGAAGCGAGTGGGTCAAATGCGGAACACCTCGATATGTCGTCTTGGTGATACGTTTGTAGCAAAAAAAACACGTATATCACAAGGTACTTGCCTTTAACTGTTTTTTAATTATTGTTTCTTGTTATTAATTGCCTATTTTATGTGCTCAGTTGTGAAAAAATATTCTTCAACAGATTAATTTTAATGAAAAATCTGGAAATTATATTTCAGTTCCGAAAATATATATTATTGCCCGTATGCCCCGGGCAGAACCGAGTACGTAGGAAAAAATATAAGATATCAAATTATTACCCGACTACGGAAGGAGTGTTATTTAATTTAAATTGCCAAGTAACCCAGATGTAACAAATGGAGCAAAAAACTGCAAGTGAACGGAAAAAAATACAACGAGATACAAACTGCGCTTCGTTTTGTTCCTTTTACAACTATTACGTGAATCTACGTAATACACTTTACGTTGCTTAGATTTCAATTATTTTTTCAGTCTTTATAGTAAGCTGGATCGTAGAACTTAGCAGATCATTACCATAACTGCTGATCAAGGGTGATGTGGTTCGAATTTCAAATAAGCACGACCGAACTTATTTCTTAAAAACAATTACCAAGGAGACCCGTACAATGAGAACTCACTGTGCGGGACTCCTTGTAAAAAAATCATAAATATTTTATGCTCCTATAAATCTCATTTATTTCCTTTTAAATGATGTAAAAATAGTTACAACGGGTGTCATAGTAACGTTTTCTCTTCAACAAATAAAGTTTATTGAAAGTTATTTTTTCGAAGCGTTGATTTCCGAGATTCAGCGAACTTTAAATGAAATGGAAATTCATAGTTCACAAATGTTAAACACCTACATTTTTATATCAGCAAGAAGAAATGTAAAACCTGCATTTTCATCAGGCGTTGGGTTCACAAGCAAAAGCTTCATTCCCCGTTCATTCGAGAACCATCCCGTTGTTTCAGCAAAGAATAAATTTACAGTATTTTACTTTTGGCTGAATTTTTACGGGTGAAATAAAATCATAGGCTTCTCGTGTACATAAAGATATCTAACCTGGTTTATAGTAAATCTACCATAGAAGAGTTGATTCTGATCGTCAATCTTTCGCCAATCAATCTTGGAAAAGAATGTCTCGGATTGGTACAGCCAAATCTTGGCGACTACTCAGTCGTCCACGGATATACCCATGTTTATATGCCGTTGGGTATATAGGTCATAGATTTTTTATCCGTAAGAGTGGAGTAGAGATAAAACTAATCCAAGCGAAGCGGGGTAGCGGGGGGTAAACGCGCGTATCAAATAGTTAGTTTATTTCGTGTTAGTAGGGTGACCATAAAATATTTTGTTCAGTTGAACTGAGCATGATGGCATGATGGCATGATGTCATGTAAGTACACACCAATAAATATTTTCAAATTAGACAAAAATAATAGCCTCTCATTTTCATATAGAAGTGAACTAAAACCCGTTGAATTAAAGATGAAAATGATTTAAAATCCGCTTTTGTAGTCATCCTCAGCGTTTTACAGAATACGATGATAAATACACGTCTTCAGCATGAGATGGATTAGCTAATAGTTATGCATAGAAGCGGTTTTGAAAACTATCTTGAAATTTCAGAAACACGCCAAAATTTAAGAAGGCTTATACTAGACTAAACAGGGCTACTTATTGAATTTCGTGTCGCACAAACAATGGGTTATGTAATTTCGTGATAACAAAAAAATTTAACGGTATCTTAAGGTGGCTAACGCGTTTGCAGTTGGCCAAAATTGACAATACACGAAATAGATTATATCAATAACACGGTTGGCATCATTGTGTTAGCTTGTAGTTTAATTTAATAAACGACGAAAGAGCTAGCGGTAGATATCATTTTATTAATGTAAGCAGGTTAACAACACAATCCTAGTTTGTGTTAGAAGAACACCAACACAAACTGGGTTTGTGCTATTCATAGTTAACCCGCCTACTTTCATAATTAATTCATTAAACTACGAAAGCTTTTTTTAAAGTATCATAGAAAATAATGTCTAAACGTTTTCTTAATAACCTTGTGATCTTTATTGCGTTATATTTATCTTTAAGGTAATTTTATCATTAAGGCCACGGGCAGAAATAAGTAGATTATATTTTTAATGGGTAATGCTTTTTTCTTAAGTTAATCGACAACCAGGACTTATCCATAACCTTAAAAATGCAAATTAATCTTTAAAAGAATGCTAAAAGTACAAATGATCAGTAGAGAAACTAAGTTAAATCGTTTTCGTCTGGGGCTTTAATAGTTGAAGTTTGATTTTAATAATGCTTATGAAAATCGACCGCAAAGTGTTGATTGACAAACTTTTTAGGCCTGACGATTTGATATTTATCTTCAGAGTTTAGAGTGGGTACTCTAATCAAGCTCACAAACCAAGAGCTGTAGAACACAATACTACTATTTCTCTTCTTTTCTTTACAGCCAACAGTAATTTTTTATTTAATATAATAATACACTCTTCTGTTTTGCGTGCACAAATTTCACACTATTTTGTAATGAACACCAAACAGACTGTCCTGATAAAAATATTTCATACAGTACTTTTCACGAAAGAAGTCCCACGGCAATTATTACCTACGAACCTAGTTTATATTGTGTTTAATTACCGCGTACAATTTTCAACGCAGTGCAGTGTCTAGGGTAATTCTTTCGTCAAAAGCACTGTTGCCACGGCATCTGAGACATATTTTTGACAAGGAAATTAAACCTTTTGCGAGTTCTGCATCTATCTTGAAATTATGGCATAATTTATATCTTCCCGAGAAAGAATGATAAATTGCCTCAAAGTCTTCTTCATACATAGTAAAGTTTATTTCAACTTCGGATAAGAACTTTGGTAGCGCTAATAGAACTCTATAAGTTGACCCACTACTATCTAGGTTGAAATTACATTTTTATATGGTTTCTAACTAGAAGTCTCTGTGTTAAATTTCATCATCATCATCATTAGCCTATATTAGTCCACTGCTGGACATAGGCCTCGCCTAATGAGCGCCATAGCGTGTTAAATTTACTACTTACCAATTTTATTATTGTAATGTATAGTATCTTTGTTAATTTTGCACGCAATTTGAAGCAGAATGTGATGAGCTTATATATAAATCTAAGTACATGTACTTACAGCAAATAAAATATAATTTTTATGATTCTTTGACCTTGCTTTTGCCCATACCTTTGCTTGCGTTGTTCTTCCGAGAAAAAACTATGTAAGGTTATTATCGCTGTCACTTAATATCATAAACTATTGTATTAAGATACGTTGTCTATTACATTGGGTTAAGTAATAATAATAATGATAAAAATATTTATTCATAAAAAAGGTTAACGAGTAGGTAAGTATTTAAAGCTATCGTACAGTTAAAATACTCTAAAATTGAACTGAACCTTTCAAAGTCAACTTAAGTTTACACTTGTGTTTAAGTTTAACTACTTATTGAATTTGAATAAGTATTCTTTATTCTAATTTAATATTGTTATGTTAGATTTAATTTGGTTATATACTTAAATTACCCATCATCATCACCAACTGACATATATTATCCTCGCCAAGTTTTTTTAGGAGAGTACATAAAAAGTTTTTCATGGAAATATCTCGACTTTTCATATAGCAAGGCCCCCCTACATTTATTGTCCGCTGTCGGTCAGATATGGGTTATTTAACGATGCTGGCCTTATCTGTGGTCCACATGGATTGTTATGGGGTCAGCTGGAGGAAAAATGGTCCTGCATCATCTGTGTCAACGTTATAGAATGGCTCGTTTGGAAGTACCAGATGTGCAGTAAAGTTGAAAGTGAGTCAGTGTAGTGTTCAATCTGTTTTACTGAGGTACTTACTCTTTGCTTTCAAAAAACAGAAAGAATTTAGAAATTGGAAATGTGTTTCTGACATAACACCGTCCAAAAAAATTGTAAAATTCGCGATAATTTGGATAATCAAAATTTGTACGCTTATTATACCTAAATGGAAATAAAGTAGAAAATTTAGATAATTTCCGACTTTCGCAGGCCAAAGCATTAGACCAATATGCTCATAGGTACATTACAATACAATAATACAATACAAAATTCTTTATTGTACACCACAAAATAAAAGTAAAAGAAACAGATATAAACATTAAACATAATAGTACAATGGGCGGCCTTATCGCTTAGCAGCGATTTCTTCCAGGCAACCTTTGGATGGAAAGAAATTTGAAAAATTTAAGAAAGGCAGGGGTGTATACAACATAATACATAATAATTATTATTAAATATTCGCAAGTAGAAACATAAATTAACATAAAAATACTTTATAAAATAGATAATGTACACGGAATAAATAAATACCAAGAACAAAGAAAAAACATAATTTAGTACCAATATTCACTTTTGTGACAGATAAAAGTCTTTAACGCGAGCTTTGAAAACGGGTAGAGATCCAGCTTTCCTAATGGACTCAGGCAGTGCGTTCCACAGCTTTACGGCCTGGATGGAAAAGGATTTGCCATAAAAACTGGTTCGGTGGAGAGGCACGTTCAAAACCAGATTTTCTGATGACCGAAGGATGCGAGAAGGATGAGCATGGGAACAATGGAGAAATTCATTATTTCATCTCCTAACAAATAAAATGGTAGGAGCCTATTAGACCATCACCCGTCCCCTCCAGGACAAGCAGACTCACAGCGCATTACCGCCCCTACTTGGTGGATACACCGTCCACTCGCACTAAGCGGTTTTCCTCCACCTTCATCATTCGTACCGCTGGGGCACTGCTGCTATTTTTCCGGTCAATTACAACCTACTCTAGGTCTCTTCAAGACAAGAGTGAATAGGTATCTTCTAGACCTTCGTGATACATCGTCGGCCACATCTTCACTTTCCATCAGGTGAGATTGTGATCGAAGGACTATCGACTATAAAAAAAAACCACTTCTATTTAGGCACTATTAAGAATCCGACGACATCTGCTCGCAACTTCAATTCGTGAATTATTGCGTTCCGTAATACCAAAAATTATGACTGAAAACTTTTTGTATTTTCGACATTGTGTTGTTATTCTGTAACTAGACAATATAAGAAACCAGAGTACTATAATAAATAAAAACCTTAGACAATATAAGCTATGTTCCATAACAAACAAAACGTAAGATAGTGTTGTTTTTAATACAAAACAAATAAAACGAAAACATGTCATTTTCGACGTAAAAATATTTAAAATTCGGTTTTGCATATTTTTGCTTACATTACATTATAGGTGTGTATTATTAAGAAAAAAACAACCAGGGACCTAGATAAATACTATTCGAGTATAAAAAACAACATGATATGATGGAAATATGCTCGAATTACAAGTCATTTTGGTGGCAAATCATCATCCGCAGGCCCCTTAAGCAATGGTCTCTCCTATTTCCTGCCACTTTCTTTGAAAATAAGTTTTTAATATCTTTCCTATATGCTTATTTACAGATTTTATCTGCCCTGCTTATCGCAGCCACTTCAGCTGATCAATTCAGCAACAACTTCTACCAACAGCAGTTTCAAGGTCAGAACCAGTGGAGCCCTTATACCATGCAGAACCTTTTCCAAGACCAACAGGTAAGAACATTCATTTTGACAGCTCATGTTTGCTATGAGAAAGCAAAAACTCTTGCCACCAATAATTTAGGACCCTATTTCATTAGGACACCATGGTAGCGCGACCGCCACCAATTAAATGTGTACAGCTGTAAGAAGGGTATCTCATCTGGTATCAGGTTGGTTGCACAACCTTTGCTACCGGTAACCAAATCACCGCTCGCGTATTGGTGTCTCACTCACTCCACTACGGTGTCTGTTTTGATGTTTCTCGCATGGTAGCTAAAGACACCATGGTGGAGCGTCTTGAGGTACTTATTTTTCCAAAGTAGCCGGCCTCTTTCATCTCACTTCCGAATAGTCTTTATTCTAGTAAAAACTAGATATTAATTGTAGTTTGCTTATTTGCTGAAGTCATGTCAATCTTCCCTACTTTTTATTATTTTACCGTTTGGGGTGTCAGGGGGACTCCAACATCTCGTCTCCCAAGCCACATATGGCCATTAACAAGGAATCATCATCAGTTTACCGTTAAAAAAAATCGGCCACATTCTTCTTATTGTCTCAACCATACCTGATTCAGGACTAGGAAAGGATACAAGTCTTTATAAACGTCTAGGCAGGCGAATATTTGGTTAATAAAATGGTGTATTTCCTAATGAAATATTATTTATTATCCAGAAAGTATACCTAATTAGCAGGTCGGGTGTACCCAGGAACAACAGAGCCCAAGGCTTTCTGCTAACGAAAACAATTTCTTCGTGTTGCCATATTAAAATTTCAGATGGCATAAATAGAGCCTCCTTTACAGTGTGATATGAGGAAAAAATATTGCCAGAATAATGGTGGTTCCGTACGATATTACGACACTTTCATCATAAAACAGTTTGAATAATGAAAAAATAAAACGGGGTTAGGGTTTGATTTTACTATAAAAACTATCATAGTTTGACGAATTCATTACGGATGTAAGCGGGTAAGCTACGAACCTTATTTGTGTTGGAAGAACACCAACGTTTTATCCCTTAAGGAGGGAGCAGTGTGCCCCCAACCACCCCCGTCCTCGGGACTCGCGGCTCGTACGCAGTAAGCGGTAGCGCGCAGTGTTCGGAGGGAAGCGGTACGCGCGCGTCTAGAACCGCACTCACCCTGAAGAAGCCCCTCGTTAAGGGATGAAACGCAGGTATTCATCCAATGCAAATAAGGTTCGTAGTTTACCCGCTTACATCCGTAATGAATGGTCTAATTTGTTTATGTTGGTACCTAGTAAAATATAACTACATTTAGAAAGCATCTTAATAATGACGCCAAAGTTGACAACATTAAGTCGAGCTTATTGCTTAAATCTTTGCTTAAGTTACAACCAGAGTCATAAGTTCGGAGTAACTTTTAAAGAAACTCATTTGGAGCAGGTTGCAGCTTATAGTGTGAGTTTGGGTTGGATTTCGGGAAGCTTTTCTAGAGTTAACTAGTCTCTTTTCATTTTGTTTGGCATTCGAAATAATAAAATTAAGTAAGAATTTATTCACAACCACTAGGACAACAAGAAATCAGTACATAAATGGCAAAATAGAATAGAATAGAATAGAAAAACATTTATTTGGACACAGGTACACACAAATATAAAATAAAGCGGAACACAAGAACAAATTTAACATGGAGGTAAGGTAAGTGACACAAAAGGGTGGTAGTAAGAATAAGGTGACTCTGCCTCCATGACCCTGCGCCGAAAAAGGGGTTGGCTCAGCGTGTGCTGAACAGTTTCTGCTCAGCGCTGTTTTTCAGCCAAATACAGCCAAAAAGCCAAAAAGAAGTAAGGTGGAGATGTTTGAGTCATAGAGCGGTCTTGTGGTACTAGTGTTCGCAACCATCGCTTAGTCTTTGTACAGAACCGTTAGGAGCGCCACATAGGTTGGGTAGGTACAAATTAAAATTTTATGGTACGAAAAGTTGATCCGGTATTCTAACGATTGCTCAAGTTTTTCATATAGGAAATTCACATCATTTGTGAATATCCTGTATCAAATACCTATGATTTCAGTTAAAATTGCCTTGTTTATTTTTGTTTTCGTTCCGATAGTAAAATAACTAAACGATAAGTAAATATAACTTGGGTTTTTGTTATTATAGGGCGTAAGCCTTAGCACTCGGAGTAATCCCTAAAATTTTTAAAAATATATCCATAAGTTTTTCAATTTTTGGTTCCCAAGACCCTCTTGGGACTTAAAAAGGAAGGACTCGGGTCAAAATCGAATATTTTTGGGATGTTACATAATTTCTTAATTAAAAGTTATTTTATCTTTATTTTCAAAAAGGTACTTTGACGGTGGCACCTGAAAAATTCTCAGGATTAGTTTTGCATAATAAACGAAAATAATAAAAAAAATCGTCCCTACCGGATCCTGAGAGGAACTACGTCATAAGCAGTATGACAGCGTTCCTGCTGTTTCATATGAACTGTACTTTAGTTTTTGAATGATTCGTTGCATTTTGGTAGTAAGAGCCAACTTTGACTAGTAAACGGCATAAGGTAAATTGTCACGTTTCCGTTATTTATTTTGGAAACTCATACCAGACGTACAGGTACTCTTGCAATTGCCGTGGTACCTAAAACTTCCTGGATGACTCCTGTTCACAGGAAACTATACAAAGCCATTCCGAAGTAGATTGAACAGTGAGTATTTGCTGTGTTTGCGAGTTTCAACGGCTAAATAACCTCTAACAGACGTGTTTAAATTAAATATTCTAGTATTTAGAAAGTTCTAGTAAATTCCTTTGCCTAATTAAAAGTTTGTTATTGTTTAAAATATTATTTTAGAATATGCATAGTAAAACTCTCAGAAAGTTTTAAAAGGATTTCATTAGAGAATAATTGAAAAGAGATGTTCTTTCTGATTGCAATGAAACGTTAAATATGGCAGAACATTTTCAATTTACAAGAACTCATACTGTAGTAAGGGTATGACATTCCTCTTTACTCCTCCGATAAGTTTACAAATGTAAACAAATAGGTATAGTGTACACCAATGTCGGAGACATAAGGAAATGAAATACGCTAATTATTAGGTTAACCTAAGAATGAAGCAACGCGACACCTCTCCTTAATCGTACTAAACATATCTTTAGTAATTGAGCAGGTTTTGGATAACTTCTATGTTTCCCGTGTAGGTGGAGCTAACGACGCTTGAATCGTAAGAGGTCCCAGAGATTTTCGACGAAGCTTGTGTTCGATCTCGTTGCTTAGTTGTTTGGTTAGTAGAGCGCACCCGTACTAAGGGTAAGGCTCGGGTTCGAGTCCTGCCGAAATCGAAAATTTTTGGGACATGTAATTTTTATAGACACATCACTATCCCTATTTTGTTCTTTCTTCATTATTTAAATAACAACCATTCATTTATCACGTGTAGATTAGAAAGACGAAAAAATCTCATTTGAAAGCTAATAAAATGTAGACTGTAATAAATATAATAAAGTAATAAATCTTTGCTAAAATTTTATAGTTTCTATTTTATATGAGACACCATCATCATGATGATGATGATGATGAGACACCAAGAGAGGCTTAATAGAGCACACGCTGCACTGAGGGTGGGGCGCGGCCGCGGGTTCGAATCGCGCCGATTTTTTTTAGAGAGTTTATTTAATTTCTTGCATTTAGTATGCTTAGAAACACATTTACAGCGACACAACACACAGACACACATCTTGTTAGATCCATTGACTAGATCCATGATCCAAGATGGATCTATTGAGATTTGTATTTCTCATTAGATCCACTTTGAACGGTGTAGATTTCAAGCTTCTAATCAACAATTTTTATTGTTGACTGTTCGAGATAATATATATTCTCATCTTATACAACCGGAAGTACACTCAACACACACACCAATCCTTGTTAATATTCCACCTTAAAACGCTACCATAATTCTTTGCCGTTTTCCTCTCGCTTCACGGATCTCCAAGCACTAAAAACGTTACGTTTGTTCGCTAACAGAAAGAATAATGCGCAGTAAAACAACGTTAGTGGCATAAAGGATGAATGGTTTACTTTGAGCCTAGGGCTTTATTTTGTGACTCTAGATCGTACGCACTATCACGTGCAACCGCCCGGTTTTTGAGACGTCAAGTTATAGGAGACGAGGGTCTTAGAAATTTAATGTAGAAGGTATTTCTCGTTGAAAGGGATCTTCCCTTTACCGGACAATCCCAAAGTTCCAAAATTTCTGCCACGATGCAGCAATAACATCTGTATTAACAAAGAAAATTACAATCAAATAATAGAATTAAATTAAAAGTAGTATTTACAATTGAAACAATTGAGCTAACTGCAGACTGTTGCAAACAATCTACTGGTAGCTCAACTGGTCCATATCAATACCAGTCGGAAGCGTGTCCAAGACGCTGGCTGCATTGCCCCGCATTGCATTGTCTTGGGCACGCTTTCGATCAATAATTGAATAAAATGTAGATCAGATTTAGCTGAAGATTTATGTCTAACTAGCAGCGCCTCGCGGTTTCACCCGCGTAGTTCCCGTTCCCGTAAGAATTTCGGGATAAAAAGTAGCCTATGTCCTATTCCAGACTATAATCTATCTCTGTGCCAAATTTCATCCAGATCCGTTTTGCCGTTCTGGCGTGATAAAGGAACAAACATGGGCATCATCAACATCATCTATCTATCCATCCATCCATCTAAGCTTTCACGTTTATAATATTAGTGAGATTAATACCTAATTCGCAAAAAGCCAGGCATTTGAGCGTCAGTAGCTTCCACACGTCTGAAAAAATAATCGCATTCAGGGTTCGCATCCAAGAGGGATCACTCAATAGTGACGAGAGTCATAAATATCTGCAACTTAATTCTAAAATGTTATCTTTGGTCCACAGCTTCAAGCCAGCCAGTACTCAAACGGCCAAGAAGAGGACTTCAGCAGCAGCCACGACTTCGGCAGCCACGATGGAGGCCAAGAAGGAGGCCACGACGAAGGTCATAGCTTCAGCGGCCACAATTTCGGAGGACTCGACCTCAAAGCTCATTCCTATCCCGTACACCAACACGTCCACGAAGAAAGTCCGGAACCTATCAAACATTATAAGGAGATTGTCGTCCCTATTCACAAAAATGTTGAGTTCAAAGTCAACCAGCCTGTACTGATTCCTGTACCACATCCAGTGCCCATCCAAATCCCTGTACCAAAAGCCGTTGTCATCCCAGTCATCAAAGAAGTTTCTATTCCTGTTGAAAAGTCTGTACCCTACCCGGTAACGAAGGAGGTCCGCGTTCCTAAAATCAAGGAGGTTCCATTCGAGGTTGTTAAGCATGTTATCGTAACTGTAGAAAAACCGTTCCCATTCAAGGTACCGGTTTACGAGACGATTATTCATACTAAGAAAGGGCAGCATAAGATATAAATTATTTATTTTAAGTTTGTTATCTTTGGTATGGTGTGGTATGGTTCTGTAAATTTAAAAACACAGGAATTTAATTGGCCGGATCTGTGTCTATATGTATCTATACTCTGATTTAGAATTCAAGATATTTTATGATAACAAAGACATTTATGAATGAAAACGTAAAAAATGATAACAATAACAGAAAACAGCAAGGTTATCATTAAAAACTTAATAACTAACTTCAATAATGCATAATCTCACATGTGTAGCGAAAAATGTGTAAATTTAAATTGGAAAATGAACAAGAGATCAATTAAATGATGAATGAAAGCTTTCAAAACCAATAATTGTTTCGAGATTCAGTGCTTTGCTTTGATAATAACAATGTCGTTAGATATTTTCCACCAATACTCCTTGGGTTTGTTACCCCTTTGTATATAAAAAATATCCAGGTTTTGAATCGGAGTATGGGTATTTGTAACATTCCACGCATAGACTTGTTATGTTACAGATTTGTTTTGTAAGTAATAATAATATAAATAATAATAATTAATAATAATAATAATCTGCATATTAATTGCAGTCCTAGCATCGGAGAGTAAATTGTTTGTGGTCCTGATGAAATATAAGTCATTCTTCACAAGTCCACAACGCAAAGCGTGGCTCCAAAATGTATCGGCCCACAGCCGGTATTATGGGCTGAACTGGTAGCGCTTTCTGCGAACAGCCCAAATACGGGCTGTGAAGAGTAAATCTGTTAATCTTCATGTCCAAAAAGCTATGATGCTAACATAAAGTTGTTGATTCATCACTTGTAAATATATTTTGAAATGGCTTCCCTGATACCTAACCTACCAAATAAAATAAGATTTGTTATCTAGTTTTAGTTTATTTATAAGAACATTGTAAATATTAGTATAAGGATTTAAAAAATAAAGGATTTAATTAGAAACTATTTTATTACTTTCATAATTTTGACGAAAAGTTTCAGAGTTTCAAAATTTATTATTGACTAGCTGATGCCCGCGGCTTCGCAGGTGTCTTTCAAGTAGCCTATGTCCGCCCCCGGGATACCATTTACCTATCGAGTTTCATTAAGATACGTTCAGCCGTTTAGGCTTGAAAAGGTAACAGACAGACTGAGTTACTTAATAATAATACTAGTTTCTGTCTTCGGCTTCGCTCGCGTTTAAGGTTCAATGGGATAGAAATAAATCCCATGGGAACTAATTTATGGAATAAAAAGTACCCTATGCTTTATTCCAGGCTAGAACTACCTAAATGTAAATTTTCAGTAGTTTTGGTGTAAAGAGGTAACAAACATTCAAGCATCCAAACTTTCGCGTTTCTAATATTAGTCTGATAGTATGGATAGTACTTAAGACGAATAGTAAGGCAAATGACCTTGCGCATTTGGCAGCCGAGCGGGACACCCCCGCGCCATCTATGCAGCAAGGAGTGCATGTTTTCGATTCAAAAAACCGAGCGCGCGCGGTCCTGGAACCTTAGTCGATATACCCTATCCAAATAATACGCTCCACTGCCGTTAGATGGCGCGCACAAGTGTAGTACGTATCACAGAGTAATGGCGAACAGAGAGATCCTTGAGAGAAACAGTTCAAAGGAGTAATTGTATCAAAATATTATATGTGTAGAGAATGGTTAGGTTTAGGATTAAAACATTACTAAACAAAATATCTACGTTTTTATCTGTAAACTGCATCGGTGTAACAGTATTTTAGTAAAACGAATTTTATGAAACAAATTTTTTTAAGTTTTTATTTATCATCATCATCATCATCAGCCTATACTAGTTAAGTTTTTATTAATATTGATGAATACACTCTGCATGAAAATATAAAATCACTATCTTGTCATTTTTAGGGCTCCGTAACTCAAAAGAAAAAAAGGAACCCGTATAGAATCACTTTGTTGTCCGTCTGTCAACCCTCTTTTCTCAGAAACGTGTTAAAATTCACATCATTTATTTATTTATCATAATTATAACCACCAACAAAAGAATCAAAATCAAAAATTCTTTATTTCCATTAATACAAAAATGTACACCAAGAAAAGGTAAAATTCTTAAAATAAAAAAAGTACCACTTTATTATACCAGATTTAATTGAGACCGTTCCATACGTTTGGGAGCTACAATACCACAGAAATTCAAAATCAAAAATTCTTTATTTCCATAAATACAAAAATGTACACTTAGAAAAGGTCAACTTCTTAAATTAAAACGCTGACACGGAAATAAAGTGGTACTTTTGATTTCTGTCGCTTCGGTATGAAGACTAAAGTAAAGAAGCGACTAAGAAACCTTTAGCCAGTTAGTTGTTATTTTTCGAGTTGGAGCAAAACCCGTCCCAAGCTTTTTTATCTTCTAAATTATCTGATATTTTGTAGTAAGCCTTGGTAAGCCTCGCCATGGACCAAAACCTATAGGGCTAGAATCATGATATTGGGCAAGAATCAAGTTCTTTTATTTATATAATTAATATGATGTTTAGTTACGGAACCCTCGTTGCGCGAGTCCGAGTCGCACTTGGCGTTTTTATTCATCTTTGTTTTCAGCGCTAGGTAAGAGGTTGGTACTTATGACGTGGTAAGTTGATCTGGAAAGAAGTAATTTACCGGAACCCTTTATCTTCTTTTACTGAAAAATAAAGAAATAAATATATTTATTGGCCTGCAAGAAAAAACATTCTCTAAGGGACATAGTAGTGCTTTGCGCGAAAAAAACAGTAAGTAGAAGTAGGCGAAACCCTTCGTGCGCGAGTCTGACTCGCACTTGGTTACTGTTATCTATAACAACGAGCAAAAAAAATACGATTTTTGTATGGGAGCCCCCTTAAATATACAATACAATACAATACAATACAAAAACACTTTATTGTACACCAGAAAAAGAACATTACAAAAAGACATTACATGAGACAAGTACAATGGGCAAATATATATTTTATTCTGTTTTTTAGTATTTGTTTTTATAGCGGCAACAGAAATACTGAAAGACAGAGTCTGTGAAAATTTCAATTGTCTAACTATCACGGTTCATGAGATACAGCCTGGTGACAGACGGACAGCGGAGTCTTAGTAATAGGGTCACGTTTTACCCTTTGGGTGCGGACCCCTAAAAATGAGGGTTAATTGGGATGCGAAAATCGTTATTTGAATGAGTAAAAATCAAGAGTTAGGTACTACACAGTATTGGCTAGGTACCAACCTACCTAAGTAGTAAAGGAATAAAAGGAATTTACAAAAGCCTCTGTAACGGCACTACTCTACTCCATGCATCGATGCATCGATATTAGATTATGCCTGACAACTTGATTATGAAGACTAAACAATTAGGTATTTATTACAGGTATAGCATAGTACAAGATAGGTTACTTACTCAACAGCATCACCCATTTGCCGAACTTGTGCTTTTAAAGCATTTGCATGCCGTGATCTACATTTTCGCAACCACTTCGATGGAACTCGACGTTTCTGTCCAGGTTTATTTCCCATAATATACTTATAGACTAAAACACAACTCCAGAATAAATACTCGATACAAACAACAACACAGAATTTTGGAAAATGAAATGTACTTTTAGAAACTGCTTGAGTGAGACTCACGCGCGCGATCATACAATACACATACTGGTACTAAAGCAAGATCTGGCAACGTCGCTCATAGTGCGAGCCGGCGGTATGTACGGCCGCCGCGGCCACCGCACCGGTAGGTAGAGAGCTTGCAACGTCGCGTTTTCTCATAGCGCGCGCCGCGCGCCCCGTGTCGCCCGCGAGCCCGCGCCCTCCCTCGTCAGTTGTTGGTACTACAACATTGCCTGATCATATTTTGCGAGCAAACGTTTGTGGGAGAGTGATGTTTTAATAGGCGCAAATAGTTTTTACGTTAAAACTCCTTATTTTGACTTCATTTGAAAACAAATGGACCGGCAATAGAAGCGTACGAGCTATAGAAATAACTATACTTAGTTTGGTAGTAAACGAATAAGACACACCGTCAAAAAGTGTGCTCATTAATCTGAAGATATTGTTACTTCAACCTTGTTCTGAGTGCTAACTATAACTACCGGCAAGCATTTGGAACCGGCACTAGATACTTTAAGATATGCGTTACCGGATATATAAATTTCAAACGTTCACGATCTATATTTTCGTCAGAAACATTGCCCAAAAAGACGTCGTTTTCGTCTTTTACCCTTACAATTCGCCTTAAAGTTAGTTGGTTGATAGACGAAATAATTAAAATCTGTATGTAGCTTGGATTTTATGCTGTTACTTATGGCTTACTGCTAGTGTACAGTCTGTGGTACATACTTTATTTTTTCTTTTATTTAACTGGTAACTTTGTGTTATGTTTAAAATATCATAATAGTAATAGTATTTTGTCTATTGTTATTTTTATTTTTGTATTTATTTTTGTACCGTAACGTCACTCCAAAAGGGCCCTAGCTGAAAACCAGCGCAGTATTGGGCAATTGCCTAATACTGCGAAATGCTGAGTTAGGGATCCACTTTACCCTATCTTTAAAAGTTGTTAATTGTGCTTATTATAATATATTATTAATGTTAGTTTTAGCCATAATTGTTATTGTGTTCACTTTTTTTATAGTCTAAGTACCTACTTGTTTTCTTTAGTTCTTGCTTTTTTTGTTTTGGGTAAAATAAATGAAATTATTTTTATTATAAACCCTGAAAAAACCTACAAGCGTTTCTATTGAAACAACGAGAGCGAAGCCCCAGGCCGAAACTAGATGATTACATAGTGTGACGTATTGTGTTGTGATCTCATCATCAGCTAAATCCTATCATTAACTGTTTAGTTTTTACGAAGAAATCTAGTTTCAAAACATGTTTCTTAAAGACTGATAACTTTGGTTAATAAAAAATTAAACAATCATGTTAAAATAAAACATGAAACACATTTTCACAGTTTCAATACAACTCCTCTTAAAATTAAAATGTTGGATTATTTAAAATAAGATTCGAAGAAAAATCGCAGCAGCATGAACAAAACGTGATAAATACCTCTTTAATTCATACAATGACGACTTAAGCATCGCAAGTTCTAGAATGCATCCCTAAATATTTAATCGACCATTCGACTTTGTTTACTAAACAGTTGGCTTATCCGACTTCTATATTTGTACAATCACTTCCTATTAATCAGAAATCAATAGGACATTATGACCTATGCCTGTGGGACGACCTATTGTTATCCAACTTAATTGCTTTCCATATAGAGCGGCTTTACGCATGTCCAGTCCTTTGCCGTTTAGTTGTTACCTTCTAGTTCTGCAATACATACCTACAGTGTTTAAAAATAGCGAATTTAAAACCTTTTGTAATTGTTTTTCAATAAAAAGGTATTCCCCAAACTTTGTGTCCATAAAAGAGTGTTGAGTGACTGTATTCATTTTTGCAAATTATCAATATTTTAAAATTTAAATAAGTGATTTTAGTGTCTTTAGTGTTTTTATAAGCAAAGGAACACTTACTACAGAGTATTAAAAAGTCAAAATGAAGATGAATATATCACTAATGAAACTTACGATACGTTTGCTGATACTAATGATATTTTTCATAATAATATACCTCATAACAGCGTTAGTATACAGTTCAAAGTACTGGCCCGACATTCACAACTACATTAATGCAAACATAACCATAAAACGTATACCCACTCTTTCGGAACTAAACTTAACCATATTAGAAGTTGATTGGACAACAGAGCAATATACAACAGTGGAAGACTACGATACAGCGACTATAGAAGGTTTTGACTTCGATATAGACGAATTCACAAATATACAAGGTGAATTTGAACCAAAAAGACCGAAAAGAAACGCGAAACTTGAAACATTTGAAAACGACTATAATGAAATTCCAACTAAGAGTGTGGTTGTTAACTATTTCTTCGATGATGCTAGTATAGATGAAGGTGTTGTTTGGAAGAAGATTGTGAAGGATTTGGTGGATGAAAGCAAACTGGTGCCGAAGAACTTGGGGGAGATTGAGATGGTGAACAGAAAAAATGGCGAACGATTACAAAAGACGGTGAGCTTAGATTAAATTGAATTTAATAATGCACACGAATTGTCTGATAAAATGAATAAAAATGTAAGCTGGACAATTAATACAGCTCATATAACCTAGAAGTAGAGAGTTTGTGTCATTGGGCATAACAGATACTTCATAGATTACATAAATACCTGGATGGGTATTTTCATTATACGTAGAAAACAGGATGTTCAAACGAACAAGCAAGATGTGTTAACGTGATAGGCTTTGAATAACCCAAATAAATGATAGTCTATACAACACTTTCGTTTGTTGTAACGATATTTATTGAAGAAATAATTATGCGTTAAGTAATATTACTACGTATTTGCACTGTAGTACTTTGTTGTTAGTACTTTTTTTTACTGAATTTGGCAGTGATATTTATTGAGGAAATAATTATTATTTCTCCAATAAATATCACTGCCGAATTAAAAAAGTACTACAGTGCAAATACATAGTAATCTTAGACATAACCTTAGTTATTGTAATTTAAGATATTATTTATTTATATGTCTACCTCTTATGAAATCAAAATAGGTACTTATTTTATTTTTATCACACAAATTCTATAAACTCACAAAATTACATATTAAAGAATGAACAATTAAAATATTCTTCTATGCTATCAAATGGATTACTTTGTAGAAATGATCTTAATTTTTCAGTAAATTGTTTCAGAGGCATTTTAATAGCATCAAGCTTTAGGCATAAACCCTGTTTGTGTACAATTGTACACAAACAGGGTTTATGCCTAAACTTTGTCAATACACTTATGAGATTACATGTCTTGTAATTATCCTATAAAATAGTGTACTACTAAACTACAAGGTTGTTTTATTAGTGAATTTGCTCTAGAGAGTAAAAATGCTTGCGCAGTGCTATTATAAGCAAAGATGTCTTAACAAAAGCCATTAAAAGAGCATTTTTAGTCTAATTTTACCTATTGTATTTTATTATAGGATTTCCTTGCTAGTTGGGAAGCCTCGCCCAGCGATGGTGTATTCGGACACGTGCGTCCGAGGCCATGGAAGTATTACTTTAGTTTATAGGAACATCTAGAGTTCCAAGGGCAACTTTATCGTGACATGCAATATCTATCAGGCAACCTTGCTAGCCAAATGCGGTTAAACATTTAGCTACTTCTATCCTTTATCTGGTAGCTGTAAAGGTTTTCGAGTGGCGGCCGCTATGCAACGCGAAACGGATTGTTGCGAGACCATCCATGGACCGACGACATTGTAGGACGTAATGCATTTCCTTTAGTATTTGTACATAACTATTTGAATCTTTCGTAAGATGACGTGTTAATATGGCGTTGGTATACAAAATTAATTAATTAATTTATTCAAGCTTAATAATTAACTTACAGACTACTTAGTCCAAAACGTTAACGATCTATGATACAAAACAACAAAACTTCAGGATAGAAAACTAGTGAAAACTTAAATAAGATCTTAACTGATTATAAATTGAACTTAAGCTGTCATGAAATATGTCCAGATGTTAAAATATACAGGATTCAAATTGACGATTTTAAAATCAAAAGCCAGTATTTTAACAAGGCTTTATTAACGAAGTGACTATAAGAGGTGACGAAACTAGTTTCTCTCGACGCAACAATAGCTCGATATCAGGTTCTATTACAATTATAACAGTTAGATTGTTATCTCCCATTGTTATTAATAAGAATGAATTCACAACAGTTACTTCATCACAACGTTAGGTGCCCATTTAAAAAAAAATTAATCTCAAATTTGAAAAGAAATGTTGGTAAGTATTTTTGCTATCCAACCTTTACAAAAAGTTAAAGAGAAGAAAAATTATCTAGATTTGAACTCCATACAAAATGTATAGGTAAAGTTTTTACATTTTTTGACTCTTCTAGTCCCTTAGTTGGTCCCAAAAAACTTTTTGATCAGTTTAAGAAACTTTGAACGCCCATTTCCAAGAAATCTGTAACTTATTTGAAAATCTGCGAATTGGTAAGATATTTTTTCTAAAAAGGATTGTGTATCCTTAGAACTTTTTTATGTAGCTTCGACGGTTAAGACACCTTTCCTTACTGCCCCGTCCAAAAATTTCACCACATTGTAAAATTTCAACGGTCTAACTTTGAATTGTCATGAAATACAGCCCGCAGACGAACAGACGACGACGCGCAGACAGTGGACGCTGAGTAATACGGTCCTGTTGTCACCCTTTAGATACGGAACCCTAAAAAAGCATTCGATTCGCAACCTGGAAAAGTTCCGTTTTGTGCACAAGCTTGTTAACATGAAAATATCCTACCAAAAATTAATAATCTGGTCTATAATTGATATTGATTATTGGAATTGGTTTTTTAAGATTCAACACCCTGAACTTTAAATACCTTTTTATAAAAAGCTCTTCACTGAGGCTATATAACAGCTAATTCTTTTATAGCGCATTTTATTGCCAAAAGTAACAAAGATATTAAACTAAGATTACTCGAACAGGCGTTTCTTAACGGTCTATAATAGTGTCATAAACAATGATTTTTATGTCTGTTTTTCGCACCAAAATCCATAAATGTTCATTGAACACGAAGATCTTTGCTAACATTAACCAACTGGCTAAAGTGGGCAAAATAATGTAAGACTGTTAGGTAGCTAGGAACCACCTTTATAAAGACACTAATGCAAGAAGCATATTTAGGGTCCGTAGTTGAAATTTCGTAGTTTCGTAGTCGTAGTTTTGTAATACATAGTGGCAACTGAAATTTCAGTTGCCACTATGTATTACAAAACTAAGAAAAAAAACTTGTAATCAAAACGGTTACATTAAGGCGAATAGTAAGGCAAATGACCTTGAGCATGTCCGCGCGCCTATAATGCAGCAATGAGTGCTTGTTTTCGATTCAGCATACCATGTAGTGCCCTAATCAACCAAATAATACGATGCTCTGCGGTTAGGTGACGAGTAACTGGTCAGGTTTGTATCACAGATTTTGTAGGCAAAAATACGTTTTTACGTTTAATATCGTTATTTTGACTGCTTTTCGACGATAATGGACCGCCAAGAAATAGGTATGAACTATGTGAATCACTATACTGAATTTGGTACTGATCGAATTTGAGACACCGATAAAAAGCGGTTGGCCGGACTGAAAGGGGTCTTTTCTGCTCAAACTGATTTGTGCAGGCATACTCGCAGGTAAGACGGAGCGTTTGGCGGGGCTATTCGATACGATATATAACATTATTTTATATAACGATATAAATTATATTCGATACGATCTACGGTAGTTTAGATATCGGTTAGATTTGGTTTAAAATCCAATCCCAAGAGAACAAAGATCTTGCTCTGTGACTTAGTTTACGGTTGAGAGAGTACTTCGATGCAGTGACCTGAACAGAGTTTTACTATTTTTTATCTGCAGGGACACCAACATTTTATCCTTCGACCAAGGAGCTTGGACTAGAAAAACATACCGTACACATAAATTAAATAATACATAACAAACAAGATAATATAATAAGATCTAACAAAACTCCTAATAGAGCAGGTGATCGGAATGCTGGTTTTTATTTCGGTCAACGAATTAGCATTGCCATTCAACGTGGCGATGCTGCCAGCATTCTGGGACTTTGCCTTCTGGTGACGGGTTAGATTTTTAGGAAATAGAGTTAAGTGTAAATATTACTTGTAATGGTTGTATTCTGTTATTTTAATTTTCTTTAAATAAATAGGTACATAACTATTTAATGATAATACTATTAAAATCTTCGTTTGAGGCCGGTATATAATTATGTGGTAAATTAACTATAAACTACTAGTTTTTGTCCGCGGCTTCACTTGCGTTGTTTAAGGTTATTTCTATCCCATAGAAACTGATTCATGAGGACAAAAAGTAGTCTACCTATATTTTATTCCAGGCCTAGAACTACCTGTATGCAATTTAAAAAAATCAGCCTGATCCATTCAGTAGTTTTGGCCTAAAGAGGTAATAAATATCCATCCAAACATCCAAACTTTCGACGTAATAGTTAGCATAACCTACATTTATTTATTTTTTGTTTACTAAGGCTTCGCACGCATTGTTTAAAAAAATAACTCTATGCCAAAAATCAAGCCGATTGGTTGCTTAGTTAGGGCGTGAAGGAAGGACAAACAAACACACCTTCGCATTTATAATATTAGTAAGGATAACCTATAGTAAATGGATTAGTAAGGTTTTCTTGCCACCATCTCCTGAATACATCGATACGATACTGGTCCAAAATTGCAGCCACCCGGGTGCACTACTGTCAATTTCTCTGTCTTTTTGCCCGTTTTGCCTTTGCTTCGGGTTTTCTAATAAAAAGTTTCGATATTACTGTGTTTTCTGTATCGGGCAGGATTTTGGAGATTTGTAGTGGTTATCTAGTTTGTTAAAGCTTTGAGGCAAGAGGATAATTGGCTTTAATTTGTTGTTGATTTTCTCAAAGTTATTTAATATCCCCTTGGGTATTTGTGATAATTAAGCGTGTTAAATAAAAAAACAATAAACCGACTTCAAATTCCTAAATAGTGAAAATGGGTTTAAAGGAACACTTCAATAGCGAAAATTCGAGTCTAATTTATTTTGATGTGATGAATAAAGTGACACATGAAAAGACAAATGAAAATACCTCTTGTTTACCCCGTTGCGATGGAAATCATTTGTTATTGATTGTGAAAACTAACATATGGTGATGTTTTAGATACGTTTTACGGTGGATACGGTGGATATATCAGTTCCTCGAGGGTCATTCTTCTATGGTACCACCTGAAATAAACTTTTATACAACAACGAAAGAATCATCAAAAATTTTCTAGAATTGGCAAAGTTAATTTCACTAAAATTGTGGTAGTTATTCGTGTATTTTCAAAAGTATTGTGTTTTTTTATCATGAAGGGATAAATACTAATCCTTCGGGAATATTTTTTTAATATTGTTTATGGGAGAAATTCGGGATCATTTTCCTATATAAGAAAATTAAGCGTAAGAATTTTTAAAATCGGCCTCTACTTGACGGAGCAATCGAAGTAATGGTGAATAATGTAGTAATGGTTTGATTTCATGATGGAAAAAAAATCGTCTTTACCACTAGGAACCTTAAAACAATTAGATCCATTCAAGATTTGAAGAAAGCATTATTATCGAGTGTCTTGAATTAATTCTTCCATTCAAAGGTCCGGAATAAATAACCAATAGGTACCTTATTTAGTTCACACAAAAGCCTTTAATTGGACGCCACGAAATACCAATTATTCTGACGTCTATTGTCAAAGCTGGGTGGGCACGATGAGATTGTAAACAGAGATCAAGGAACAAAAAAAGCAATACAAAATAAAGCATTATATATATATTTCTTCGTTGTATACAATGCTGAGTAGGTACTTACAATTGACACGTAAAAGAGTGTTAAAGCTGTAAAAATTAGGTTGTTGTTGTTACCTTCTCGTATAATTTGTAAAGCATGAATAAATATTTAGTAGTGAAACCGATGATTTTTGGGACTAATTTCATTTCTTAGTGATTTTTATTTATGCATGGTTACTCAGTGTAATAATGCACATATTTAATTAAGATTCACGACGTTAAATTAATAAATTTAGCCCAAATCTACTAACTTCCTAGATATTATCTAGGAAGTTAGTATTACTTCCACTACTACTTCCTAGATGCTATTTTATCTTATGTTACAAGAACTCATTAACAATTTACCAGAATAACAATGTAAACTTTTTTTATCCATAAAAACTGTCACATAGTTTACCTAGACTGCTAACTGCATTGTCACGTTGAGAAGCTAACTCACTAGGTACATATTTTGTCGGCTATTTCGCGAAGCACGGCTTCTGTACTATCGACAACTGTACCGTGCCGAAGCTTCAACTCCTCTAAGGCTTTGAAGGCACTAATTGTCTATTTACTATAATTGTCTGCGGTCATTTCTCAAAGTCGTCGAGACCACGAATTCTCAAGGCAAATGTACACCATGCTATTCTATAACTTAGGTACTTATAGTTAAAGTTCGTTTTGATTTGAGTAACCAGCTGTTTTTTGCAATGGTGGTACATAATAGGCAGTCTCATCTGCATTTGTGTGAGAACTCACAAAGAGTACTCACGTTTTTAAAATGATAAAAAAGTGTTTATTTCTTTGTGTTTTGTTTGTGTTTAAGACTGAATGTTGTGTCGATGACATTTTTAAATGCTTCAGTGAGTTTACGGAAACTTTTTTTCAAACCAACTCTAAGATAGAACACGTTAATGCATCAGTGGCTCGTCTACCTGAGGATTATAAGCAAGTAAAAGATGTAAGGGTTGAAAGTATAGAAGATCTTACAAGTGCTATTCAAAAAGAACTATTGAAACTTATGAAAAGTGAAGCTCCAGATATAGTTAATAAAGATAATCCAAAAACCAAAATCTATGTGAAAACGTTTAGTTATGATTTTGGTTTTGTCCCTAATTTTGGTGGTTTTGATTTTGATAGTGAGAAAGAAGATGTTAAATCAATTCCACTTGAGTCAAAATCTACAACAGAAACTGGGGAATTTTCTACTGAACTCGGAACATTATCATCAGGTGACATGACAAACTCAGATTTACAGAATGAAACTACTGAGAATTCAAATCAAAATGTTACTTTTCAAAACATTTCATTGGAAGAACATACAACTAACGAAAATAATAAAACAAGTGAAACTAACGAGTCTCAGTTAATACCAAATCAGACGAGATCCATCGTTACGCAAAAACTTGAGGGAAATATACAGAATTACAATAAAACTTTGGACATACACGAGCAAGAAACGTATGAACAAGAGTCAACGACACCAATCACTGTCAAAAGAATCGAAAAAGCCAAAGAAAATAAATCTGTCATAGTGAAACTATCCAACAACAATCAAAAAATTACAATAAACATCCCAGAAATAACCTCTAAAAATTATACCATAGAACACACAACACAAAATGTTCCGGAAACTACAACAAAAATAGCAAACAATTACAAAATAAATGAAACAACAAAAGCCGATCAGTCAATGGCAACAATCTTAGTACCGGAAAAACAGTTCGAAAAAGATATTAGGGAAAATCTCATAGAAGATGACGAAAGTGATTACGAAGCGGACGACAGTACAGACTACCCACAAATAGATTACATAGACCTTTATAAAGATACTACGAATGAGGAAAACCTTTATGTACCGACAGATAGACCAATGGATATAACAAATGAGATAGCCGAGAATATTGAAGAATATAGTTTGGAGATAGACACAGGACTGGATAATGATAATTCCGTAAGTACAAATACAAAATTAAATCCTTAAATAATAAAAGATTACTACATTCTTAAACCTAATCACCATAGTCAGTATGTATGTGTTTTATCTTTTTACCCGCCAGGCGGTTATGATGCAATACAGTGTTTGGGGTAAGTCAACGTTTAATTGTGTAGTCAAATGATAAAAGTTAGATTACTTTTTCGTTGGGGAATTATTTCGATTACTAGAAGTTGCTTACACTGCTTTTAATCGAATAGCTAAGTTATTTCATGTATTTACAATACGTACAAAAATAGGTATCTTACGTTCTAAATATAGCTATCTAATGCTAATTCATACACGCTGTTGGACACAGAAATGTGTTATTTTGTCACAAATTAGGTATTTTTACTAATTATTCAATTACTGGGTCAATTTTGGTATTATTGTTTCTCGTTAGTTTCGAGAGAACCTAACGTTATATGTTGTTCGTACGCTAATTTACTAAACAACGATCAAAAACTCCTATCAACGTCAATATAAATTTCAAACTTATCTATTTTACAAAAAACACTACTTTTTATCTTTTTTTTTGAAACGGGATCAGTTGACCAATCAAAATTATTGAAATTCAAGTTTTAGTCAACTTATCCCGTGGGATGAGTTTAGAGCGGGGTCAGATAACCAAAAAGCCAAAAATATTAATTTCCATCAAGCATAATTGACGTTAAGAAGTGTTTTGATAATTGAACAAAGATAATTAACGTACGAGCAACAACCGGCTGTAGATAATAACCAAAAACATCAGGGTTCACGGCAGTGGCCGGCTAAGTCAAGTAGATGGCCTCTTCAAGGCACTTTTCAACTATACAGGTAAAAATATAGGTAAGTCACCTCTATACTAAATGAAAAAACATCTTTCCCTGGAACCCAACGAGTTACTTAAGACCGATCTTTCACTCTCATATCTTCAGGGCAGAGCTGTTTTTAAGTTGAGTTTCAAATAAAACCTCTCTAACGAACGATTATTGAATTGCGGGGGGTACCCATTACCAATACCAAAATTAAGAATTAAGACCTGGCGTCTTCACGAACGTGTTTGTGATGATGGGCTGAACCTGCAGTTCACGTATTATCACTAATTTACCAATAACCCTGTATATCTATACAGGGTTATTGGTAAATCTAATAACTGATATCGGTTATCTGATTACAAGTATTTTCATCTTTCTATCTATCTAGATAGAAAGATGAAAATACTTTTATTGCACACTGCAAATTAAAAAACAGCTTACAAATAAAATAATTCTAACATAAGTGCCAATTGACGGTCTTATCGCTCAAAAGCGATATTTTATCTACTTTGACAACCAACCTTTAAGCCTCATTAACTGTAATATAGAATTTTAAGAAGATAAAACCTTTAAAAAAAATACCGGAGCGGTCACGGCGTAAAAATTGACCCCTCCAACCCAGTCTTTGGAGGTCGTTACCGGCCTCTAATCGGCCTCTATGATTCCCTACTGGCATGCCCAACGTGGGGATTATGGCATTACCCCTTTAATGGTAAGAGCTTAATAATGCGCTTGCCACCAGAGCTGCAGAGGCACGAAAGTCTGTTTGATCGATTTATTTTTCACTTCTTTGACTTTATTTAGTCAGAATCCAACCTTATTTGATTTATTTCCGACATGAATCGTGATAAAATAAATAATTTATCGTAACAGAATTAAAGTCGGCATTCCCTTCATGTATGCTCGAAGCAAACATTACCTGGGTTTGTATCTATTTGTTCGTATTGTGGCTTTTGTGTGTAACACAGACTTAACGAATGGTTTTACTTAGGGTGAAATAAGTTCCAAAACTAACGTTTTTTCTGTATGGAAATCAATTTTCCGGGTTTTCAAAAAATTATCTGAGCGTCTGGTCGAAGCGACGCGTGACCCGAGAGCTGGTGAGTATCTGGCGCAGCGCATCAGTATTGCTATATAGCGGGGCAATGCAGCTAACGTCTTGGGTACGCTTCCGACTGGTATTGATATGGATCAGTTGACCTACCTGTAGATTGTTTGCAACAGTCTGCAGTTAGCTCAATTGTTTCAATTGTAAATACTAGTTTTAATTCTTTTATTTGATCGTAATTTTCTCAAATAAAAGAATTACTTCAAATTATGTTAAAAAACTTGTTTTTTTGAAGGTTTTTTTTGATGTAAATGTATGAAAATCGCACTGGGGCAATTTTTACACGTAATTTTAATATGTCCCCAAAATTTTATTGGCTTATTTATTATCTATAATTTTTGAAGAGCATCAACAGAATAGGATTTCAGTTAATAATAATAAGTTATGGAAGACGAAACACGACTGACTAAACTTGACCCCATTCAAAAAAATCGCAAAGTTACCTCTAAATAGTATATTCTAAGGTTATTTTCGCGAGAACTCATAATAAAACACTGTTTTAACCGGATTGATCGCTTATATTTTATATTTTGTTTATAACCTGACGTTTCATGGAAGCTGAAAAACCTCCGAAACGTCAGGTTATAAACAAAATAGAAAATATACGCGATCAATCCGGTAAAAACAGTGTTTTATTACCTCTAAATCTTAATTAATACAGAGATAATTCTACGCAAAAAGGTGTTTCATTTTTATCTTATCGTACTTACCTACATATTCAAAAACTCACAAAACTCACCTTAGCTCTAGTTTTAGCTCAACTCTTTGTAATTCGTTTTAATTTGTTTTATTAATTTTCTTTAATAAAGTAAGTAAATAGTAAGCTACTCGAAACTAAAAACAATTCTCACGAAAATTCAATAATGATCAACCGGTATGCAGACACTCAGTTGATCTAACAAAAACATGTTCTTTTGAGGTGTGCAAACCTTCACATTTCCCGATTTCCCTTTTCAATCGCAAAACAAAACACTACGAAATGTTTGCACTGCGCTAGTCGCAAATCCTAAAACACTTTACCAATAAATTTGTCAAACCAAAAACCTGTGTGTCACAAACAACGGGCCCGGTCGAATCAATCACTGTGTTTTGTACAGGGAATACTATTTTGGCGCGAAAAACAATCTCCCATTGAAAACGTTGACGAATGACCCATGGCTTTTTGAGTAGGATCAATTTTTCACGATTGAGCTTTTTACTTCCTTTTTATTTGTGTATTTTGGATAAAATATACCGTCTGAGTACAACGATGTCATAAATGCGTTTAGATGTAGATAGGCAGGTAACGGATACATTATTTGCATGTTTGAATGTTCAGCTATTTTTAGAATGCCTATTTATTTATCTGATTAATAGGTAACCCCTCGTTTTCACCAAGAAACATGTTTACAACTAGTTGCATACAAAACTTGTCAATTACTTCTCTCAAATTAACATTCTTTCGTTCACACTAAGTAGCTAACAAGTATTAGACAAGTAAAAAACACATCTGCGGTTACACTGACGTCTACGACATGTTTTAAACGTGTCTGATACATTGACTGCGTTCTCACTACAAAAAACAGGCGTGTTTTAGTCAAGTATTGTTTATTGGTGAAAACGAGGGCCGTCTAATACTAGTTCAAAACAAGTTTTACACTCTATTCATCCCTGTTGTTTCGGCCAAGAGATTATTCCTATCCCTTTCACACTAGTGATTAATCCTGTATTTTCCATCACTTTCCCACTCACCCCTACTTACCCACCCAGAAGAAAAACAATATGGCGAATGAGCGGAACCGAGCGATAACGTCTCCTTGTGATAATTTGATACAATATCGATAAATCAATACAACTGTTCGAACTTGTGAAAGGCCAATAAAACCCAAGTGAAATAGCAATTCATGTTAGTGTGTGTGATCTTCAAAAGCAGCGCTGCCGAATGGGACATTTGAAGTCGTCATACAGGGTCCCTTTTTCATCTTCCTTCCCTTTCAGACAAATCTCTGTGGCTTTGGAAAAATCAAATTAAAAATTAATCAAAATTAAATTCTAGAACTAGTGCGAGAACACCTGTTGAATAAAGTTTAAAACTATTTACATTTTATAATAAACATGTATAAAACATGTAGACAACTAGAAGTTCACAAATGAATCTTCCATACAAATTTTTTATACAACATGTTTTAAACATTATATAAGCGAGAACAAAAAACGAAAACACTACACAAATCTTGTGAAACACATGTTTTATACCTTGGTGAAAACGGGGGTAATACATGATCTAAATTCACAAGGTCACGAGAGATCTCTTCTGACAGAACAATAACACTAAAGTTTATTCTATAATAAAGTTTTAGTCGGAATATTTCAAAATGATACACTAAATTCTGGGAACATTGACAAACTTTACAATAGTACTTTGTTTTGCGGAATAATTTAGACTTTAGCTCGAGTTCTATTTGAGTTATTATGAGACGACCTCTGTGGCGCGGTGGGTGAAGTCATGATAGTCTCCGGTGCAGGAGGTTTGCGTGTTCGATTCTCGCCTCAGGGCAAATGTTTATACGATCTGCAGATATCTGTTCTGGGAGTTCTCGTCGTTTTCTATGTAAATAAAAAATATCTATTTATGTAATGTATTGTATTATGTATATCAGTTATCTAGTACCCATAACACAACTCTGTTTAGCTTGATGCTTGATAATGCTGTGTGAATTTTCCAGCATTATTTATATATTTTAGTTTTTCAACGAGAATAGTTTGTTATTATAGTTAATTTGTCATTGACTCCATTATAATTGGATTTTTATCAGGATACCTACTAATAACGGAATCAATCCGGCGAATGGCACCGCGGTGGTCCCAATACGTAGCGGTCCCAATCGACGGAAGCCTCCACCTAGCCGAATTTCGACCACGGTAGTCGGTCTCGTCGGAGACTAGCCAGGTGCGCAGGACATATAGTGCACAAGTGTGTGCGCAAACATAGGCACACTCGCTATTTCCTTGCTCTCATAATCAGGATACCTACTATTGAACAACCATTAGAATTGAATACATGTCGAGGTAGTCATTATGGCCCACATTGTTTATTTCTACAGCTTACTGCTAAATTTCTTGTAGAATGCGGAACGCAAAACCTTTGTTTAATTTTTCGTCGCACACATTGACACACAAACATTTACGGACGTATTTTGTTAAGGATTCCACCTTAACAAAATATACGTCCGTGGTCCAAAGTTGCGTGATGTAGTTCCAACTTTAATATCCATAAAACAGGTGTTCTGCTGATAAAAAAACAAAAACAAACATTAACAACAACACTAATCGTCCAAGTACTTGTATTAAGAAGGAAAAAATCTTTTTCCTTCATAATTACAGTGGTCTCGTGAGGCACATTATTACGAGCTCAGACGAGGTCATTTCGGATGCGGTATTTCGCAGGCGTTCAGAAAAAAATACGTTTTTTTATGAATATAATAAAACCGATAAAAAATCTTGGATGTGAATATTCAGAACCATTACGGGTGCTTTTTAGGGGAAGCATTTATGTCCAGCGGTGGACGCGCATGGGTGGGAAGGACTCAAAATAACCTAGCCTTAACTTCTTTCCCTCGGTAGGTTATGTGCTTGTGTCCAAGCGGTTATGTCACGAGGAATAATGGGTAGGTACATATTTTATTGAGTTGAAAATTAAAAGCTAAATGTATTATATTTTTTTTTATGAAGAACTTAGAAGGTCAAAGATTTTCCGTTGCGAGACAGATAATTTGAAAAAAATTAACTTTTGGGTGCTTTTAAGGAAGGGCTTACATTATACGTCATCTATAACTAGCGGTCCGACCCGGGTTCGCACGGGTAGATATATTCTGTCGCCTATGTTCATCAGGGATAATGTACGATTCTAATAGTGAAAGAATAAATAAATATTAATGCTGGATAACTCACACAGTATCAAGCTAAGCAGAGCTTGTGTTATGGGTACTACCTATAGATAACTGATAAATTAATGATAAATTTTTTAAATCGGTCCAGTGTTTTGGAGCCTATTCAATTCAAACAAACAAATCTTTCCTCTTTATAATATTCATAAAGAAAACTTTTAGTATGCAATTGCCTAATAAGTATCCGTATCCGGAGATCAGTACGTCAGTGGCAGTCAAAGTGCTAATGAAATACCTCATCCACAGAGTTAGAGAATGGTGGACTAAAAAGCAAGAATATGGATACAGCGGGAGAAAGATAGCTCGAACACATTAGAGTTAGACGGATTGTGTATGAAGGGGTGTAGACAGAGCTAGACAATGGTAGACTTCTAGTCAAAGTGATACCTCAAATACCTTATCCACTTATAAAGTGCTCAGTCCTTATCCCTTGGTAGTGATGGATGAGGCGGTATCGCGTGCGCGCCGCCATCATGGACCGGACTATTCATTAGACGCACTACTCGACAGCTAGAGCATAACGGACTTAGCAGGGATCTTGACGAAGAGGTGTAGAGAACTTCCAAATAATCCCTACCATGCTGAAGAAAGGAACATTGAGGATCGTCGTTTTTAGTTGAGAATGCAGATTTATAGAGCTAAGAAATCTTGAACTAACAGTTCCAAAAATTTTGTTCTACGACAAAAATTAACGAAGTTATTAGCGAAGCAAAGTTTCCACTAAACCCATTAAATGGAACAGAACCGGAACTTCCAGAGAAATAGAAAATAGACAGTTCAGACATCAAGAAGCAAATAAAACAATTACCTATCAGCAATTAATTAATCAATCAGACAAATTCATATAACAGAAAACTAAAAACACTAGAAAAAATTAAACTGTTACAGAGGCTAACTTATAACAATCTGCCCAATGTTTTTTTTTAATTCTTTGTTTAACGTAATAATAAAATAAAATCGGTGGGGGCGTTAGTGTGCGTCAAAGTACCGCTTTAATGGGTAGGTACATAATATCAAAGCATGAAATCTAATTATCATTTTTTTTATTCATTATTAAGGGTTTTTTTCTTTGTCGCACATGCGATTATGACGCCCTGGTGAGTTTAACAGGAAAAACAAAATCAAATCCGAAACCTATCCCCTGTTGAGTAGGGTTTCCTTTCCGTCCTCATTCGACTATCATCCTCAAATCTCTCTCACTATTCCCCTACTTCTCTGTATTCCATCAATTCCTGTCAATCCCTCGTACATAGACTCCCGTTTAATTAATTATTTCCCCAATTTGTCTCGGCAAATATTTGCTCGAGATAATTGTGGCTGGGGTGAAATTTAGGTGGTTTGTAGGGAATATTCACGGCAAGGCTTATTTATAGTGTTTCCGTTTCCGGGCGCAGCTTGAAATTAACGGGGCTCAGTCTACCTCAAATAACGGGTTCTGAGTTAATACGAACTTTGAGTTGAAATATCTGAATCAAAATGGCTGCCACGTGGAAATCTTACAGTGTTTTGTAGTAGAATGTTCGTGTATCGTTCGTGTCCGTCACAAAAAATAGTTATACAAACAACAACTGAGAGACGGACAACGGAGTCTTAGTAATAGTCTAGTTTTACCCTTTGGGTACGGAACTCTAAAAAATATAGGTACTCATAATGTTTTTCACGATTATCATGATCTGCTCTGAGTTCTTCTTCGAAAACTCATTTTGAAACTTTTAACAACCTCTAACAAATCCTACGCCATTAACAAAAATGATTTCCCGCCATCTTGTTCTGTATCAGTGTTGACAGCTATAAATAACATTAAACGGCGATTATTACAGTTTAGCGCTCGTAAAATACAGACGCCACGAAAAATGAGATTTAGATCTTGGCAAAGTTATGACACAGGGAATTATCGTAACAGGCAACATTGTTGAACCAACTAAACCTACGTTATTTATGTCTAATGGTACCTTAATTAGGTCGAACCAGTTAGTCTCTAGGAAAAAGAGGTTCC
This sequence comes from Eupithecia exiguata, assembly GCA_947086465.1. Classification (NCBI taxonomy): domain Eukaryota; kingdom Metazoa; phylum Arthropoda; class Insecta; order Lepidoptera; family Geometridae; genus Eupithecia; species Eupithecia exiguata. Next base: position 8,106,967 of record OX352250.1, on the reverse strand, counting down.
AATTCAACATTATTGAAATTCCTTAGGTCCTGAGTCCTGACCAAGAGTCCTGTAAAGTCTACCTAAAAGAAATATAGAATTTTGAGTGAGTCAGAATTTCTTTAAAATATTTTAATTATTAAAAGTCAAAAGTCTATAACTGTATTTCTTTAGGCTTACAAAAAAGCACTTAGACGTGTAAAATTTTATACATAAACAGCTTTATAATGACATAAAATACTTTGGAAACGCCGAAAAAAAAAAATTACCTACCCGGCATGTCTTTTATAAATTCAGAGTGTAATAAAACCTCTATTTTTCTTTTCAGTCTAGCATCTGCCACGGCAACACCAGCGATGTCTCCAACATATTCCCTTGGATAGCAACAATTTTCATTAAAAACGATTCAGCCAATCAGTTCCAATACACCTGCGATGGAGCGCTGTCGAGCGAAAAACTTATAATAACAGGTTTGTTAGAAGTTATCAAGTTTTTCGATGCTGAAAATTGCTGATTGAAAAGTTTGAGTGATTTCGGCGAAAAATGGCTTCTTGTTTATTGGACGGCTTAAAACTTATTTTTTTGCTCGTTGGACAATTTCAAACTTTCAAATTGTTCTTTCTGGTTTTATTTGAATATTTTTTCATTTAAAAACTTATTATTACCTACCTAACCAATATTTGGCTCATTTTCCGTGTTGACGGTAGAATATTTCAAAATTCAAAAATTTAGCATCGTGTTAAAATGTGATTCAGTGATAGTATAATATGGATTTCTCAAAAATAATATCGCCCAGTTTCGCACCGACAATAGTAAGTATTTAAGGAGAACAATCTTAAGCTTAGACTTATTATGACCTGTATCTAAATCACATTATGTTTAGACCTAGATAGGCAAATAACGTTGTATTGTATTATATAAACTTACTAGTGGTTTATTTTTCGCTTCTTTCAAACACAAAAATTTAAGCGAACATAATCAAAAACATTTTGTTTCTTATTTACAATACAATACAATACAATAACACTTTATTGCACACCAAATTAAAAAGATACATAAGACAGGAAAGAACTTAAAATACAGATTTTGTTGTACAATGGGCGGCCTTATCGCTTTGAGCGATCTCTGCCAGGCAACCTTTGGATGGACAGGGAGTGGTGTAACAAGTGTAGACGGTGACTTGATAATAAGAACTATTTAATAAGCTGTTTATGTATAAAATTTGACTTGTCTAAGTGCTTATTTTGTAAGCCTAAAAAATAAAGTTTCTTGTTCGCTTCATTACTAACCTTAAAAAGATTGAAGTGAACCAAAAAACCAGAGGATCACCAGAAGAACCAGAGGTCCCGTAAGGTCTAATATAAAGGAAATTAAGTACTTTGATGTTTGCTAACAGTACCTACCTAGTTACAACACGGCTATTGGCAATGATGATGGTGAAATTAATCTCACAAAAAATATTCACACTGTATAAAGCCGTACCACTTACCCTAAGTAAAGGGAGACTAAACTCTAAACAAAAGCACACAAAAGCGACAATCGCTTCGCGCTCCAAAAAAGAACCAAAATTAAAACGCCGCGCCGCCCGCCCCAGTTTTGTTTTAGTTACCAACTTTTTCTTCAAAAGTAGGCAACGGCAGATTTTCTATTACTCAAGAAGCTACGATTAATTTTTTGTTTTCTTTTTATTCCACCGTAGATAAACATGTTGAAATATTCGATACGTCTGTATGACAGTATTTTTTCTTTCACTACCACAGAAATCATAATAATAATGATTTCTGTGGTCACTACAGATCTTGCAACTATCACACAGCGGGAATAGAACCCGCAACTATCTGCGTCAAGCGTTATATTCTATCGAAAACCTGAGGCCGAATTCTACTAAATTTATAGCGGTGACGCATTTTTGCATTTTACCTTTGGTGAATGAAAGTATTCACATGAAATAAATATTATAACATAATATGTAGGTACATAATACGTGTTTTTTAAATAATTATTGTGTATGATAACTTGTAATATAGAAAAATTTGCATTGTGTCTAAAAAAATAGTAATATTTATTTCATGTGAATTGTTTAATCGCCTTTGTAGTTTGTAATTATTATTCTTTTCTTTTTAAAAATAATGACTGTATTTGATAATTATGCTTTTACTTTAACTAAATATAAAAATTTAATATATTTTCATTATTATGATAGGTGAAATATTACATTAAAATTGTAACAATAATTAGGTGAGTTGAAATATTATTTTTAGGTCGTAATGTACCTTGTATAATGAATAAAATGCAAAATGAAAATTTAAAAATATATTTTATTTTTTTTCACCTGAAGTCCATCGAGTGCCCCATATGTGCTATATGTCAAAAGATAGTAAAAAATAGGAACATTATTTATGCCGGAGGAAATAACGGGCACTCGCACGAGAGCCGAAAAATATCGATTTTCATGTTTTTCTCCATACAAATTAAAGTTCAAAAAATCTTTTCTGCGTCATTATCACCTAGGTTCATAAAATATGATATAGTTTGGGATTCTAATAAGATTCTGTCTTGGTTTCCAACAAGAAAAAGCATGTTTAGAAAAAAAAAGTTCTATGTCTATAGGAAGGGCTTTTTCGATCCACTGTGCGTCGCATCGACCAGACGCTCTGATACATGACTTACATTTCTGTTTCAGCGGCGCGATGCTTCACCATCTTCAACTCTTCAGTAGCACCTGATGATGTACTGGTGTTCCTCGGGAAGAGATCCTTGCAAGTGATGGCAGAGGGGGAGAGAAACGTCAGGGTGAGTAGATCAAAAAATTATATATATACACCGTTTTAATATCTTGTTCGGTTGAAATCTAATTCTGCAGTATAATAGTATTTTTTATCATGAAATCTACGACGAAACGAGGAAGTTACAATACAATACAATACAAAATTCTTTATTGTACACCACAAAATAAAGCTAAAAGAAACCGATATAAACATTAAACATAATAGTACAATGGGCGGCCTTATCGCTTAGCAGCGATTTCTATCTATACACAATCTATCTATATGTACAGTACTATAGTACTAAAATATAATAATAATAGAAATATTAGTATTCTTCGTTTTGTTTTTTTTTCTATTTTGATGTTCTGAGGTTACAGGAATTAATACGGCTCTTACTAATATTTCATGATAAAAAATAAACAAAATAAACATAAAATATACAATGGTTTTGCTATTATAGTTCGTAAGCCTCACACTAATTTTCTAAGATATATATTAATCTCCCAAAAAAAACGACTTTGACCGGACTTGAACCCGTAACCCTCCCTCAGTACTATCGGCGCTTGTTTCCGAACTAAGTCCCAGAGTTTTTCGACTCCTACGTCACTTGACCTCGTGGCGTAACTGGAAGCACATCCCGTACTGAGGGAGGGTTTCGGATTCAAGTCCCGTCGATGTAAAAATTTTGTAACATTATAAAATTTCTATTTTGTTTAATATTAAAAAGATACACAATCATACGATTGATATATAGAACTTGACATAAACCGATATGCTAATGTTTGTAATTTTATGTTTAGTTAACTTTATGGTCTAATGACATTAATGAACATTACTTTAATGAATTCACTTTACTTACAGGTAGCGAAGATAATTCTCCACTCCAATTTCTCTGAAGATGGACAGAAAGGACAGGTGGTCAACGATCTAGCATTACTGGTGCTAGAAGACGGAGTAACCTTCACTGATGACATCCGACCTGCTTGCTTCGGAGATGGTGATGGGAAGTCTGCTGTAAGTTCTTCTTTTGACTCTCGATGGTCCAACACGTTTAGCCACGTTCAGTAGCCATTCTGTCTCGTCCCGCACAATAGATTTTGAATAGGCGAGAAAGAACCGGTTTGCATGGGCCAGGTCAGAAAAATTCTGACCTTTTTTTTTTTTTTTTTTTTATTGTCCTGAGGGAAATGCGCATGACTTGGCCAAAACAATTATTGTTGAGGTGTTCTTTGAAGGGACTTTGGACGGATTTTATCTCTAGGTTCCTATTTACAGGTAGGTCCTACCTAGGTTGTGTAATGAACATTTGACTCTCGATAATCCGTCTACCCACACGTTTAGCCGAGTCGATGCATGCTAATCCATATGTCTCGTATACGTTAGACTTATTCCCCAGTAGTAGACAAGTCAGCACCGCACGGCAGCCGTGTGGTGCCGGCTTAGAATTTGCACCTCCTCAATTCTTCCCGTGGGTGTCGTAAGAGGCGACTAAGGGACATACACCGGGGGGCGGGCCGCAGCGCCCCTTGTAGATTAGTACCCCCCAGGAGATAAACACCAATTAGGCTATTATCAGGGGGAGACCTGCGTCCAGCTGTGGACTAATAAAGGCTGCTGAGTTGAGGTGAGTGAGTAGTCAAGTAGCCTATTGTTCGATTAACGAGAAACAAATGATACAAAATAACAAACGCTTCGGATCCAGTCACCGAACAAAATCTTCGCTAATACTCGTCAATAATCACGCGCCGCAGGTCCCGTTTCATTTTCTCTCTTGCCCTGCTACATCTGCATCCGCATAAATTGTTGCGGATGCGGATGCATTTGTCCAAATCAAAGCGGGAGGAATTGCGGATGCGGATGCGAATATTCGCAACAACCCTAGTTCTTACTTCTAATCAAAAGACATTTTCTTCTTTACTCCAGACAACAGCCTGGGCTCCGACCGGAGAACTGAAGCCCGTGTTCTTCGAGAAACCCAGCGCCAGCTGTGATGCCACCCTGGGCACTGTCTGCGCTACTTACGGAAATGGTAAGCTTTGCTACGATCGTGATTTAAATTTTCGATCGTGATTCGTGCGTAATCTGATTAGTTATCTTATTCCATTTAATTAATTGCATCACATTAACAATTTTATCATCTTAGAATGACAAATTTTGACCTTTACCTATGACGAAAGAAACTAGGTATAGATAGAGGGACTCGTGTTAAAACTGTCAAGGTTTGGAATGGTTTCAATGATCTATAACAATGTCTCCGTATTATAGCACCGCGCGCACTATCTAGAGTTTCTTTCATCTATGAACGATTCTGTGACGATACCATTGATATAGTAATGCAATCGGTTAGCAGGATTCGGCCCCTGGACTTTTACAAATACTGTAATAATTATCTATTTGATAAAACAAAACGATCATTCTGCTGCTCGCTGCAGGCGATTGCAGTTTGACTAATGATTCTACATGTGACATCTATAAATTTTAAATACTACAATCAGTTGTTGATTTACCAGTGATCAAAAATCTATAGTAAAATCCATACTTCCATACTAATCTCACTAATATTATAAACGTGAAAGTTTAGATAGATGGATGGATGTTTGTTCCTTTATCACGCCAGAACGGCTGAACGGATCTGGATGAAATTTGGCACAGAGATAGATTATAGTCTGGAATAGAACATAGGCAATAGAACATACTTTTTATCCCGGAATTCCCACGGGAACGGGAACTACGCGGGTGAAACCGCAAGGGCGCTGCTAGTAAATTATATTTTTTTAAGTAACGAGAGACACCCTTTTGTCTATTACCTGTTCGTTACTTAAAAAAATGCAATTTATTTCATGCCATAACGGTTGAAAGGATCTCAATGACATTCGGCAGGGAGGTAGATACTATCCCGGGGACGGACATAGACTTTTTATCCCGGAAAAGCGCGTGCCAAGCCGCGGACAGCAGCGAGTAGTTCTCTATTTTGCCGAATCGACGACGGCGACAAGAGATAGATAGAACATTATTGCACACATAACTTAAATACAACAAAAAAAAGAAGGAAAAAACAAATATAGTATAACAATTGGCGGTTTTATCAACAGTAATCTACAACCCAACAGCAATCTCTACCAGACAACCGTGGTGGGATAGAACGGGGATCTGTGTGCATAAATAAGTAGCTAATGTGATTACAAAATTCTAAATGTAATTACAATATAATTTTTTTATCAAATACCTACCGATATAACCTACCGATTATAATTTCAGAAAAACCTAAATAAATAAATAATAATTAAATCTAATAAATAATTATATATAGACATACTTACATAAATACATATCTATATTTTTATGGGGAAACAAAGAGCAGAGATTTGATACCTAATTGATGAGTAAATTATAGTTTACGAACAACGGCGGTTTGCTAACTTTTTAGTGCTTAAGAAGTTTGATCTAATGATGAACATCTCCACTTTTCCAGAAGTACCCCTCTGCCCTAGCTACGGCGGTATCTTCGCCCGAAGACACAGTACCCACTGGCACCTGCACGGGATTCGAACCGGCGACGTCGCGGACCGAGGCCTGTGCTTCAGTAAGGATGTCCTGTACACACCGCTCCGGGATCATTTGGACTGGATCATGGAATATATGGAATAAAAACTTTTATATTACTGTTATTGGTTTTATTTATGAAGATTCGAAAACCGCTGGTATAGGGTAAACGTATTTTTCAGTGGAGAGCGCGACTCGGTAAACGTAGGATCCCATTTTCCCGCCAGTGATGCCTACCTGCGAAAAACTGCAGGTAGATACTGGATGCGGCAAGCGGAAGATATGGCTCTATGGAACATAGTAGGGGAGACTTATATCCAACTACTTTGCTTATGATGGAGAAAAAAAACCGACCAAGAGCGAGTCGGACTCGCGCACGAAGAGGTCCGTACCATTATCTATAAAAAAGGCAAAAAAAAACACGTTTATTGTGTGAGAGCACCCTTAAATATTTATTTTATTCTGTTTTTTTAGTATTTGCAATAGCAAATACTAAAAAAATATATATATAGCGCTATAATATAGCGGCAACAGAAATACATCATCTGTGAAAATTTCAACTGTCTAACTATCACGGTTCATGAGATACAGTCTGGTGAAAGTGGGACAGGCGGACAGCGAAGTCTTAGTAATAGGGTCCCGTTTTTACCCTTTGGGTACGGAACCCTAAAAAAAAGCCCTAAATATTTTTAAACGTATACGATCTAAACACGTAATTAAAAATACTATTCAACGGGTATTTATTACTTTTATTTACTTTATTTACCGCGACGTTTCGACAGGTTTACACACTGTCGTGGTCACGGGAAAACTCGATGATGTGTCGGGAAAATAAGGTAAATAAACACGATAAACACCCGTTTAATAGTATTTATAATTATAAAAAAGCCCATTTGATAATAACTGTACCGAATAGACGCATTAAGCACATAATGGATTACACCGCACAAAATCCTCGCTAAAGGTTAGCCCGGACACAAATTACCCCAAACAAATCATAACTTCCTATCAGAGATATGTTCCTAAGTCGTAGCTCATAAATTTAGTACTAATTCGTATTCGCAGCGCTAATTAGGACCGCCCTAATCTAGCTTACGCGCAAAATTCGGTGTTCTACAGTACGACACGAGTCATGGAAGGTATTCCTTCGTTTTTTCATGAGTCATTTATTTATAGGCACTACGCATGTACGAACTATACTCGTTTCTATAATTATCTGCTAAGAACCTATACATAATAGGGTATTAAAAAGGGTTTGACATTGAGTTTCATTTAAAAAAATGTATTATCCGCAAATAGTTCAAAAATCCAGTGATTTAACATAAAATTAGCTTTCTTGCTGTGGATTTTTTAAAACAATTTAAAGTACTTTACGTTGTTGATTTAAGATCATTATTGTTATTATTATCTTTATCACGACTCCAAGCTAGTTTTAGTATTTTTTTGAACATGTTTTTGCAACGTCCAGTTTGACCACGTTCATAAGTGTCAGGTACACTTATGAAACGCAGAAGTCTTAATTTTGGTAGGCGCGAAAAAACCCTAGCTAATCACATAACGCTCTGCCTATGCCCGCGAAACATGTGTGGTTGCTATTGGGTGATGGCTACGCACATGACGTCAGCGTTCGGTGATGCGATCTCGATCTCTTTGTTTACTCGCTGATGTTCTGCTGGCTGATCTATTCGGACTACATTCACGAGCCATTGGAAATAACTATTTTTCGAGGGTACCGAATTTTTACTAAGATTGTCTGGAATAGGCTACTAGTTCACAGCTAGACACAGGCCCCCAGATAAGCCTCCGACATTGATAAAACCTAGTAATTTGAGGAACGTTATAATGACCCAGCTTTATCAAAATAAATCAGTAACATCGTCCAAAAGTACCCATAACTGTGTGGTACTGGCTAATGCAAAACTCTACAAGCCTAAACCCGAGATAGGTAACAAAGCCTAAACGGTTTGTTAGAGCAAACAGTGGTTAGGCTGAAATAGTCCCAGCATACGTATAATATGTACCACCGCTTCGTTGGTCTAGCGGGTGTCCAATAATGAGGTCCCAGGTTCAAATCCCGGGTTGAGACCAAGTTATTATCGGTTTTTGTCTTGCACAGTACCTAACAAGGTACCTACTATGAATTTTTCTTGCAAGACAGCTTGGAGTCAGGAACTTGGCTGTGATACACCACCGTGCCTCGGAGAGCACGTTATGTGAGCACGTTAAATGTTGTTAGGTATGTCATACGGCTGTGTAAGCAAACTAAAAAGTATCAACTATCATCAGAAACCTTAGCGCATTTGTTTAGGTCTCACATCCAACTGACGTCATAACCACAGAGCAATATGGCATCCAATGCGTTTTCGTAAAGTTACGCGAGCAACTTGAAAAATTAATAGGTATAAAGTAAAAAAGTAATAGGGTATCGTTTTCACCCCAAAGGGTGAGTTACCTAAAGTTACGGAACCCTAAAAACTGAAGAAAATGAACCAATAAACGGTGATAACAGTGTGAGCGATAGACTCACAAATTTATATCTGAATCGGCCAGCAATGGAATCTAGTTGGATTGGTACAAGGTCCTCCCTCACAGCGAGCATGTTCGCGTCACAGCGAGCATATCTTGAAGACATAAGCTTTTTGTATAGGTACTCGTATCACCAAGAAGCGTATATCTTGAAGACATAAGCTTTTTGTATACTCGTATCACCAAGAAGCGTATATCTTGAAGACATACGCTTTTTGTATAGGTACTCGTATCACCAAGAAGCGTATATCTTGAAGACATAAGCTTTTTGTATACTCGTATCACCAAGAAGCGTATATGCTCGCGGTGAGGTAGCGCCTTTAAGTTGGTATAATCCAATGGCGTAGCCAATGTTGTTGAAGCTGTAGAATCAGTTTAAAATGCAACATTCCTGTGCTCGCTGCAATTACGAAGAAAAGCAGTTTAATCAACTATAGAAAACCGATTTGTATGGTAATCCAAGCTCAAGGGCACATTGGAATAATAGGGGAGGTGGGGGCAATGACGATGGTAGAGTATAGTCAATGTAATGTCAATAGTATTTTACTTATATGAAAAGATGTTCTGAGTGAAGTTTCAATTTACAGATATATGAAGAAGGGTTTTATTACTTTTGTTAAACCCTATTATAACTTGAATGTCGTGTTACTGGATTTATTCGAAGAAATTCGGTGAATAATCATAACTATTAATGAAAAAGTCATTGGTTGGCCAAATGTAGTAACTCTACATGTAAAAGTATTGAGTTTTCTACCTTCCTATAATTTTTCCCGCACATCCCATTTAGTACGTAACTAATATTTATCGGCATAGCGTTGTTGACGTGCGTAGTATGACAAGTAACTCATCATCAGCCCATCGAGTTGTTCTTTATTTGTATCAATAAAATTGGAGGATGGATATTATGTAGGTACCCTACAGCTTTGACTAAGGCAAAATACTTCCACCGAATCTAAGTATTTCCAAAACAAATCTATGTGTGAGTTGACATGCATAATCACTATAACTTGAGTGCTTTCATGCCACACTACAAAGAGCCTCGCTTAGTGACTGATTCTAGCGAACAGAGTTTTTAGTACAATTTGTACGCATTATCTTACGAATAAACTAAATGCAATTAATATAAATGCATAAGAAGGACTCGAAATCAATGACTTCCATCGAGTCCTTCTTATGCATTTAATGAATGTCCTGTAAAGTTTGAAAGAAATATAAGTCATTCTTAAAAAGTCCACAAAGCAAAGCGTGAATACCGAATGTATCTCGCAGGCCGCATTATGGGTTGTGGAGTGGTTGTGCTTTCTGAAAACGGTCCATATCTTGGCTGTGGACAGTGTACCTGTAAGAATTTATCACGAAACTCTTCTAATAAGTTGATATCCGCCGTACTGTCGTTTTACCCGCATCGCCCCTATAGTTCCAACATAGCCTTATATTATAACTATAAGAACTGCGTTGTTGACGTGCGTTGCATAACAAACGACCGATCATCTGCCGATCGGATTGTTCTTCATTGTGTGATGTTAGGTACATATACTATGTACTACGTAGCTATAGTTACTACCTAACAACTTGTATTTACTACCATTATAGAAAACTAGTTTCTTCCATGTTTTCTATGAAAACGTTTTAAGGTTATTTATTTCCTGTAGGAAGAAGACAGTTTTATGGGATAAAAAAGTAGCCTGAGTTTGATTCTAGTGTTACAGCTACATCTATGCAACAAAAAAACACGGAACCCTAAAAATCAATTCGTTCCAGTCAGTTGTTATGGCGTGAACAGGTAACAAATATCCAAACATCTACACATCAACATTTTCGCATTCATATAAATATTATTAAGAGGGCGCAATGCGCGCCATTTTGTGAAGAGGATAGGCATATGATTTCGCGTTCATAGGAGCGGGATAGAGCAGGGCGGCGTAAGCGCAAAAATCACGTTTATAAGGATTATCTTAAGGCTGTGGTATGGGTCAAACTAGCGCCGCCACCTATTTTATCTTATTATTACGTTGAACAAAGGAATTTTAAAAAATCTATTGTACATTTTTTGATACCTATTAAAAGTTTTTTTAATTCCTCTGTAATAGTTTTACTCTGTTTAGTTTAGCCAGAAAATCGAAAATAGATATTGGTGGCCATCAAGGGCAATTTCGATATACTGCCTAAACCTAATAGAATAAAACTATTACAGAGGCATTAACAAAAAGGCTAACAATAGGTATCACAAACTGTGCGATGGATTCTTGAAATTTCCATTGTTCTTGCTGCATGCCTTAAAAATTAATTAGGACATTTATTTGCAAAAATACGCCGAAGGATCCTTTGGTATTTTATTATTTATAATAATTACAGTGATGACAGTAAAATAGTATTTTTGAAGTTTTTTCGATAGAAATAACGGAGAAAAAAGGTTCTATCGTAATTCTCATATATACTTATCTGATAATGAAAGAAGAAAAATTAAAGAAAGTGGGTCCTCGACCGACGACGCCCGGTCGTCAGTCTGCCGTCCTATCGGTTTATGAGAGTGCGGGAATACAGAGTGCACCTGTGTTTGCACAGGACGTCCTACACTACGTGCGCCGAGTCGCGGACTCCGCTCAAGAACACGTTTATTCCAGCGACAATTATTGACCCATGGTAGTTACTGATTTTACGCATGATTTGCAAATCGTACGTGACCATTACCACGTCCATTATATTCTTTCTTGACTAACCACCATATTGGCACACACTAAAGGTCATCCATCACACACATTAAAAAAGCTCTGCTCCCACAAATTTGAAAATGAGACGTGCTTGTCGCATTATTTTGGCTACACCTTTTGTATACTACCAATAAAATTCTCCTTTTTCGAGTAAGACATAAAAAAACAAAAGAATATAAAGCAGGCACATTGTTCTTCTAATCACATATGCAAGACGTCATCAGCTAAGATCTGGCACCAGGCACTTGACATCTACATACGAATTGTAACTGACACCATGTATCGTTTATTCAATGGGTGTTACCGGGTTCTGTGGACGGGCGACTTTTTTACATCTTTCTATTGTTTCTTCGAAGAACACCAAGTTCCTTGTTCTGACTTCTTTTTCCAGATGATCTAAAGATAAGGAATTAAGAAGATATCTATCTATCTATCTATCTCTCTGATAATATCATGAACTGGAGGAGTCCCGTACCCGAAAGGGATCCTAGCTACTTAAAAATACCTTTCTATTATAGAAATACCTTTCTATTATAAATGTCATCAATAAGAATAAAATATAATGTAGGTATACAAATTGAAACAAAAATAAATTTTAAGTACTATAATATAATGCATGCAATTTGAAATATTTTTATATATAATTACTCAATTTATTCAATTAAACTTAGATATAAATTAATTGAGTATTATAAAATTATTATAACATTATTTCTAAGTACGATTATTGTTAAAGCTACGGAATAAGAAGGCTTTGCATGGATGTATAGGTAGACTTTTGATTATTTCTTACGCCTCCTAGATCATTATAAATAGTTCATCTTATTCCTCAAGCTAAAGCGTCATCTGCTAAGATCAGGCGCAAGTCATCAACGTACGATATTGTAATTGACACCGTGCATCGTTCATTCAATGGCCCGGCCGTAATCGAGTTTGACCTTTTGCGCTAGTAGTGTTATGATGATATTTATATACGTGGGTGATAGAGAGGCGGGCAGATATCTGCTACGACTTAGTTATTATACTTTTACGTATACTTTTAGTTAGGACAAATAGTAGATCTATTAGCTCGCCGTAGCTAGAAAGATATAAGTAAGTTGGTTATCTTTAGGTTTTTCTTTAGGTTTAGGACCGTCAACGTAAAGATGGGCACTGACCGGGGTGGTACGGGGCTTATTCGTAAAATACTATTCGCAGCGAGCAAAATGCTACTGGAATTTAATACTACTGTGTATTAAATTCCATCTGGTTGCGAGCACCTTCGAACCCTACGACGATGACGGCTCAACCGCCTGCTGTGTAACATGTTACATTACGGCCCGTAACGCCGGTTAGTACCTAACCACCTTTAGACGACGAGAGGAGACAAGAAGAACTGGTCATACTCTTGAAAATAAAAGAAGTGAAGATAATATATTTCTTAAAAAAAATATCTACAAAGAAAACCCTGTAGAAAACCTCTATCGCGAAGTCGCGTGACAAAAAGTCGCTCGTCCGCACATCTCGGACGACCTAAAGCAATCGAACCCCATTATTCCGCATCGATTACACGCTATAGACGCTCCAGTGCTCATTCACACGTCATACAGGCCATACAACTCATACACGCTCATATAATTACATAAACGACGTATACAATAATATTCCTGTGCCTGGAATCGACTCTTTCTTTCATTTGTCTTTGGTGACAAAACGACATACAGAATTTCGATTGAACGTGACAAAATCGACTCTACTTATTCGGCCTTGGAAGTGGGCTGTCAACATGTTAAAAATTTATTGAAGTGACAAGGGAATTTTATGAAAATTGTGATTATCAAGAATTGTTGGCCTCTGAAAATTCAACGTGCTCTCCATAACCGATTTACTTTACAATCGAGGCTTTAAAAACTGTGTTGTGTTTTTGTTTATTGATGTGAAAATTGTGTATTTTTTTGAAAAACCACAATGAAGTGCTGTAAAAATCATGTGTTTAAAATAAAAGTTACAAGACTTTAAGAAAACTGTGTGAAACGCGTTCTTCACTTCCCATTTTAAGAATGTGGTGGCGATTTCTCCTGTTCTGCCTTCTAGTAATACTGACATTATTTGTCGTTTTGTCGTGCATACATGGGAAACCAGTGATACACTTGTTCCTTCATCGCTGCTGTGAAGAAAATATAGAAAATGACCAGGTTATTTTCGAAAACTTTGGTAATAACTACTTACGGGAGAGGTTGGTCGGTGCTGAAATTATTGAAGAAGTGAATGCGACCTCAAGAGAAGATTTAAATGTCTTAAATGTCCATGATCCTTTGTTCAGGAATAGGAGTACGCTGGAATCATTTAGTTGATACCACGAGGTTAACATTTAAATTTAAACTGTATAGTTTCTAAGGTTTTTTGTTATAATAGCTGACCCGCACTCTGGGTATCTCTTAGAAATGAAATAAGATACCAATTTTTTTTGAAAATCGTCGTTAATTTGTGGGAACTTATTTCATTTTGTATAGTTTCTGCCTGCGGCTTTGATGATGATGATAAAAACCATGCATCATCGTCAGCCTATGTTAGTCCACAGCTGGACATAGGCTTCCCCTAATGAGCGCCATAGCACCCTGTCTTCCTCTGGCAGATGATTCCTGCGAAAGATTGCAGGCAGATGCTGGATGCTTGACGCATCCAGCATGTCTGCAATTTTATGAACGTCGCCATCCCACTTGACCGGAGGACGTCCTACACTACGTTTACCGAGTGACGGTCACACTCCGTTGTTACTATGGAAACGTTTAAATCTAATTTCTGTCCCATGGAACTGATTTATAGGGTAAAGGCCCATATGCTATTCCAGGTTTAGACCTATGTACAACTATGAAATTCTTTGCAATTTCAACCCAATCCCGTTCACTTTTTTGACTTGAAGAAGTAGAAAATATACATCCATCCATCCAAACATCCATTTTCATAGTATTAGTATGATTTTTATAGTGTCATGTAGGCTAAAGATTCATCCACGTTAAGTAAATCTTTATATAACTTATGTTATTTATCACGTCCACCTTATAAAACATGTAAGATGAATATGATATAACGATATGTGTCCTATGTATTGTAGTAGGTAATTAATCAAATTTATATTATTTACTGTATGTGCACTATCAACCCTTTTTTTGCCTCAGATACCTATATCTTTTTCTCCATCCCAATGTTGCCTGGGAGAAATTACTCTATGGCCGCCTTTTGTACTGTGGATAGTTTTGTTTAGATATAAGATTTTTATTTATTTGTGTTTTATAATAAAGTGTTCATTCAATCATAATGTTTTATATGATTTATAACTTAATCTAGACGCATACGCCTATTGTATCGAAATTGTAAAAGTTATCAATTGTCATTATTAATATTGTTTATTTGTAGCAAACTCCATCTTTGGATTTGTAAAAAATTCTTTTGTTATTATAAAGAATTCAGACTGAAAATGAGATCTTAGCAGGTTGCGGAAGTTACTAGCCAGCGTTCCCTCCTTGGGACAAATATTTGTACGATCTGTACAAATATTTGTCCCAAGGCGGGAATCGAACCCGCAACCTTCTGCGTTGCAGGTAGACCTTCGCCCACCGCGCCACAGAGGTCGTCAGTTGTCACTTATTTCATTTATAAGAAAATATGACCTAATTAGGCTACAATTAATGTCATACGGTCTTCACTCTCGTTCCGTCATACGCATCATTATTCTCCCTTGGTGAAGAAGAGATGAAAGAAAAGTAAATACAGATGGAGGGACGTACGTCAAAAGTATCGGGGTTAAAACCAATCTAGAACCATTCCACCATTTTCTCCGTACAAATAGCTCCACACGCATTATCTGGAGTTTTTTTCATCTAGGGATTCTACGTGACGAATATTTTACGATACCATTGTCATAGATTGGTTGGCAGAATTGGGCCCCAGATTTGCAAAACCACTAGTTGACACAAACTTCAGGAAGTCTATATCCAGCAGTGGGGAAACCTTATGTGGACCGGATGATGATGAATTCGTCGAAGCCGCCGACAAAACTGTGTAC
Source organism: Eupithecia exiguata (assembly GCA_947086465.1). Classification (NCBI taxonomy): domain Eukaryota; kingdom Metazoa; phylum Arthropoda; class Insecta; order Lepidoptera; family Geometridae; genus Eupithecia; species Eupithecia exiguata. The sequence goes on along the minus strand of OX352250.1, from coordinate 8,091,395 downwards.
TGCATTTAAACAATAAACACTCACGGTTGCATGTTGGAAAATTCCTTGCAAATTGACCATGATTATACAGCACTCGAACTACCGGCATCATCGACATCGCTACGCAGTGGTTTTTAGAGTTCCGTACCCAAAGGGTAAAACGGGACCCTATTACTAAGACTCCGCTGTCCGTCTGTCTGTCTGTCACTAGGCTGTATCTCATGAACCGAATAGTTAGACAGTTGAAATTTTCACAGATGATGTATTTCTGCTGCCGTTATAACAACAAATACTAAAAAACAGAATAAAATAAATATTTAAGGGGGCTCCTATACAACAAACGTGATTTTTTGCCGTTTTTATAGGTACATACCGTTTTTATTAATAGTACGGAACCCTTCGTGCGCGAGTCCGACTCGCACTTGGCCGGTTTTATTTTTTACTACTCGAACGATCTACTAGTTTCTGCCCCCGGCTTCGCACATCATCATCATCATCAGCCAGCATAAATTAGTCCACGTAGACATAGGCCTCCCGTAATGAGCACCCCCCTACGGCGTGCGAAGCCCCTAATGAGCGGCTTCGTACACCTTATGGAAATGTTTGTAAGTTATTTTATACCATGCGAACAGAGCCAGAGTCCATTTTACGACAGCATTGAGACGTGAATGTGACGTCTCATATTTGAATAGGATTTGCGTTGTTCCCTGTCCGTCCGCACGTTAGCACGCTGTACCAAAACCTATGGGAAAATGACATGACATGTGTACAACGACGGGGCCGGGGCTCTGCTTTAGGAATAAAAAAATTGCTTCTCGATCCGTTCAGATGTATTTGCGTGAAGAAGTAATAAACGTCCATCTATATTTTATATCCATCCATCCGATCTTTCGCATTTGTTATTAGTGTTACGTGATGAATTGCGTTTACACGCAATTCGTCATTATTAGTACCAAGAATAAACAGCTTTTCTGGCATTGAACTAATGTACTGTACTTCAGTGTTTTCTGGTAGCCGTGATGATCGCCGCGTTCGTCCCGGGATTTAGATTTTTTTTTAAATTGGTTCTCTATGGAAAGTCTTACATCGGAGAGACTTCTTGAAGACCAAAAATTTAAAATAACGCCTGTATACCTAGAGATGCAATTTTCCGTCATGTGTTTTGCTAACATTTTTTCAACAGGTAAAGTTCAGAATGTGTAGTTGGAATTATTAAATGTTATACAAAATTGAAGGAGTGAATGGATGCCTTCCCATTCTACACTACAACTGACGAGCGGATTTCTTTAAATAAAATAATAAATAAATAATGCTGGACAATTCACACAGCATTATCTAGCCCCAAGTAAAGCAGAGCAAGTGTTAATAGGTAGGTACCTACCTACTAGATAACTGATATACACAATACAATACAATACAATAAACAGAAAGATATTTTTACTATGCATAGAAAACGACCAGAACACCCGGAACAAATATAATTATGCAGATCGTACAAACATTTGTCCCAAGGCGGGAATCGAACCTGCAACCTCCAATAAAAGCATTGACAAGATTGATCGTTTCTTGCTGATATAAGTCAAAATATAACTTTTTTTCGATGAAAAACCGTTTTCTGGTCTTGAACAATTGTAATTACTAAGTTTTTGAACGTTTCATGTAAAATGCTCCCAAGTTAATATCCCATTCACTATCTCAAGATTTCCTCGCCCACTAAACCTTTGTATCAGATATATCTACCTGTAAATTATCAGAAGATTAAATTCACAGCCACTCGCAAAATTTTAATCAATCTCATCCAATTAACTGGCGTTCGTTTTAATGTTAATTAATTTTGTTGTTCAAGCGCTTGAAACAAACAAGCTTGAATTTGGCTCAATTAAGTAGGTATTGGTTAAATTATATTCCTTATACTCTACTAGGTACTTTGATTTCCTATTTGAATCTTTTATTCATTTGTTACCAATTTGTACACCGTAATCGGTAAAACATGATTCCTAACATACCTGTTTGTAAAATCTTACATCTACACATGCTTATGCAAATAAATGATCTCTATCTTTATATATTTACCCGGAAGAAAGTCGCAGCTAGCAACCATTTTTTAGGGTTCCGTACCTAAAGAAACGTGGCATGCAGTGGTTTATTTTTCACTTCTCTTCTTGACCACTAGTGGACTGGTAGTAGAATTTGAGGTGAAGAGAGAATCAATTAACATTTTATTTTCTAATTGATAACAGAGCTGTGAAAGCTTGCTCAGTCATCAATCTCTGCTTGAGTGATGCTTATGTCTAGTTTTGAGTGAATACTAATTTTCAAACAATGCTTGGGAGCTCATGTCAAAATCTATACTCACTCAATATGTCCTCCGTCCACGGCTTCGAGTTACTGCTTAGACATATTATTGAACTGTTACCAAGCATTACTTGAGTAATTACATAATTAGAACGATTTTGAACTGTCAATCCTGTGCTTGGTGACCCCTTTTAACTCTGATTACTCAAGTGTGGTAAACACGGGTCGCGACTCGTGGTCCCACTAATTTGACCCACTGGTGGGACAGTGTGTCGATTTAATGGGCTCGTGGTCCCACTGTTTGGTGGGACCATCAGTCAACGTAATGCAGTCGCTCGTGGTCCCACTGATTTGGTCATAAACCACGCTTGGTCCGAGATTTGTATAATTTCTAACCATTATTACCTATAAATTATGATGATGATTTGAGGTTGTAGATAATTCTTATGTATATTGAAAATCAAGGAATCCATTTTATTTGAATAAAAGCAAAAGGACGCGAGATCATCGCCTTTGCCGCTTCGATGTTTACTCTCTTTGTCATGGCTTTAACCTAACTAGACATGAAGGTCCATGTAATCTTCTAATTCAATGCTAAAAACATCTTCTACGAATTATTTAGCCTTTCATACCTAGGAACCAACAGTCAAAGCGAAACAAACAGTAAAAACGCCAAATAAAACTGAAACATAACATAATTATCCAGTCAGTTTCAGGCCAAAAATGTAATAGGTAATTCCTATTATTACATTTCGTTTGCGTTTCGATTCGAACTGAAACAATATTTTATACGAAATAATAAAGAAAACTGTAGAAAAATCAATAAAGGAAGTAACATTTTGAAAGTAACGGAACGTTTGGTAGTTATTTCAAAACAGACCATAGACAAGACCATACTCACTCAAGCAGACATTTTGCGAATCCAACCAAAATGGGATCAGAGTTACGTTCTTTAATAAAGCGTTACTTGAGCAGAGATTCTACGCTTAAGTAGAGATCACGTAATGACTGCATAAGTAATGCTTGGGGAAGCTTTCATAATACGGACCAGTATAAAATTTTCCTTTTTTTTTTGCCTTATTTTTTTTAAATGGTGCAACCTTGAACATTTTTAATTGTGGTTTAAAACCAATAAAAGGATATTTTGAACCGTGTAGGTACTTACTACTTACGCAGAATCAGAGAGGTTAAGTAAGTTCATACTTATACATACTCACGGTATGTGTACGAACAAAAGAGTCCGTTAGTTCCGGTTTTCCGAGATGGATACGTTAATAAATTTAGTATCTATGGAAGTACCTAAGACCTCTTCGCCACGCCGCCACCTCAATCGGTCCTGTGAGTACCTCATTTACAAATAATAAAGGTCAAGTAATAAATAAAAGGTACTCTATCCTACAGTTTAAGTACCTACCTAGTTAGCTACCTACTTGGTGTGAGGAGCGGAAACGATCCGTACGGAATATAAACGCCTCTATCGCAAACATAACAGTCAAGAGGTAGATACAATACAATACACAATAAAATTCTTTATTAATAACGCCAAGTTACCTACTCTACCATAATTGGTAAAGGAATCTTACAGAGTACAGGGTGACTTTTTGAAATGGGAGTGGATAGCCAATATCCGAATTCATTAAAAGTAGGTACAAAATTAAATTGAAGTTTATCAAGAAAGCTTTTTACTCCTTAGTCAACCGTAACTGGTTGACTAAGGAGTAAAAAGCTTTCTTATAAAAAGCATTATATGTAAAAAATATCAATTTTCTTCTAATATTTATATATGTATATTGACCTGTATCTATATCGCATCATAATGAGACTTTGATAGACAAAATTAACATGTATTAGACACATACGATATACAATTATATATACAAATGTAGATACTAGTGGTTTCTTTTTCACTTCTTTCATTAATGGACTAAAAATTGTAGCGATACCACCTTATTTCTCATTTGATAATAATTATGAATACTATTAATTGTAAAGTGGTATTAAGCAAGTCTAAAAATTTGACTTGTCTTATAGTGCTTTTTTGGCCTACGCCAAAAACGGCGACTACTAACTAACAATCAAACCTAAATAAAGAAATGTAAAATGTATATGAACAACTAACATGACTTTGCTCCACAGAAATTGTTAAATAAGTTAGTAGGAAATAAAGGCTAATTTTATTTTATTTTTTATTTTTTAGTGCTTTTTTGACAGTCTTGTGAACTGTACCACGGACTGGAACAATTTTCAGCTCTTGAACTTTTTGAACTTAGTGGAATAGAGAAAAGTGTTTTACCTAGTACCTAGTAGGTACTGCAACGTTAAGAGGCCTGCGGATGATGATTTGCTCATACAAGCGTACAACCAAAATGATTTGAAATTCGAGCATATTTCCATCATATCATGTTGTTTTTTGTATTCGAATAGTATACATCTAGGTCCCTGGTACACACCTATAATGTGCAAAAATATGCAAAATCGAATTTTGAATATTTTTCCGTCGAAAATGACCTGTTTTCGTTCTATTTGTTTTGTATTAAAAACAACATTATCTTACGTTTTGTTTCTTAAGGAACATAGCTTATATTGTGTTGTTACAGAATAACAACACAATGTCGAAAATACTAAAAGTTTTCAGTCATCATTTTTGGTATTAGGCACCGAACGTAATAATTCACGAATTGAAGTTGCGAGCAGCTGTCGCAGGATTCTTAACAGCAAGTTATTATAGAAACTACATCACTAGAAACTTCTTTTTGGCAGGTGCTCCTATTGGGAATAAAATCGGTGCTCTAATGGGAATACTTCCTTATTTTGTAAGCCTAAATAAATAAAGTTATTGACGTTGACTTTGTACAGAGGAAGCTATATTGGATCGCTGTCGTTACTTTAGTATCTTTGATACTTCATTGGCTTTCACACTCTGAAAAGTAATTCCTCATTTAGTCCCAATCTAAGCAGAGCTTGATGATTCATTTATACGTGTACCTTTGTAAGTAACTACAATAATTTTCATTTTATTTTATACTAGCGGTCCATCCCAGCTTTGAACATATTCGATCGCCTATATTCATCAAGGATTCTGTAGGATTCTAATGGTGAAAGAATTTTTTAAAACAGTCCTGTAGTTTTGGAGCCTATTCAATTCAATAATAATAATAATAGCCTTTATTCAACAACATTGAAATCTTTACTAGGTTTATAATTAATAGTACAGTAACTTATCTATTGATTTTATTTGACACCGGTATTGAGATTGTCTTGCGTTCCCGCATAGGCCTCTCCTAAACCTTGCCATTCCCTCCTGTTATGGGTTAGTTTCCTTCAAGTAACCCCGGCTAGTTAGAATATCGTCTTCCCAATTCAATTCTAACAAACAAACAAATCTTTCATTTCTAAAATATAAGTGCAGATTTTTTTAATCTCTAGTCTCTAATGGAATTGGTTTATATAACTCGTGTTACATAATTAAATCTAACCTTCAAGTATACCCTCAGAAGAAGAAGGTTAGTAATACTAATTGGTAGCCGAGTGCAAAACATTAATAAACGATACATGACTTCAGTTTTGTTTTTCTTCCCAAAACAAAAATGTAATTACTTCATCTGAGACAACCATGGCTCAAATGGTTCTAAATGGTCTATTCCAATTTCTCCTCGAAGCTTTACACTCAACTGCCAATCACCTTCTATACAAGAGCAGGTACATCTCACTAATATCAACGAATTTTATTGATTTACAAACAAAATAAGAACTAACACTTATAACAGATATTAACATATACATAACAAAAAACACAATTATTCTAGAACTCTTGACACTCACTTCAATCTTAACAATTATCTTAAACTCAGAAAAACTCTATTTACACTCAACCAACCTAAAAATTATCAGTGCAGCTTAGCTTTCACCCTTTGACTACTTTGTAAACTTCTGAAAAGGCTTATCAAGAGCCAAAGCGCAGTAGAGACCACAACAATCACTGCTATAGCAGCTAACGCAAGGACAAACAGTAAGTCAGCATCCAGATACTCTGCCCAGGAGAGGTTAGCAGCGGGCGCGCGCAAGTGCCGGCCGCCGTGCCTCAGCACGTGCTCCGTCCACCACACGGCACGGTCAAGGGCGGACTCTGGCTGGTCATACATTAGAGCTCGGAGTCGGGCCATGTTTTGACGGTAGCTGGAAGCAAATATTATGTATATAGTTTTGCGTAGGTTCAACTCAAGGAAGTAGGTACCTAATTTACGCAGGGTGCGTCACGCTGCTTCGTGGTCTTCAAGTAAAGCTTCAACGGAACTCTTGAAAGGACGAGGCAAAACTAGCGTTTCCGACAGCGGTGAACATGACTTAAGCTTATTTGTTAAGACCTCAAATGTGGCTTAAAAAGGCAGGTTAGGCTAGTGTAGACGACGCTACGGAAACGCCTGCGTGCCAGTCTATAGCACCGCTATACCTATAGCAACCGCCTATATAAAAACAATAGCCATTGGATCGACAAGAATCGGTGATGAATGAAGGACGAACCTGAATAAAATTAGCACAGGTCCAGAGTTAGAGCTAAGAAATGTTATACATTAGTTTCCTCCCTCGCTGAATAGATATTTGTTATGTGTTATCCCGATTTCCCGACGATTTTGATGTTTTTTTTTGTATTTTTCCAGAAAATGATCCCGGAGTAGTCCCATATTCATTTGATTCCCGACGGATAAAATATAGTCCCGCAGTGCGAAGTGGCTTTCGACACTTTCAACTCACCTTTCATCATCAACAACAGTATTGACTCCCTTCAAGAAGCTCTCCTCAGTAATGTCTTCCATGTCCAGCCTGATCCCTATCTTGTGCCGCACGTACAGCTCCACGTTGAACCATTGATCTCCAAGCATGGGCATGCCGATGAGGGGAACCCCAGCAATTATGGCTTCATCGGTGGACTGCAAGCCTCCTTGGGTTATGAAGAGTTTGATTTTGGGGTGCTCTGGAAAAGAGAAATGATCTCATCAGCACAGTTTAATCAAGTTAAGAGAGTCAACTCAGTATCGTTATCTGTAGTAGCGTTTAGAGGAGCATCAGTGTACTCATTTGAGCTGATGGAAAAACACGTAATGCACTACCTCAAACTAAAAAAGTCTTCCATTGAAAAAAATATGAAAGAACTACGACTGTCTAAATAGTATACCTACTTTTCTTAATATAAATAAATTGATATGCTGACATTGCTATATTTCGGTATAATTATGCGATGGCTAAATAAATATAATATTTGCATCCTTCAAAAATTGGGAAATGTGTGAAACCATATTATAATCAAAACCATTATTAACAATATTTTCATCATTTATAAACAAATGATTATGATTATTTAGCAAGCTGAAGTGGCAGTGGGCTGGCCATATCGCGAGAAGAACCGACAACCGCTGGGGTAAACGTGTTCTTGAGTGGAGACCGCGACTCGGCAAACGTAGTGTAGGACGCCCTCCGACCAGGTGGGATGACGATTTGCGAAAGACTGCTGGTAGATGCTGGATGCGGCAAGCTGAAGACGGGCGGTATGGCGCTCATTGGGGGAGGCCTATGTCCAGCAGTGGACTTATATAGGCTGATGATGATGATTATGATTATTTACGTTCATATCAAGCTCTTCAAATTTAAAGATTTTATTTAGGTACTCTACTTACTCAGTAGGTCGGACTGCGGCAGCCACTTGGATATCCTGATGTTGCTAGACTGGCCCGGGAGCACATCCTTGTCCCACTTCCATAGCACGTCGTATCGAAGCTTCGAGAACGCTCTGGCCAGAATCTGGACCTTCTCCGGGGGTAGCTGTGAGGGACTCACATTGGTTCCGTAACTGATGTAGATCACGCCGTGCTTTGATGAGTCAAGGTACGATTTGAGATCCTGTTGATAAGATTAGTTTTAAATCCGCTATCAGCATTGATAGAGAAACTATTATAATTATTACTATTGATATTAAATTAAACTCATCTGAATAAGTCTCTGCTAAAAATGTATTTAAAAAAAGTATTGTGGAAATGGATGAGTTTTATGTATGCATCAGCATTATGTATATGTCAGCGACGAAATGTAGGTGAATAACATTATTATGTACAATTCTACAATCTTCGATCCAACGGTTATATTCAGTAACTTTTATTTTGACACACACTTTTGTATGTACCTATGTACATAAAAATTAAAACTAAACGAAGAACATGGTGGTCTTAAAGCAAGACATATAAATTTTGTACAGACGATGGAGGTCAAATCGACCTATGCCCTCAAGACCCTGTGCCAAGATAGGTCATGGTATAGCATGAGCTGAGCGATTGTTGCTCAACGCTATTTTAGACGTCAAGTCAGTGACAAACTTACCTATTAGGTATATACTCGTACATATAACAAAAAAAATACTAGATACGTGTTCAAGTCTATGTATAGTTACAAAACGTAGATTAACTTACATTTGGCAGTTCCTTCGAAGGCTTCTGGTGGATACCTCCGACATACACTACACTTGGTGGAACAGGTCTATTTGAATCCCACATTGGATGATAATTCAGCATCAGAAGATCTACATTGTTTTCTAATTCTGCCACCGAAGGAGTATCTTCACCGGCTATCCTCTTAAGCATCAAATCATCAGCTGGAGCTGAACTCTCCAAAATATTAATTATGCTGTAATGCATGTAAAGCTCATACATTTTCTCCCATAAAGTTAGATTATTAAGTCTCTGACGCATCGGTGACGGGTATAAAAGAGGTGGTCTGTTAGGAGCTCCCACAGCATCAAAGTTGTTGGGCAGCCCTCCAAAAGAACTCAGGAGAACAACAGGGATATCCTTGAATATATGAGAAAATACCAAGGCCTGTCTCATAGCTGCTTCAAGTATTAATAGATCGAATTTCGGCTTGCTCTTCAGCAGATCCTGTACTTGATCGGAAAACATCTGCTGTTCAAAAACTTCTGCGACCACAGGCATCATTGTTTTCATCTGTTTAAGTAGATCATTGCTATTACCTGTGGTAAGGGATGCTTTCAAAACAATTGATCTCCATAAGGTGTAGGATTCGTGAAGATCTATTTCTGTAAGGTTCTCAGGAGTCTGTCCTTTAGGGAAAGCAGGGTCTGTAGTGATGACGGTGACCTGGTGACCCCTTCGGGCCAGCTCCTGGGTCAAGGGGCGGAAGACCACTTGATGGCTGATTGACGGGACCGGCACCACAGTCAGAATTCTCGCTGACTCGCAAAAAACGGCATACAAACTGACACTTATAAAAAAAAACATTAATTTATCCATTTTGTATATTTACTGACACTACAGCTCTACGACGGTCCTCTTATGTAATAATACAAGACAATGTTAACAAAATATTTATATTGGTTATATTTTTAGCAAGTCATAATGATCCTTCGTTTTTAAGATACTTAGTGGTAGTTCGCCTTGAACGTTGATCTCGCGACATAACGACTTAAAAATTAACTTAATTTTACTACCACGCCATGGATGTTTACCTAAAAACCCTTTCTCAAGACGCCAATCCTGTTCTTTTTACTCCTTGTCTTTGCGCTTCGTATCTAAAAAACTATTCCTAATATAAAAAACCTACATAAAACCCCCCTTGACAACTGGAATAGTTTCATACGATTTTGATTATAGTTTTCGATTGATTTTGTGAGATTGGACTGAGGCTTATTTCACGGAATGGTATTTGTGTTAATCTTTTTTCTATGTGTAAGCGAGTTAGAAGTTCGTCGTATTGTACACACTCATTTATGCTTAGCATATACAGATCTAATGAACACTAGAAACTCAAAAATTCATCATGGATGTGATGGATGGATCAATTTCTCGTCTGTACCGCAGTCGTTTGATTTGACTTGTCTAAGTGCTTATTTTATAAGCCTAAAGAAATAGTTACTAAGTTATTGACTTTTGACTTTTTGACTTTGATCATTTTGCCAATGAGATCTTTGTTCGCTCGATCAGTAGGTAATTAGTGGTTGATATCTTGGCGCTAGATTTTTATCAACAACATAGGTACTAGAAAATGACGTTATTAAACATTATAATATTATCTACTAGTAGGTAGGTACCTACATTTTCCGGTTGTGAGCCTTACCTGGTACTTGAAAGTTCTAAAACTTTAAAAGTACTTTTTCTATAGCAAAAGACTCAAAGAAGAAAAGGCCAAGAACAAATTTTCCGCTAATTAGTTTTTTGAACGGCGTGCTTGGAATGAGTAATTTGTTTTTATGAAAAAATGTTTACCCATGCTTTTAACTAAAACGAAATTTGTTTCTATAAGGTAAGAATTAAATTAAATCTAGTATTTACAATTGAACAAGAGACCACATTGCTCAGAGCACGGGAGCCATGATAGAGAATATCGTTTTGGCGCGCCATTATTTTATTCAAACTTATAATTAGTTTTTTTTATCTAATCCGACTGGCCTTGAAGAAATAATAATTACACTTTTTTGCATTATTTTATCAGACAATACGTTAGAATTATTTCCCAGTAGTAGTCAAGTAGCCTATTGATAAAACGTTATCACTAGACAGGTAGGTACGTAAATTACCAGCGATAAAAAGTCATTACATTATAATAAAACTAAGTCCCTCGCTTCGTCTATCCGTCTGTATGTTCGATCGCAATTATTATTAACACTTACATTGCCTATGACGCATAATGTGGTGCTATCACTGCTTGTGCCCGATGCGCCCCGGCTAATGGTTGCAATGCAGATGCTGGACAGTAAAAGCGTTAATTAATTCGTTTAAGGCGTATACAAAGGCAAAAACACGGAAATTAGGTGATTTTGAACCCGTTTTCTGACAAAAATATTGACTGTGGAGCTTTTAAATTTATATAATCCTGCAACACAGATTCTATTAATTTAATTGAATTTTATGTCTATAGGATAAGCCGCGGATAGAGTTACATAGGTACAGCAAAACTACAAAGATTGATTTTTATAAAGGAACCCTAAAAAAAGCTGTAACTACGAGTATGTCAAATAGTCAAAAGTCAAAAAAATCTATAATTTTATTTCTTTAGGCTTTCAAAATAAGCACTTAGACACGTCAAATTTTATACTTAAACAGCATAATAAATACCTAGTAGTTATTATCAAATAAGAAACAAAATGTTATTGATTTCGTTCGCTTCAATTTTTTGTCCACAGGTGGAAGAAGCGAAAACCACTAGTAAGTTTGTATAATACTTAAAATGTAATACAATATTATTTGCCTATCTAAGTCTAAATATAATGTGATTTAGATACAGGTCCATATTTATATAAAACTAAGCTTAAGATTGCTCTCCTATAATATTATTCTCGGTGCGGAACTGGGCGACATCTGGCCACTTGACACACTAAACAGGTACAATTTTTTTGAATATCATCATTAGTCATCGAAAACGTAAAATATTATAAAAGATAAAATTATAAAAAGGCAAATGAAGGTTAGAGATAAAATAATTTTGTTTGTAATGCCCATTCTGCAAAACTGCTGGTCTGATTTCGAAAATGTTTTAGTAAATAAATATGTATAATAAATAAATAATGCTGGACGATGCCCACAGCATTATCTAGTCCTAAGCTAAGCAAGCTTGTGTTATGGGTACTAGATAACTGTTATGCCTATATATTAGAATAATAATAAAGGTCTTTTATTTCCTAAAATTAACTTTTCAAAAATTTATTGTTAATATACTAATTATCCATGACACTTAATTCATGACATTTAATTCTATTATTTGATTGCAATTTTCTTTGTTGATAAAGTTATTACCTATCTTAATGTAGTTATGTAATAATTAGATTGGATTTAAGTTTAAAATAATAATAGGACCTCTCATCAGCATTGTAGACTAAAATAAAAATAGAGTAGATGGTAAATTGCGCGTGCGCTGATTGTACCCTGTGATCTGTGTCCGCCACCATTATACCACCTTGTTACACTGATTTTTGAATAATAGTGTGGGATACTGACATAGGGGGCTGGTAGGAAGAAATGTAATCAAAGGATCTAAGATTTTTCGAGGGAAATATGTATCTGTTAAATGCTGCAGGTATATAACGGCAATACCTAAGGGAGTACGTAACTAGATCTTGCTCGTTATACACAGGGTAGATAAAATAGCTTGAACACTGACCTTTTTCACATCATGTAGGGATCCCGGCTTCCAGACAGCAATACATCCACTCGCGAGTATGTAATAATGTTTCTTCAGCAGGTAAGTGATTGCACGGCAATACAAAATCACTGAGAGATGCTTAGATATTTTGAGTTCCACAATTTAACGTAATGTCCAACTTAAAAGGCGGTTGAAATTGAACTGGGCGAGGGTTTTTTGTTTCGCTCATTCCTTGGAGTGAAGCACGTATCCAGTTCACTCGTCGATTTCCCCACAGAGGGTAGAAATCGCCTGATGGTCGTACTAATTTTAAAACTACCCTATGTTTTTTGAGCAGACCGAACAGATAGTATACACAAACGAAGTGAAGTCAGAAAAATGTTAAAATAAGTCTCATTTTCTTCGTATTAGTGCTAGGCATGAAAGCACTAAAGTTGTAATTATGTTTGTCAACTCACACATAGGTACATAGATTTGTTTTTATCTTCGAAATCAAGAAAATTATTGTGTGAGCGTGTTTTACCTCTATGATTGACGTGTTTGGATCGAATTGGTGGTAGACTGGGTACGCTCATAGGACATAAGGGAAATACTGAGATTCGGTGCAAGTAACCAGCGAAATGTTTTTCCCCTGTTCTTATTTTTCGTGAAGCACCAATTGAAGCCATTTCTGTAACCAAGCTATGTTCGAGGTGCTCTATCTACTTACTTTTATAACAACAATGCCGTAAACCTGACTGCCTATCATGTCAAAGTGCAACAAACCACTCAAAACTATCATCGAGTTTGTAAGAAACGATTGGATCGTTATCAAACTACGTTAAATAGTTCCTCTCGATCCGGTAGGGGCGCTACAAAGCGCTAGATGTACCTACCTATAGGAAAGACTCGAACTCGATGGAAGTATTTGAAAGATAATATATAATGCGTAGGAGTCGTACCTTTTAGAAACTCAGGCTCATATACTTTTCTTAGATAAAGTTTCCAAAAATACTAGTAGATATATCAGGAAACATTTCAAGTTGGGTAGTGTGCACGATAAAATGCCTAACGATTCGCTGAAACACGACCTACCGGATCTCAATTCATGTATACTTACGTAAGTGATGGTACTCATAAGTGATGATTTAAACAAGAATGATAACAACCAATTTACAAGTCTTTTATCTAGGTATTCAACATTTTATACCATGTTTACTCAGGCATTATTTTGATAGCCAACCGTAAAGGTCGTGCTTGCTAGCTAATAAAATCTTTGTAGTGTATCTTTGTCTGCTAGTCTGTAAAAGCTGTACACTGTAGGAGCTCGCTACAGATGCGCCCATGGGAGGTTTTATGGCTGCCTTACATCACTTTGTCGCTCGTCAAGGCAAGTCGCATATCCCAGGAACGGCACAAATTTCGTAGGCGCTTGCAATGAATTGCATCGTTTCTTGCAAGAGGTATTCAACGTGATAATGCTAATTTTGTTGACAGATATACACCCCATTTCAACGGTATGGCTGAAGCAGCAGTCCGTACTTTGGACCTTAGTCTCGTCAATGAGTCTGAAGGCTCTTCGTTCTATCGAGTCTAAAGCTGTAAGTTGGTACTTGGCCGAGCCATCCCAAACGTGGCAGCAATACTCCAAACCAGATCGGACCTGAGCTTGAATAATTTGTAAAAAAAAACTAGTTGGTTTCAACTCAAACCGGTAACTTTTATTTATTACTCGACCGTTGAATTGTTAATGAGGAACACACAGGACCGATTTATGTGACGTGACAAACAGTAGGCAGGTCTATCCGTACTAATTTCATTATTATGAAAGTATGTCTGTCAGTCTGATTGTTACCGTTCACGCCTGAATGACTCATTGGATTGTACGGAACTTAATAAAATTTGATATGAGGATAGATCTGGTATCCCGGGAAAGTACAATGGCTACTGTTCATCCCGGGAAAACGCACACGTAGCTGCGGCAGAAGCTATTATGTCTAATTGTCTATGTCAAATAAATATGTTTTCTTTCATTCTTCCTATGCCTAAGATAAGAGAGTTTACCGAGCAGTAATATTGATTTGATTAATATAATAAATAATATAATTTTAGTCAATCGGGTCGTTGAGACAGTCGAAGTCTCAAAAGGCAGATTGAGATTTTTCAAAACAGTTATAATTCCAGAGATTTTTTTTTTATTTGCTTTTGGTGGCTTTCTTATCACTACGGCCATGATAGGCCTATTGTGATCGCCACTTTAATGTGTTCACCCCTAGGACTGCGGCGTTCAGAGTTCGCCACTTACCCTTACAGCTGCTAGGAACTGAAGGATTTTCTTCGGGGGATGTCTCGTAGCTCGTCTGGGACGAGCAGGTGCTTGCCCAGATGAGCACTACGTTTTTGCATCAGTGCTCCACACTCTCCTAGCAGATGGAGAGGCGTTTCATCCGCCTCCTCACAGAATCTACAGGATTTTGTGTCGCATAGCCCCAATTTAGACATGTGCTTGACTCTTGTCATGATGCGAAGGTTATCTCTGTTTAGCGCTAGGATTTGGTTCAAGTCCAGAGATACTTAGTATAATAAAACTATTTGGTAGTAATAGGGAATTCTTACGATTTGACTTTATAATTTAAATGGCGCATAATTCTTTACGACTTCAATTTGCATTTTTTATCATTTAAATTATTTTATTTTTTAATGTTTTCGATGGCAATTATGTTCAACAAAATATTACCTATATTATGTGTAAGGAGAATGTCTACCTACACGAACCGGTTGCAGATTGCGGAACAGCAAGTATAGGGTTAGTTTACTTATCTAACTAACAATAACATAAGGTTACGACAGACTAAAGTACAAGTTAACAATGAAACAGAAACAATCAAAAAGCCTATCTATCACCTTATTCAAAATACAACTAAAAATGGCTTTGAAATATATGTTATTATTCCTTGAACCAATATTTTAATTACAGGGACTTAGAGAAATATATTTGATTGAATATATTCATTGACATTGTAATTTGTTGACATTTTTATTATTTTGAAATTTTTGTCAAATTTGTGGCAGGTAGGTACATAATTCTAATATCAACAGGTTGTATTGATTTAAAAAGAAAATAACAATTACTTAGGAACAGATATTTACAAACTATTAAATTATTCTATCACTATCTATTCACTACACCATTCATAGTCTTATCTTCAACTGAAAGAACTCTGTCGACTCACAAACAACATAAAAATTATCAGTGCAGCTTAGCTTTAACTCTCTGACTACTCTGAAAACTTCTGAGAAGGCTTATCAAGAGCCACAGCGCAGTAGAGACAAGAGCTGCAGCTGCTATAACAGCTGCAGCCAGGACCATCAGTAAGTCAGCATCCAGATACTCTGCCCAGGAGAGGTTAGCAGCGGGCGCGCGCAAGTGCCGACCGCCGTGCCTCAGCACGTGCTCTGTCCACCACACGGCACGGTCAAGGGCGGATTCTGGCTGGTCATACATTAGAGCTCGGAGTCGGGCCATGTTTTGACGGTAGCTGGAAGCAAAATATCTAAATATATTTGTCTGTATACAGAAAGGAATTTATGCATGGCACGTCACCACTGCTTCACAATTGCTTCTTTACTTTACCTTAAAAAGATTGAAGTGGACAAAAAATCAAAGTGATCACTTTATTTCCTAGTTTTACT
Source organism: Eupithecia exiguata (assembly GCA_947086465.1). Lineage (NCBI taxonomy): Eukaryota > Metazoa > Arthropoda > Insecta > Lepidoptera > Geometridae > Eupithecia > Eupithecia exiguata. The sequence goes on along the minus strand of OX352250.1, from coordinate 8,075,309 downwards.
TATGTAATCTGAGTTTTGTGATGTGTCCAAGAGTCCTGTAAGTTCTAAAGAAAATAAAGCAAAAATTATGTGATCATCTGGTCGAAGCGGCGCGTGACTGAGAGCTAGTGAGTATCTGGCGCAGCGCATCAGCATTGCTATACAGCGGGGCAATGCAGCTAGCGTCTTGGGCACGCTTCCGACTGGGATCAGTTGAGCTACCTGTAGATTGTTTGCATCAGTCTGCAGTTAGCTCAATTGTTTCAATTGTAAACACTAGTGATAATTTAATTTTATTATATGATTGTGATTATCTTTGTAATAAATATTTTTTAAATAATAGGCTCGTTATTAACAAAGAAAATTACAATCAAAAACTAGTTGGTATTTACAATTGAAACAATTGAGGTAACTGCAGACTGTTGCAAACAATCTAAATTATAATAGATTTTGATCTTATTCAATAACAAACTGAATGGATAAATAATGCTAGTCAAGCCACACGACGTCATCTAGCCCCAAAATATGCAGAGCTGGTGTTAGTACTATATTTACTTTTCTTTAACAGTATAGCTCACCTCTTATCATCAATAACAGTATTGACTCCCTTCAAGAAGCTGTCCTCAGTAATGTCTTCCATGTCCAGCCTGATCCCTATCTTGTGCCGCACGTACAGCTCCACGTTGAACCACTGATCTCCAAGCATGGGCATGCCGATGAGGGGAACCCCAGCGGTGATAGCTTCGTCGGTGGACTGCAGACCTCCTTGGGTTATGAAGAGTTTGATTTTTGGGTGCTCTGGAGCAAAAGAACAAGAAATGATTACATCAGCTCACTATTAAAGCGAGGTTACTAACTACCTACGCATTCTACCATGGAGGAAGAATCACCATACAAAACATCCAACAATGACAGAAAAGGCGCTTTCAGTTCCATTTTCAAAAATAAATTCAAATGAAATGTTCGTTGTAAATGGAACAACAAAAAGTCGAATCTTTATGCAAAGGGACGAATGTCTTGGACTGGCTGATGATTTCAACTAAAAATTAAAAAGAAAAATTACTTTTTAAACCAAAACGAATTTTACGTCCGCTAAGCTACGCTTTATTGACACATTTTTTGAGCAAGAGAATTGAAAACAATCTTAGGCCCGTATTATGAAAGCTTGCTCAGTCATCAACCTCTGCTTGAGTGACGTTTATGCCATAGAAAAGCGTTACTCAAGCAGCGATCGATGACTAAGCAAGGTTTCATAATACAGGCCTTAATCTCAATAGTAATTATTTTCGTTATAATAATACGCAACTTCGTCTAGACATTATACAAAGCAATACCCAAAATTTACTAACATTATTATTACTTATCAAAATCTACTTGCACTTTTACTCCCTACAACGCCCTCGAGTATCAAGCAGACTTATTAACTACGTGTGACCCGCTCCCTATCCTCAAATGTAAAAATTTTATTCAGGCACTCTACTTACTTAGTAGATCGGACTGCGGCAGCCACTTTGATATCCTGATGTTGCTAGACTGGCCCGGGAGCACATCCTTGTCCCACTTCCACAGCACGTCGTATGGAAGCTTCGAGAACACTCTGATCAGGGTCTGGATCTTCTCCGGAAGCAGCTGGGAGGGACTAACGTTCGTTCCAAAGCTGATGTAGATCACCCCGTGTTTTGATGAGTCGAGGTAGGATTTGAGATCCTGTAGATTAGTTTTCAGTCCACTCTTATCGGAAACGATGATTGTAAAACGGTAATTGTTTTGACTAAAAACTTTTCTGTTTTAACCGATTGCCGATTTCTACCAGAGTGGTAAAAAACAAGTTGGTAAAAACAAGTCTGATCCTTACCTTTTTTTTTCAAAGATGACATTATGTTACGTACTATGTTTTGCATCACCCGACCTTTGTAAATTAACGCCAATAAAATCGTTTTCAATTTGATACATGTATTATAACAATCTTGTAAGGGTAGTCGATTTATTTTCACTTTTGAATGTGGAGTCAAACTGTCACCATAATTTGATTTACAAGAGAATTATAGCCAATGTTTCTAAGAATGATAAAAGGATTCTAACGATACCCCATTCAAACGTTAAGCAGTTAAGAAACTTATATATTGAGATTATTATTAATTAATTAATAATGAAAAAGAAGGTAATGATAATATTTTAAATAATATATCCGAACCACCTACAATGTATGCCTACAAGATCAGGCAGGGAAGAACAAGTAATTGAAATACAAGAAAGCGTAGGTTAACTTACATTTGGTAGTTCCTTCGATGGCTTCTGGTGGATACCTCCGACATACACCACACTTGGTGGAACAGGTCTATTTGAATCCCACATTGGATGATAATTAAGCATCAAAAGGTCAACATTTTTCTCCAATTCTGCCATCGAGGGGGTTTCTTCACCGGCTATCCTCTTAAGCATCAAATCATCAGCTGGAACTGAACTTCCCAAAATATGTTCTATATTGTAATGCATGTAAAGCTCATACATTTTCTCCCATAACGTCAGATTGTTAAGCCTCTGACGAAACGGTGTCGGGTATAAGAGAGGCGGTCTACTAGGAGCTCCCACAGCATCAAAGTTTGTAGTCAGGCCACCAAAAGAACTAAAGAGAACAACAGGGATATTCTTGAATATATGAGAGAATACCAAGGCCTGTCTCATAGACGCTTCAAGTATCAATAGATCGAATTTCGGTTTGCTCTTCAGCATTTTCTGTACTGGTTCCGACAATATCTGTTGTTTAAAAACTTCTGAGATCACAGGCGTCATTGCCTTCATATTTTTGAGTAGACCTGCGGTAACAGCCGATTCCAATGTCTGTGATTTCCATAAGATGTAGGACTCGTGAAGATCTATCTCTGTGAGGTTTTGTGGAGCCTTTCCTTTGGGGAAAGCAGGGTCTGTGGTGATCACGGTGACCTGGTGACCCCTTCGGGCCAGCTCCTGGGTCAAAGGGCGAAAAGCCACTTGATGACTGATTGATGGGACAGGCACCACAGTCAGAATTCTCGCTGACTCGCACAATACAGCACACAAACTGACACACAAAATAAAACACTTAAATTTACTCATTTTGTCTTTTTACTGACACTACAGTTCTACGACGGTCTTCTAACGTAATAATACAAGACAAAGCATACAAAATATTTATATTGGTTTTTGATGACGCGACGTGCGACGTAGGTATACGACTTGCACGCCAGGCGACCTCGACCTTCGCGCTAGACGACCTCCACGCTGGAGGACCTCTGCGGTAGCGGATAGTTTTTCAGTCTAGTTTGACAATACATGCCCAGGCGTTACAAGCGCCTTTACTTTTGAGAGCGATCAGCGGCGAAAATGTGCAAGTGTATTATTATTAATATAAATAATAATTATCATAATAAATAATGCTGGACAACGAGGCCACAGGAAGTCGTCATTATAAGTTAAATATACATCTGAATTGACTAGCTGTGCGAGTCACATAAATAAGTCGACCGCCTGGCGGGTTTCATGGTTTCTACTACAAAACTCCTAGTGAGTTGCAAAATCTATCAATAAATAAATTCAAACAAATTGTCAAAACCTTTCTGTGCAAAAAGGCTTACTACAAAATATCAGATTATTTAGAAGATAAAAAAGCTTGGGACGGGTTTTGCTCCAACTTGAAAAATAAGAACTGACAGGCTAAAGGTTTCTTAGTCGCTTCTTTACTTTAGTCTACATACCGAAGCGACAGAAATCAAAAGTACCATTTTCTTTCCGTGTCAGTGTTTTATTTTAAGAATTTGACCTTTTCTAAGTGTTAATTTTTGTATTTATGGAAATTAAAGAATTTTTGATTTTGATTCTGTTAAATTGTCTAAGGTCTGAAAACAAATAAAAGAACCTTATACCTATGGATATGTTTAGGTCCTAATTTTAATTACCTATCTAGCTAGCTTCCTATTTATTGTGAGGAGCGGAAATAATATGTACTTGTTATGTAAGCTTATTAATAAATAATGATACTTTGCATAATATTAATCTCTCAAACGGATCAGTCGAGAGTAGTTTACCGCCAAGGTTTGTATTGTTGTAGGTTTGTATTGGTTTGTGTGACTTAACTCTAACTGTTGTATTCTTGTATTGTATTGTTGTTGTAAATAAATGTATTTCTATTCTATTCTATTCTATTACTTACCTGTGATATTACCAGAGGAAATAATAATAATAATTCCGTAATTCTTTATTGTACACATTATTACATGGATGAATTATGTAATAAGTTATGTACATATGCAAGCTTAACCCTTAGTAAGACTTTTCTTCCAGCAAACCTTAGAGTTATAGGCGAGGCGATGGAACAGGTAGCGGAAGTGTACCAATAATAAATCGAACATCGGATAAACAGACAAATAAACTAATAGTAAGTAGCTATATAGGTACAATACTTACATTAAGATTATAATAAACATACATAAATTAACATAATAATGACTAAATAAACCTAATAGATTATACCTGTATTAGAATACTTAAATATATAATATTTATAATAGTAACATATCGCTCGCCCCCACCTGCCCTAGCTTCCTCATCCCGCCGCGACCTAGCGAGCTTGGTTTACGTTCTAAATGCAAGGGACGTACATCATACAAACACTTGAAAACGAAAGTTTTCAATTAGTGCGCCTTACCCGTCATGACCTACAAATCTGAGACGTGGACACTCACGGTAAGGTTGGTCCACCAGTTTAAAGTGGTCCAGCGAGCTATGGAGAGAGCTATATATGTTCGGAGTTTCTCTGAAGGATAGGATTCGCAACGAATACATCCGACAGAAAACTAAGGTTGTCGACATAGCTCAAAGGATTAGCAAGCTAAAGTGGCAGTGGGCTGGCCATATCTCGAGAAGAACCGACAACCACTGGGGTAAACGTGTTCTTGAGTGGAGACCATGACTCGGCAAACGTACACTACGGTAAACATACGGAACGCCCACCGACCAGGTGGGATGACGATTTGCGAATGACTGCTGGCAGATGCTGGATGTGGCAAGCTGAAGACAGGGCGCGATAGCGCTCATTAGGGGAGGCATATGTCCAGCTGTGGACTAATATAGGCTGATGATGTTGATGATTTCCCTACTTATCATTAATCTATATGATGGGATGTGTAGTTTATTCTTGTTTCTTGTATTTATGTACTGAACATGTCATTTTTTCAAAAAGCTATCTCTATTTTGCGTCGGTATACATTAGATTGTTATTCACCTGATAACATCAAAAACTGCTTACACATATTTAGGAAAAGATTAAAGCAACATATTTACGACAAAATCTGTTAAACAAACGGTACCAAATAAATATTACTCTAAAAACATTATTAACAACTAAAACTTAACCTACTAGCTAACTACCTATGTACCTACCTACCTATTACAATTATAATATGATATAATAATTAGTTAAGATAGTACATAAGCTTAAGAATAATGTATGTACATTCTCATTTAAATGAACTATGTTCTTTTGAGAAATAAATTCTTTAAACTGAACTGATTTAAGGGCTCAGTCAGATTTCACTGATTTTCTAGTAAAACCTGATCGAGAGAGAGCACACAAAGCAAAGAAAAATTAAAAATTGACTTATGCCAAAAACTTGTTGAAAATGGTAGATATTCACTAAGTGCCAGATTAAGGTTGCAAAAGCTAAAGAATACCCCCTACCCAATTACAAAAATTATGAAAATCCGCGCTTTTGAGGAATTGGACGCAAAATATTTACTCTGACATGGTTCCTATTATCCTTTTGCGTGCAGCCAACTGTATCAACAAATCCAGTTTATTATAAGTGGTGTAGTGAATGACTTACAAATGGGTAACATTAAGAAGGTAATAGGTACGTAGGTAAAGCCAACACGTGGCTCCCGATATATCTACCAGTAACGAGCTGTGAAACGGGGGTATTTGGCTTGTTGCACTGTAAGGTAACAAACGATATTTTAAGGTGGAACGTGATTCTAGTTTCAATATTTTTCGGTTTTATGTTTTTCTGCTATCTACGTCTTATTAAACTACTTCGATAAAAGTAAAAAAGGAAGATACGGTACGTTCTACCAGCACTCACTCAAAAATTGTACCGAGTCACAGATGAAATAATGATAAGATATCGGATTATCAGAAAATGTAAAGTTTGGTGTTTCTACTTCCGCGTGAAAATATTCGATGCCTTGGGCTTTGTTTTTTTGTTTTGGAGCTATTTGTACACCTGGTGAACGAATACGAGAGCATTGTCGTAGTGATTTAGTCGATATCACACAAAAGTATACGTCGTAGCAAGTACGCGAAACACAAACGCCACCGCCCGCGCCGCCGGTCCGACTATGACTGAGGTAAGCGAACATAGTTGAACCTAACTTGAGCCATCCACTTTCGAGATGGTAATGCTCCATCTCCCTTTTTTACTTATATCGAAGTTAAACTAGCAATTTAGTGACCATTTTGTTTGAATTGCGCAATAATGACGAAAATAACGTAGGAATAACGAACGGCCGACATTAATCTAATAGTAGGTTGACATGTTATTTATTTTCGTTCAGTATAGATAATTATTTAAAATAGTGTTATTTCCTTGCTATCAAGGCTATATATTTTAGTCAATAAATAACCCAAGAGCTGTGAAACGGGGGTATTTGGCTTGTTGCACTGTAAGGTAACAAACGATATTTTAAGGTGGAACGTGATTCTAGTTTCAATATTTTTCGGTTTTATGTTTTTTTGCTTTCCCAAAGGCACCTTACATCATCTTACATAAAGCTACATTACAGTTATCTTACATTGGACATCTTAGCACAAGATCTATGCTCTAAGGTTACTTTTTATCCCCTAAATCATTTTCCTGTGGGATGAAAATAATCATTATCTTTGGCCAGCGGATTGGGGCTCGAAGTGTGGATGTTCAATATAAGAATAAGAATAATTTATTCACAAATACATATTAGACTATATTCGAACGGCCTTTTGGACGTGCGTGGCCTTTATGTTACAGATTGGTGTAAATGCAGCGAGGCCTTAGTGCTGTTTCGCCGTGAATTATCGGAGGTTTAATAGGAGACGTAATACACAGGGACAATGGATGCTTAGTCTCATTTAGGAAGTGGGTGTGTTTAGCGTTTTGGAAAAGGTACAAACGCTACTACTCCTCAACCACCATACGTTCCCTCCTGGAACATTCCCCAAGGGGGACTTTTTCCACTGTCACCACGCTTGGCAAGTGGATTGGTAATCGCAGTAGGGGTGTTAAAAATACACAGAAGGAAGCTGCTGTCCCTCCTCTGGTAGGTTCCCTTATTCGGCTCTTACGATATCCACGAGCTGAGTTGAAGGAGGTCGATTCTAAAGCGTATGCCGTAATACAAAGAGCCTCGCTTACTGCTAAGACACAAGCTTCTTCATCAGTTACCTAGCTAGGCTAGGAGCTGTTTTTAAGTTGAGTTTCAAATAAAACCTCTCTAACGAACGATTATTGAATTACGGGGGGTACCCATTACCAATACCAAAATTAAGAATTAAAACCTGGCGTCTTCGCAAACGTGTTTGTGATGATGGGTTGAACCTGCAGTTCACGTATTGTCATCACTAATTTACCAATAACCCTGTATATAATATAGCTCCGTCTGTTGTGAGCTATAAATACAACTTCATAGTAAATCGACAAACTTCCTTATTTTCCTACTGTTCAGTATTTTGCCACCTCTAACGCTGTAAGACGACAAAACCCATCTCGTAGCGCTTTCGTTATTCCTCTAAAATGTACCGCACTCTGTTTTTACTCGTTGGAGCAGGTGTTTAATGTGTTCATAAAGTTTTCTCACACGAATAAAAGCATTTAAAGAAAATGTTGTTACTCAGTGTTGTGTTGTTTTATTTTGTTGTTATTTTGGCGAGTTAATCTTGATCACAACGAACAACGCTAACCAAAGCATCTTATCGTTTTAAGTTAAAATGGGTGATGGGCAGAACCTGCAGTTCAAGTATTGTTACTAATTTACCAATAACCTTGTATAGTCTTCTATCAAAATGTAAATTTTCATGTGTGCCGCGATTTTGAAAAACATCAGCAGATGGGTGGTAGCCGATGTTAGGGCGTCGCGCGCGATTCATACAAAAATCCTTCAACTCCCTTTCATACAAATGAACAGCAATCACGAACATCTACGCCATTTAATTATAGTAACTTGAAAGTGACATTGACAATAAAATAAAAAAGATGTTTGCATTAAATTACCATAAGCCCAGTGTGTTATGTATGATGATAATAAAAGAAGTAATAAAGATTCAATAAAACTTAGGTAAGCAAGGCAATATTTATTACCAGCTGTTTCTTTGTTTTTATTTTTATTTATATGAAAATCAATAAAAATAAAGTCTGAAAATAAAATAGGTCAAGTGCGAGTCGACTTGAACACAGATGGTTTCGTATCATCCTACAAAACTATTTCGCAAAAGAAAACCTAAAAATCGTTTTTTTTAAGGGCCTATACTACCTTAAATCAACTCCACCGGATGTCCATATCTTCCAAACAACTAATTATTTAATTTTGAAGTTTAATTTTGGTTTTGTTTAGGATTTATTCTATCGTTCATATATTTTGAAAACACGATTCCATAAAATTTTATCGATAGAATGAAATCGCAAAGTTACCTCTAAATTTTTATTAAATACTTAATTTCTCAATATAAATGAAGAACTTATAAGACCCTTGGATTAAGCATAGTAATTGAACTAAATAGAAGGAACATTTTTTAAGTTGCGTTTTTTTAAATAATTAACTAATTAATAGAAAATAAGCAAAAACTTGATTTTTGAGCTTGCGTTGCTCTACCCTGTCCCGCTTTTATGAACGCAAAATCCTATGATCCTTAAGCAAAAAGTGAACATGAACCAGTTTTCCATCCAAGTACTAACTGCGCACAACGTTGCTTAACTTCGGTTATTGGTACTCCACGTAGTGTGCACGTTAGCCTTCTTGTTTTTTTTCTTGTAAAGCGGCAATAGACACATCTTGTGGAAATTCAACTGTCTACCTATTAAGGTTCAAGAGATACAGGCTTGACAAACGGCGCAAAAAAAAAGTCACACTTTTTGTATGGGAGCAACTTTTATTTTTATTTTTAATACTCATTTTTACTAATTATTTAGCTGTTATGGCGGTAAGAGAAATACACACTAATGAAAATTCAACTGTCTATCTCTAACGCCGTGTCCTACGTGGGCGAATCAACGCGAACGCGATTGCGAAACGATCCGATGCGAATTTAATGCGGTGCGGAGCGATGCGGCTACTCTGTCCTACGTGCGCGCGAACCGTCCCCTCCGCGCCCTCCGCCGCCGTTCAGTTCAGTTAGCATTAATCATTTGCCATGGACGGACGGAAGCTAATGTTGTTGGAAAATTCATATCTTAAATATGAGATATTGAAGAAGTGTATAAAGCAGAGAAGTGGAACTAATAATAACTAATAATAAACGGTTGTGGTAACTTTTATTCCTTTTGTCCCATAATGTAGGACGTTCTTGGATAGCAATAATAAGATGTTCTACTTCCGACATTACAATTTTTGCTTGAACAAAATATGGCCGACGCGTCCACTTCGCGCGAAAATATCAAGCCAACTGATCGCGTTCGCTTCATTTCGCGCCGCTCCGCACCGCACCCCACGTGCGTTTGGTCACGTAGGCCACTTCAATAGGTTTCGAATGTTTGTTGTTTTCGCGCCGCGCCGCGCCGCTTCGCGTTCGCGTTGATTCGCCCACGTAGGACACGGCGTTACGGTCTACGTCCTTAGGTACAGAAGGCTTAGTAATAAGTGCCCGTTTTCACCCTTCGGGTACGATACCCTTAAAATTATAACATCAAACATTTATTTTTTTCTCATTAGAATACTTCTTCTTGTTTGATTTTCATCATGGTCACGATCAAGGTAGTAATCAAAAATACAACATTTAATAATCTGGTATTCTAACATGTCCAGTCCATCCCAAGGTCACCTGGAAGAGATCGCTCATAACGATAAGGCCGCCTTTGTACTTCATCTTGTAACTTTTATTTCTGTACTGTTTTCTGTGTTTGTGTGGTACAATAAAGAATTATCTATCTATCTATCTATTCATTTTATTTAACATCCTGTTGAGAAGTCAAATAAAAATAGTAAGATACAAAAATAACAGGCAGAAGGTACTTCAAGCTACGATGCAAGTTCTATTATCTATTCTATGGCAGTAATGGAGCCAGCTGAGCGAATTCAAATTCAAGATAAAGGTCGACATTCACAGTCAAATTAACTGGGATTCCCTATTAACAAAGCGAAATTTCAAATCAAACTTCTAAAATGCAAATCTATGAGGACAAACTTACCTATTTAAAACTAAAGATCAAATGGATTATGCGATATTTATGCATTTGAATTGGTTTCTCTCTTCATTTTCCTTAAAAATTACATACGGACGTAGACGTCGGTAATTTATTTAAAATACGTGCGAGTCGAGTTCTCTGAAATAATATTTTAGAAATTCAATCCGTTAATGATTAAGGTTTGGATATCCTGATGCAGCATTCGAATTTAAAACAAGATAGTTGAAAGCAGACTGATTTTAAGGCAAATAACAAACAGATTTCATGGACAAATCCATAATCGAATGAAAATTATCCATTTATTTAAAGACTAAAGCCAATAAAACCGGCCAAGTAAGAGTCGACTCGCAAACGGAGTTCCGTATCATCGTTCAAAACTAATTGGAAAAGAAACCCTACAAAACTGATTTCTTGAAGAGATACAAGTCAACATTCTAACCAATACCGTGCGTTTTCATCAGCGCGATCTAGACCTCGTTACTGCGTGCGACATCTAGTTATAAAATCTGGCAACAATTTCATAAAAACATCATGTTTCGACTGTTCTGGAACCCCCTTCAATTTTCATTTTCTTATCATTTTATATAAGTATTGATTTTTATTTAAATTATTTGTTTTATAAGTTTAAAAACAAATAATTTAAATAAAAATAAATACTCATACAAAATGATAAGAAAATGATTACTTTTTAAAGTAATTAGTGACTATTACAGTTTAAGATTACTACGAGTATTATTACAGATAATTTTGAACCATTATTTAAACCAAGAACAACAAAAAAAAACAATCATTTTAACTTTTTAAGCGTCTCTGAAAAAAGGAGAAGGTTCTATGTTCGGCTGTAGGTATGTTTTTTTCGTATGTCCCTCGACTTTTCAGTCATTTGAGAACCGATTTGGAAGATTCTTTTGCAGTTGTATAGGAAATGATCCTTAGATGGTTCCGTAAAACAATTGTAATATTAGGAGATAAGTATTTATCCCGTAAAACTTCAAAAACAGTTTAAAACTAAAATACGAAGTCGGTTTTTAGTATTTTCAAAACAATTTAATTATTTATTATTAATCGTGACTGATATTGTCGCAAAATCGCCACCAAGAGATGTTATTGTGGTCATTCTGCGACACTAATATGTCATTGTGAAGGGATTGGTTAAACCGAACAGGGCCCCGGGCATCGATATTGCAGCATGAAATCTTGCTTGACCGTGAACAGCCGCCCTTACAGGGCCACTGGGAGGCGATGTGGCTGCCCAAATAATTCCACTTGTCAGCAACTCGAGTGTTTGGAATTCTATTCGTGTTCTTGTTAACATCGCTACCTATTTGTGGCTACCTATTATTGGCATGGATATTGAACTCTGCAGGTCAATTCAGATGTTTCGTGAATGGATCACTCCATACTTTTTTCACCGCTCATGGTGTCAATTTAAATGTTGCCATAAACCAGTTATTCTATTGTGTGGGACGCTACCTACATGCGTCGGCATACTCGCGCCTTTCCATCTTCCTAGGGCTTCCGTGAGGGCTGGTGCGGCGGCAGATTTGGCCGAAGATCTCAAGAGCCGCAAATATGCAGGTCTCGACAGAGCCTACGCATTTGCTCCCCTTGGAGTCGAGACCCTAGGTCCGTGAGGCACCGAGGCCTTCTGGGTTTTCAAAAAATTATCTGAACGTCTGGTCGAAGCGACGCGTGATTCGAGAGCTGGTGAGTATCTGGCGCAGCGCATCAGCATTGCCATACAGCGAGGCAATCAGCTAGCGTTTTGGGCACGCTTCCGACTGGTATTGGATCAGTTGAGCTACCTGTAGATTGTTTGCAACAGTCTGCAGTTAGCTCAATTGTTTCAATTGTAAATACTAGTTTTAATTTAATAATATTATTTGTTTGTAATCTTTGTTAATTAAGACCATAAACCAAACTTAAATATTTGGCAGGACTACAATGTTGGTGTCCCTTTCTTCCACTTTCTTCCTTACACAATTTAAGCCGCTGTTTTCTTCTTAGTCGTTACACTCTTGACAGAGTGCTCGTTGTCGTCTAGAGAGAGTGAAGGAGAAAAAAAAACAGTGTGGAAGCAGATGCCATATAAAAATCTAAATACCTTTGCTTTTTTTTTAAAGTATTTATTTAAATTACGCATAAACATTGTTATAAACTAGGCTTAGAAATCCTAAAAATTGTACTTAAATCTACCAGCCGATCTTTTATTTATTTTAGTAGGTAACTAAAAAACTAGGGTTTGTACAATAAAAAAGTGCGGTAGTATTTCATCGGAGCAAGTTTTAAGGCTGCCAGAAGTACTAAATAACATGTGGCGTATCCGGAGCACAGGGCCGGAGCTAAGACGCTGTCATTAGGGGCTTAGGTAAGATTTTTAGACCAAGACAAATCGAGATTATAAATATTTCACATAGGATACGTTGGCAATATTGACAATTATAAAAATGGCATTTTATTGTTATTTCATTCTGGCTTGCTTTGTTCTGTAAACCAAAACAAAGGCTTCGTGGGTTTTTGTTAGATAAAGCATTAAAATAGTTGACACTCACAGAAAGTTATGAAAACGTGTTTCATAAACAAAAATAGTCCTTAATGTGATCAGGAATTCGAGACAAGATATGTGCTACATTTTCACGAGCAGCAGCAATCCAAGATCTGCACACCACATGACGTCTGCCTGCAGTCATACTAATAAATATTTTCTCGTACCTATTTCAGATCAGTTCTTTTATTAAACCATAGAAACACTCATTGAAAAACTTGGTAATATCAAATTTACAATTAAAATCATAAAATAGAACAAGCTTTTGAAATAAACATGTATAATATAGACAAATATCTATCTCCAAACTTTGATCTAATTTGTATCCCTTTTTATCGAATCCGGCATTAAGTGGGATGACAGAATGCCGGATTCTCTTCTTACAACGTCAGTAGTATGAATAAGTTTGGTTTCGTTCCATTATTTTATAGTTCAACTGGCCCCTTTAGGACTTACACCTGAGTACATCCCTGTTACAGCGCATCCGGCATTTAGTGGGTGGTATAAATCCGGCTTCCCTGCTTGCGGCTCTGGTGATATTAACGCGAGTGTTTTGTTCCATTGTTTTATATTTTAACGGGAAAAAACTGTTACAAGTACTTCCATGCTATAAATATGTAGGATCTCCTCCGGCGTTGGAACACTCCGATGGACTTTTTCTTTTTTATAATGTAATTTTGTAATGTTGTGTTTCCAAAGAACACGTTTGATGTGAAGTAGTCGGACTCGCGCAATGAAAATGCGATAGATACCTTAAATAGTTTTTTTTCTAATGGTTTAATATACTGTTGACCGCAGATGGCCAGCGTTGGCTGACGGCGGGTGAGGGAGGGGTTCAAGGCCCTAGTTAAGCAATCATCATAATATCAGCTCACACGTCCACAGCTGGACCTAGGCCTCCCCATACGAAGCCACAAAGTACGGTCCTGAGCCGTCTCCATCCATCTCCATGCGACCGCTACGATGTCGTCGGTCCATCAGAGTGGATGGTCTCCTAATACTCCGTTTCGCGTTACTTCTCTTGCTCAAAAAGTGTGTCAATATAGCGTAGCTTGGCGGGTGTAAAATTTGTTTCGGTTTATTGTACAAAAGATTTTTTTTTAATTTTGTTTGATATCATCAGCCAGTACAAGACATTCGTCCTCTTGCATAAAAACTCGACTTTTGGTGTTCCTTTTACAAAGAACATACTACATTTCATTTGAATTTATTTTTGAAAATGGAACTGAAAGCACGTTTTTGGTCATTGTTGGATGTTTTGTATTGTGATTCTTCCTTCATAGTAGAATGCGTAGGTATGTAGTAACTTTGCGTTGCGCGTCGCGTAACGAAGACACAAAAAAGTTGGTATCAATGAAATTAGTAACTTTGCGTTGCGCGTCGCGTAACGAAGACACAAAAAAGTTGGTCAATCAAATATCTGGAATATTTGTTCACTACAAATTTAACTGAAGATGAACTTGGCTTATTTAATTGAAAATGCCATCAAGCGAAAAACTAATTTCAAAATATGCAAATGGGACAGAACGGCAAAAAATTATCAATATGATTCTATTTATTTGTTGCGCATCACATGAATTATGGTATTTTAAGACTAACGACAACTTCGTGAGGTGAGAAGTGAAATTTGTGTGGTATATTTACTGCAGGTAAGTTTTGATTGTTTTTTTTTCTCTCACTCGAAGTGAAAAGTATTGTTATACACGCGGGCCAAAACCACCCATTAAAAGTCGGTTTTGTCATCCTCCCTCGCTACGTTCGGAAGTATAAACAACCTCGTATATAATAAAGTGTTTTATCCCCTTTTAAAAAAAATATACTATTACTACCTAGTAATCTACCTGGTTATCAGTTTCTAGTAGGTACGAGCTATATGACCTGCCCACTGCCTCTTTAGCTTACAAATTCTGAGAACTGTCTGTGAGTTTGGTTCTTCTACGGATTTCCATACTCCGGATTCTATAACGTAGAGAAACTAGCAAAGGGTCTCGCCAGTGAAAAGGTATGTAAATACGAACTAAGTTTTATGACCCCGATGTATAGGAAAAACTTTATTCCCAATCAGTTTTATTGGTCCGCAATCATTGGGCACTTTTACTGTAGTGGGTCCCGTATTCAATTTCTGCATCGGGCGATAAGGTTTTAGGGTTATGTGGGAGAATAGTTGAATGTTTTACTTAGGTTATAGAATAGGCTTAACTATTTTACAAATCCCTCTTAGATTTTGCTTTTAGGGGAAAAACTGAAACTTTATGTAAAATAATTACATTGCAGTTACTGAAAATACGAAAAAATCTTAAAATTCCTCTATATTTATACTGTTTTTCAAGTTTTGCGGGACAAAATACTATCCATCGGTAAAATTTTTTGATGAGACCACCCTGAGATTATTTATTTATTTATTTAGAACGTTATTGCACTAAAGTAAAAAGGGTGGGCTTAATGCCAAGGCATTTTCTACCTGCCGACCAATAACACATGTTTGTACAGATGGTTGGCGTGCTGCTTACCGCACTCACCCTGAAGAAATCCCTCGTTAAGGGATGAAACGTTGGTGTTCTTCCAACACAAATAAGGTTCGTAGTTAACCCAAATTCAAATTACTTGTAAAGACAAATGTCACCTTAGTCTGCCTGTGACCATGGACGCTGAAAAGCCTCCGAAACGTCAGGTTATAAACAAAATATAAAATATAAGCGATTAGTCCGGTTAAAAAAGTGTTTTATTAAATAATAACGTATAGCGAATGCATGCCAAGCAAGTAACTGGGCGCAAACGCGAGAGGGGCAAAATGATTGACCAGCCAGTGTATTGTGCTGAACGGTTGTCGTTCGGGACAATACGCCGCCCTAGGATTAGGTTAACGACAGATGGCTCCTTCTAATGCTGAGTGAAGGCCATATTTGTCATAAAAACTGCGACGCACAAAATAATCTATTTTTATTACATCTCTCAACATCAGTCTTTAATATGAGATAAAAGCCAATAAGGCATCAGGGGGAGGTCATTGGCCTTCCATGGGGGATAAATGCCCATAATCCCCCCGCTGGGCATGCGGGTTGGGGATCGCAGTTCGGTGGTAGATCTATTCTGCAAGAGGCGCTGCTGTCCGTCTGTCCGTCAGCGGGCTTTGAAATTTTCACAGAATATGTATTTTTTTTTGCCACCAACAAATAATAAAATAACATATATCAATATAATTATAATAAATATATATTATGGAAAGAAATGTTTGTATGTATAGACATACAAACATTTTTTTGGCTAATTTTGCTCTACTTTTGTCGAGGCTGTGTATCTCTTGAACCGTAATAGGTAGACAGTTGAAATATTGACAAAGTGTATATTACATTTGCCGCTATAACAACAAATAATAAAAATAAAATAAATATATTAATTAAGGGGTCTAATGTCCATACAAAGTTGAGTACCGATCACTGAAGTTAAGCAACGTCGGGCGCCGCCAGTACTTGGATGGGTGACCGCCGCGTCATGCCGGTTTTTTGCTTTTATATTATACTAGCAGCGCCTCGCGGTTTCACCCGCGTAGTTCCCGTTCCCGTAGGAATTTCGGGATAAAAAGTAGCCTATGTCCTATTCCAGACTATAATCTATCTCTGTGCCAAATTTCATCCAGATCCGTTCAGCCGTTCTGGCGTGATAAAGGAACAAACATCCATCCATCCATCTATCTATCTATCCATCCATCCATCTAAACTTTCACGTTTATAATATTAGTGAGATTTTGTATGTTTTCTCTTTGCGAAAAAGTTATGTACAATACCCTCCTTGTGCGACCCGACTCGCACTTGGCCGGGTTTAATCTACCTATAACATGTCAATTGGATGTTCTTTATGAAAGTTGGTAGATAAATATTAATTATACCTCTTTTACCCAACCTGTTTTACTTTAAGATAAAACAAGCGTAAAATCCAAAAGGGCTTAGGATATTAACGTACCTTTGCGTGAACAAAGAAATGGGTAGACTAGTTAATTAAAATTTGGAGGTAGGTAAATTTATCTTAGGGAGGCCCTTCACCAGAAGGGTATTGTCAGCTTATTCGAATAAAATAATATTACCTGAGGTATTTAAATTAGGAAGGTACAGTCGCGAACATATCAGTTAAAAGTATTTTGATTGAATGAATCTATTTAAGTAAATGTCTGAAGAGCATAGTTACACAAATTTTCACACTCAAAAGATATACCTTATAAAATAATTTTGACAAACTACTAATTACATCTAGTGTGGCAAAATCGGCTGCCTTATCGCTGAAAACAACTTTCATTGACAGTTTTCAATCAAATCGCGCCCTGAGACGGCATAATGTGATAAAAGTAATAACGTAAGTAACTAATAGAACATAGTGTTACTAATCTAGGTACCTAGTTTATTTGCTGAATGGGCCACCTGTGCACTCTATTTAAGTTTACGAAGCATTCACCAAAAAGCAGAATAACAAATGAATACATAATTCAACCAATAATTTAATAACTGTCTTATGTCCCCACCTGTACCGTTTGAATTAAGAAGGTATTTTGAATTAAGAACGTTATTTTCGCGCCTTCTGGTTTCGCGCCAATATTTTCAGAATTTAGAGGAAAATGGGTTACAGTCGTTATTCACCGGAAGTGACGCGGGCATGCGGCTTACTTCCGGTACGGAAGGAGTTCAAGTGATGGAGGTTCTGTATCACTAAAATCTTCAAAGCGATTGAAAAGTTTATGGTTTAAAAAAAACGGGACTTAATCTCACTATCTCACTAATCTCACTATCTCATCTCACTAATATTATAAACGTGAAAGTTTAGATGGATGGATGGATAGATAGATGGATGGATGTTTGTTCCTTTATCACGCCAGAACGGCTGAACGGATCTGAATGAAATTTGGCACAGAGATAGATTATAGTCTAGAATAGGACATAGGCTACTTTTTATCCCGGAATTCCTACGGGAACGGGAACTACGTGGGTGAAACCGCGAGGCGCTGCTAGTTTAAATTAAAAATTGAATATTTTTAAGCGCTCGTCTATTTATCACACAGTCGAAGTGATGTAGGTATAAAAAATAGCCTATGTTTTTTTCCAGGCCTAGCCTAACCTTTATGAAAAATTTCAGTCCGATCGCTTCAGTTGGTTTAGCGTCAGGAAGTAACAAACATCCATCCATCCATCTAAACATCCAAACTTTCACATTTATAATATTAGTTTGATTTGTGTGTTTCTGACTGTCTAGAAGAGCCCTAAAATATTTAATTTTATTTATTAGCAAGGATTATCATTACGTTTACCTAATTATTATTTATTGTAGTAATAAATACCTTTGAGATTAAAGGAGAAAAAATAGAACTGAGCGTATAATTTACAAACAAAATACTTTACGAAGTTTCGTTTTCGTTTTTTTTGGAATTCACACTCTATAATCATTCGTTTTTACGTTCAAACTAAATAAACCACTACCGTTTTTCGTATCGCAATCGTTTTGCTGAGTGCCCTAGGCTCTGCTGATCTGAAAAATGACTACGGATATTTCTCTTTTCTGTTGATTTTTTTTCATATAATTACTTGTTTATAATGTCGATCTGAACCACAAAGAAAAATTTAATTCTCCCAGAATCTTTACTAGAAATATACAAAAAAAGTCCTTATTACCGTTCAATTAAAAGCTACAGTAAAATCCCAGCAATAATAAAGCAATCAGAAAAAGATATTTCATTTAAAAACAAACTTAAAAACCTACTTCTAAATAAAACTTACGAGTATTATTTGATTCAAGAATTCATGGATGATACATTAGTAAAAAAATTACTTAGTAGTAGTCAACTTAATTTGGTTGAATTTAAAACCATTATTTCTATGCAATTAAGGATAATTAATTAGGTACCTACTATAATTGTGATAATTAAGTTAATGTTAAACTAAGCTACCTCTCAAGTTGCATTGCGCCCTAACAGGGCTCTTAATACCTAGCATAATTGAATTTTGTTAGATCTCTCACATTGTATTAGGTTTGCAAAATAAAATACTTGAAAACAACAATCTGTCACAACAAAGCAAATTGACTCTAATCTCAACTCCACAACGCTCATTTCCCCTTCACCAGCGTACCGGAAGTGACCTAACCTGTTTTCCGCTCTGATAGGGTTCCCTTTGAGATCAGTGTGTCGTCTAGAGTTGATACTATCTTTATTGACTGTAGGGTTTTGAAGCTTAGCTGTTTTAGATTGGATTTTAATGGTCAGTTTGTTTGCTTTGGAATTTTTCTCTAATCTATAAACTTGATTGAAAATTACACAGAGGTAACCTTAACTAGTTGAACGAAGTACAAATATAAGGCTTTCGTGTTGTTCACTTGGTGTGTATGCAATAAAACCTTGCTTCTCGCCAAATTTCAGGATTCTTGGGTCAACGGGAAATGGTTTTGATCCATGGCGAGAATCTAATACTTTTTTTGTGAATAAACTACAAATTTGCAATCGGATTTTTTCCTTTACTTCTCTATAAAATCTCGCTTCTTCTTAAATTTCATGGTTATAGCTAAATGGGAAGTACCCATAGGTTTTGGTCTATGGCATTTTTTTTGTGAATTTTCAACACATATTTTGATTTTTGGTTTCTTCCGTTGTGTGTGCTATAAAACCTTGTTTCTTTTCTATACGGGCGGGCATAAACGGCTGTAACTATTGACTAACTTTGTGTTTTTGTTTTATAAAAATACCGTTTTTGGAGTTCTTTTTGCGAAATAGTTACGAAGGCAACATTATTAAGGAATTCTCCGTGAGCGACTCGACTCACACTTGACCGGCTTAATTTGTAATCTTGTCAATAAAATGATTCAATTTATACATGGATCTACAATTGAACTTCAAACCTTACATTTCTTTGATCAACAAAACAATTTTCTTATATTGACAAGCTTGTTCGACGCAGCTGTAATCGACGTTTAGACGAATTTATAAAAAAATATTTAGATAACAACCGTTTGTTATTTCCCAGAAAAACAACAAAGTTCAAACAAAGACAAAAATACTTTTTATGAAATGTTCGGTTGGAAAATGTTTTTCGGTTTTTTTTTTGACAAATTGGTTGTTTGTGACGTTTCAAAGCAACATGAGGCAAAAAGCTTCATTGGTTTTATGAATAAAAACTTTTTTATGTTTTAATCTGCTGTTGTTTTCAAAAGTTCAGCGGACAATACGATTCCTGGTGAACATGCCCGCAAAAAACAGCCTTTCCTTTATGTTTCTTTCAATCAATCAATCGTATGAATACGCAGGTTTTTTATGTTATTTTATTTTTTAGGAACCTCTAGCTAGATGGTCGTGACGTGTTTATTCTGGTTTCCGCTAAAAATCTGCGCTGGGAGAAAAAATCAGCGTGTATCAAGCACATTGCTGAGCGAAGCCAAGTTTGCCTTGCGCTCTGCTACGCACAAAATCTAAATCATGTTATATCTGTTTCATTTATTGTCAGATAAACAATATTCGAATTAAAGTCGTTTTCATGAACTGAATATCAAATTGAATACGGATAGATATAAATTATATACGGAATAAATTGAGGTAAAAATAAAACTATGAAATGTCAGGTTAAGGTAAAATCATTGAAAATTCCGTGTTTGAGAGTTCAATTCGAAAAATCCGCCCTTTGATGTCCTACTGGGCGGGCGGGCCGAAATCGGAAATCGGAATACGTGACTGGAATCCGGAAAACCGGCGGATATTCCGAAAAACCGATGAAAATAGGCCGTAAGGTGGTTCGGGCCACTACAAAAAGCCGAGACCAAAATAGGAGACCAAGATCATAATCGACTTTAGGCGTTACTTTTTTATCATTATCATCAGCGCGTAATAGTCCACTGCTAGACATAGGCCTCCCAAAGAGAACGCCATAGACTTCATCTTGCCGCATCCAGCAGTATTTGGTACGTCGGCATCCCATCTGGCATCATACTACGTTTGCTGAGTCGTGATCTGCACTCAAGAACATGGTTTACCCCAGCACTTCAGCTTGATAGTTGTTTGAAATATTTCGGTCGATACTTTTAACATCTGAGTCTTTCTAGAACACTGTGTAAATTATGTGGCTTAGTGTTACACTTTTTGTGACTTTAAACGCGCATTGTTTTTTTTTAATTTTTTAAATCGAACTAAAAGGTACGCAGCAAAATACGAATGAAAGGAAGTTAGCGGAGTTAGTACACAGGTATAAGAAGTGCCTCCACATACACCTTACTGTGTTTTACGTTTAAGTTATGTCAAAATTTTGCTATTTTATAACGTGAAAACCAATTGTTTGTATTTTATTTATGTGACACATAAATGATTATGTTACTTTCTTACTTACTTTTGCATTGTTTTTTTCGCTTTCGACGGAGATATCAAATCAACATAATAATTACAACGAACTGGTTTTTAGTGCCTTACAACAGGAAGCGCGTAGGTACCTAGGTATCTATTGACTATGCCTGTCAACATAATATATTTTAAAAACCTGTCTATTTTTTGCATACAAACAACAATACAAAGCCCAAGGAATATTGGCGGAAAATATTTAACGACATGGTTGACATCGAAGCAAAACATAAACGCTCGAAACAGTTTTTAGTTTTGAAAGCTTTCAAGTTTCATTCATCGTTTAATTGATCTCTCGTTCGTTTTCAAATTTAAACATTTAATATTAATTACACAACATTTATTATATAGTGGAAAGTTTTGGTTGTTTGAACTGAATAGGCTCCGAAATTACTGGACCGATTTAAAAAATTCTTTTCACCGTTAAGCCACTTCAGTTCTAGTTTTGTATGTTGCCAGTGTTCAGCGTTAAGGATAATGTAGGATTCTTCCTACATTATCCTTGATGAAAATAGGCGATAGAATACCCGTGCGAAGCCGGGGCGGACCGCTAGTTAGTGATAACCTTGATGTTACCTTGTTGTTTACTGTTATTATTATAGTTTTAGTGAAGTTTTCATTCATAAATGTCTTTGTTGACATAAAATATCTTTAATTCTAAATCTTAGTATAGATCTAAGCTATTCATAATGTTTAAGCAAACAAAATTAATTAATTATAGTACTAGTTGCTGCCCGCAGTTTCGCTTGCAATTAAAAAACAAAAAATAGCCCATTTTTTATTCCAGATCCAGAACTACCGTTTGAAAAAGAAGAATGGCAATGTTCCATACATCCGCTGACCCAACTTTTTTCGACGGCGTGCATCACCCAGACCTTTTAAAATAAATAATACGTACATTAAAGATTCCGAAATCAATAGAATAAACCTTTTACAAGTTGGGAGAAAAAAGTTATTGTAGTTTATGCCTTGTGAGAATGAACGCCTTCTCATATTATGAGAGCAAATTCAGTTGAACATTTTCATAGCAAATAACGTAGGTGAAATACTCCTCTTATCACGTACGCTAATTCACTAAGCATGTGCACTTGCATTAATTACTATTATAATAATAGAATAAACCGTTTGTTAAAGACCTGGCCTTCTTATTTCTTTTAGGGACCTGCTTATTTTATTTAGATTTATGGAATAGAATAGAATATAAATAGTCATTTATTTCAGATAATCACAAATCCATATAATAGTTATCCATATAATAATAGAAGGTATAGTGTTCTCTTGGGGGTAAACCCATCTTCTCACTCTCTCAATCACTTCTTCAGTTTCATCCGCCAAAGAATGTCTTTTAACGCGAGACACCCGAAGCCGACAATTCAAACATCGCAAAGACATAGTAGGTACTGAAGATCTTTAGCCAGTCCAGTCGTAGGCGAATCAGTAGAATGCCGTGCGGCCGAGGTACCTATCAATTTATAATAATAATAATAATAATCGTTTATTTCGGATATCATGATCCATATGAGTAGGTACACAGTCCTTTTAAATACTTATTACAATAAAAATAATATAATATACTTAATATAATATAAGTACATACCTACTTTAGGTATATCTACTATAATAATATCTAGGTGGCTAATTCCACCCATCGTTTATAAGTGTTTGTTAACACAAGTCGGTCGGACAGGCTTTTTATAATAGTGTTATTACACCTGTCAACTCTGGACATAAATGAAGCAATTCTCTTTCTTTGTATGGCCTGAAAGGAGTCAATTCGTGCATTCATGTACATTTCAGAAGCGCTGCAGTGACGTTTATAGCCCATGAGGTGCCTAAAGATATTATAATTTGTAAGCTACCCAGGTACCCTCTTTTTTCCGATGCGTATCGTCGGAAAAAAGAGGGTAGGTAACTAACAAATTGATACCAATGGTAGACAGCAAATCCAGTAGTAAGCCAATCAGACTGCCGTTGTATCTATTTTTTTTTCTTGATAGATTTACTTTGACATTGACAGTTACAAAGAAAGTCACGTCTGTGGTCACGTTCTAAGCTATATGCTACCTTTCGTTTCTTTCTCGCACAAAATACAAATAAAAATATATTTTGACTCCCTGCTTCTAAAAATATAAGTGATAGATAGAAAAACATATAAAAAAATAATAAATCCGGCAGAGTTTATTACATTACTGCACATCGCTTGTTTATTTTTTCTTCGGACTGGGTCGGGTATTGCCATTCTTCTTTCACGCCTGATCCGTTCAGTAACTTTCGCGTGAAGAGGTAACAAACATCCATCCATACAAACTTTGGCATTTATAATAATAGTGTGATTACACCAAATAAGATTTAGGGGAGGGTTTTGCTCAGCAGTGGGAATAATCAGGGTAGTGAAAAAAAGTGTGATGTGATAGTGTGATGAGTCTGATGATACAAGAAACCGTGACACGAGACCGTAAATCACGTAGACCAGAGACAGAGACATGTTTCTTGGTCTCCGGTCGCGGTTGCGACGGGGCGCCACCTTTAGCAGATTTTTGAGACGATTAATCTGTGAAGACTGGATAGGTAATGATTTGTCCTTTTTGATTGGTCATAAAATAATCTGATGAAGAGAAAAACGTGAGTTTCCAGCTAGTGTTCCACAGAGAAAATTCTGAAGTATTAGAAGATTAGACTGCGCAAGTTTAGTGCTAACTTGAGCGTGTGATCAATCATTCAAGCCGCGCTTCAGTCCGGGATAGTGTTTTCGATGCGTTGCTTGTTTGTATATTGCTTTTTTTATCAGCAAACAATAAAACAAATCTTCTAATAAAATAATAGTTATTTGTTAAACAAGTGCAAAGTGCAAGAGTGCAAAATTGCTTTTTAACCGCGTGCTCCATTTTGATGACTGAACAAGTGAAGGATTTTAAAATTGAATCAAAAATTAGAATCCTGAGCATTAGCAAGGGAATCAAAAGAACGCAATGTTTTCACTATGAGGCTTTTGGTCGTAATCCCTTTGCTAAACCATCTAAACTGAACGTCTGAGCTCATCGGCGTGCAACATGGTTGCGTTGAGCCATTTGTAGTTCCGAATGTTCGGCATCGTACAACTTCCCTCAAATTATCAACAGAGTAGAAACTTCAAGAACAGAAATAAGTCAAATATAAAGATGAAAATATTTAGTAACAATTCCACGGAAAACCTTCTCCGATAAGTTCTAACAAAATGTAGTCCGCGTTGTTGAAGAAAAACCTCACCAACTACAAAATGAAAAATCTATCGTCAATTAGTTTTAAGAAAGACGTCAATTAGTTTCGTCTCTCCACGAGACATCATTAGGACACCACAATACTCGACCCTGACACTGAGAGCGCCAAGCTAGAGTCCCACCAGAGATGTTGCCACTCCGAGCTCCGCTTTATCTTAGAAATAAGTTAGTATTTTGAACGTTCCGTTCAAAATACTGACTTATTTCTCATCACGAAGCGAGACGTGTATAGTGAATTTCAATTTATTATTATCCGGTTCAAATTTTAATGTGAATTACCCGTTGCGTAATGATCTGCTGAAGTACAGTCAAACCCAAAAGATCCCCAGAACTCAAAAAGCTCTCAACTAATTCTTCCAATAGGTAAGTACGTGAGGTAGCCTTAATCCAATTGGGGCTGTTCTCTTTGTGAGCATTCAGTAGACGGACTTATCTTGAGTTGCTCCGTGCCTGTTTTGTCCGGTCGCTTTTGTTCTGCGTCAAGTTTGCAGTGAAGTGAGCGGTAGGCTGTTGTGAACAACTTCAGTTACGATCTAGTAAACCTCCCAACTCAGGATTTGCAACAACAATGCAACTGGAACTCGAACTTCGTATTGAGTGTTTGTCATCTTCTTTAACATAGAGACCTACTTCATAATCATCATTAAGGAAATAATAAGATTAAATTAAAAGTAGTATTTACAATGGAAACAATTGAGCTAACTGCACTCATTATGATTATTATCATCTTAAATGATGTATTGTTACATTTCATAAGAAAATATCAAATTTCAACTGCCACCTGACCAGATGCCTTCTTCTGTTCATCCCGGTCAAAGGCATAGTGCCATTGGGTAAATTAGAGAAACACAAGGTATCAAATAATACCAAAATGGTTGGTCCCTCAACCTCGTCCCTTGGGCAGACGGTCAGTGCATCATACCCTTTGGGCACTACATTAAACAGTCTTCCGTGCATTGCCTTGGTATTTGAAAAAATATTCTCTGCGTTCAAAGGATATTCGCTGTCAAACGTTGTCCACTAACAGTGCCTCCAAGGTTGGGTGTAGGT
Organism: Eupithecia exiguata; assembly: GCA_947086465.1. Taxonomy (NCBI): domain Eukaryota; kingdom Metazoa; phylum Arthropoda; class Insecta; order Lepidoptera; family Geometridae; genus Eupithecia; species Eupithecia exiguata. Next base: position 8,049,719 of record OX352250.1, on the reverse strand, counting down.
AGTGCTTGAACATGCCGGCATCGCGGAGGTGAGTGCGATGAATCATCATCATCATCATCATCAGCCTATATCAGTCCACTGCTGGACATAGGCCTCCCCCAATGAGCGCCATAGCGCCCTTTCTTCAGCTTGCCGCATCCAGCATCTACCAGCAGTCTTTCGCAAATCGTCACCCCGCCTGGTCGGAGGGCGTCCTACACTACATTTGCCGAGTCGCGGTCTCCACTCAAGAAAACGTTTACCCCAGCGGTTGTCGGTTCTTCTCGCGATATGGCCAGCCCACTGCCACTTCTAATCCTTTGAGCTATGTGGGCAACCTTGGTTCTCTGTCGGATGCATTCGTTGCGAATCCTATATGCGTTGAATGAATAGAAGAAAATATAGAACAGAATGGAAAGAAAACACATATTTGGACAAAGGTTCCAAAAAAGTATAATATCAAGAAACGGAAAACAAAAACAATATATAACATGGAAGCAGGTGACAAAAAAGGGTGGTAGTAAAAAAAAGGAGTTTCTGCTGCCATGACCCGGTGCCAAAGGGATAGGGGATTAGCTCAGTGTGTGCTCAAAATTTTGCTGAGCCCTGTTTTTCAGCCAAAGACTTTAATACTAACTGACGGTCGGCGACGATATTTAATCGATTTTAATCGAGGGGGTAAAAAAGGATTAGTCTTTAGTAAAAATCCAAAAATAAGTAACCAATACTAAGTTTAGGAATTAAGACGTAGGATTCTTAAGAATCCGGCGACAGCTGCTCGCAACTTCAATTCGTGAATTATTATGTTCCGTAATACCAAAAATGATGACTGAAAAGTGGTTGAATCTTCGACACAGTGTTGTTATTCTGTAAAGAGACAATATAAGCTATGTTCCTTAACAAACAAAACGCACGGTATTGTTTATTTTAATACAAATCAAATAGGACGAAAACATGTCATTTTCGACGTAAAAATATGCAAAATTCGATTTTACATATTTTTGGTCACATTTCATTATAGTTTTCTAGTAACCAGGGACTTAGATATATACTATTCGAATACAAAAAACAACATGATATGATAGAAATATGCTGGAATTACAAATCATTTTGGTAGTACGTTTGTATGGGCATAACATCATCCGCAGGCCCCTTAAGGCGTCTTCACGAACGTGCTCGTGATGATAGTCAGAACCTTCGTTCAGAGGCTTCGTTCAGAGGCTCAGGACGCATCCTGAGCCTAGTTAAAATTTAGTTACTAGTTAAAATTTACACCAAACAACCGCAGTTGTTTGGTGTAAATTTTAACTAGTCCAAAGGTACGGAACGAGTCGGGCCGATGGGAATGTAATCATGACTCGAAATCTAATAAAAAAGATACGCGCGAAATTCAAATATTTTAGCGGCTTCTAATATTTTCTGCGTTCTGCAAGGAATTAAACTACATAACTAACCTAGCTAGCTGATTATAGCTTTTACTAGAAAACTTTTACTTTTTCTAACAATCAAATTTGAAGAAAAAAAACGCATTTGGGAAAATAAATACCGGAAATAAGACAACTGTCAATGTCAGAGTGTTTTTCGTCGATCAAATTACATCGGTAAAAAGTTGCAACCGTCGGAGGTAGGGAACGCATTAGTTAGCAGCAACCGAACGTTTTACCTTGAGGTCATGAACGACCTAGGTGCACTCCGAGCGCGCTCGAGTGTAGGTTGTGAACGACCCCCAGTTTACGTCGTAATGTTACTAATTTACCAGTAACCCAGTATTCTTAGGATGGTTACATTTCAGTGTAAACGTGGCTGCTTCGATCCCGGTCGCACTTTTGGCTCATTTACATCTGAATGCGCGCCCGGGCGGCTATTGTTTATTTGGTTGTTATATAAACAACTTTGTATATAACTTTATGCGCAAACTGTTTAATCCCTTGCTATACGGAATATTCGGAAATGCGTGGAAGTTTAGGCTCGGATTGGTGACTGTAAATGCAATTTCAAAGTGAAATAAACTTTGATATTTAAACGATACAAGCAACTTTGATCTGTTTTGTGGTGTATCATTATGTTCTTGGTTTACTGAACACGCAATTTTAGTGTTGAGGTCCTATATCCACGGAACTTCTGAGCTCCTGGTACTTATGAAAATTCTGAGAATTAATAAACTGGTTTGCAATGTGATTGCATATTATTAGTGTTTAGTTCTTATATCCAAGGAACTTCTGCTCTCTTGGTATTTTGGGACTTTCTGGGAATTGAAACTTCTTAGTAATCTATGTCATCTTACTAATCAAACAAATATTTTAACGTATTTGTTTACAGCTTTCAAAGGCAGGCTGTACTTTAAAGCCTGCCTTTAAAAGCTGGGATGAAACTGGAACGATTTCAGCATAAAATTGGATTTTCCGTGTTTGGAACACTTCGGGCTGAAGCGAGTGGGGCGAACCCGGAACACCTCCAGTATGTTACTATTTGTTCCGGGTGTTTTATGCTACTTATTTTAATAAAGGCGAAAGTTCGTGCCGTTGTTGCCGTTGTGGAGAAGTTTTGTCAAAGACAAAGCCAAAACTCAGTAGTTTTGGTCTTTGGCCAAACGGAAAAAGATTATTCATTTTACTATATACTGCTTAAGAAAAGTATTATTAGACTCACTCACTTGTGTACTTAAGCACTAGATCAGATAATTTAAGTGTTAACTAAGTGTTGTACGTTTCACACCGAGACAAAGTACCTTCTCGTGACTGTAAGAATCACTGGCTTGGATCTCACGATACAGGCTCCGCCTAGTGTCAGATCTATAGGTAAAAGTTTAGTCTCCAAGCCCTCAGCAATAACTTTCTTCTCTCAGTTTAACAGGCCCTTGTATCACAATAAAATGTAACTTTACCTACCTACCCATTAAGTGCCATACCTATCCACTGTAATGTGTTTTTGCTCAGTGAAATATAGTATTACGTAAATAATAACCTAACCATATATAATATAAAATATAGTAGTATATCGACGACTTCTGTGGCGCGTTGGGCGAAGGTCTGCCTGTGACGCAGGATGTTGCGGGTTCGATTCCCGCCTATATTAATGTTATTTCGATACCTATTTTGACCTCAATTCTAAGGAAATCTACCAGACTGTGTTATTTCATGATAAATTCCGTCAGAATCCATAAGTTTTTATCCAATAATCCCCAAATCCGTTAAAAGCATCAAACCAGCGCCCACTATGGCTTCCATAAAAAGCCCAAAAGTTATTTTAGTTGGATACATTATTTGTTCAATAACTTCACTAGAGAATACTTTGCATAGGTACAGTGGTTTCGGCAGCACTCGTGGACACCATCGACTCAGGAACACTCAAACCAAAAGGTCAGTCAAGGACAAGGTTTAATATAAAGGCATGTCACTTTTTCGCTGACTGTACTGTAGCGGTTTAAAAGTAGGCAGTGACAAATTTACCCTAAAAATATTTAAACAATTTGAGCGGTGACGAATTTACACTAGATTTTTGCGATGACAAATTTACCCGGTGGCAAACTTACCCTAACCCACTACAATGACATCAAGTGTATCAACAGGTACCTACGGTGGAATAAATAAATGAAATGAAATGAAACAAAGAAATTAACCAGTTTTTTTTAATGAAAACAGCCAGTTTCGAGTTGCCAGTTGCTCAGTCTGTAAAGTGCCTACGAATCAAGGCTATTCAAAAATATCCTCAAAAGAAAAAAAAAATGCATAATATTAACTAAAAATCGAAAGGTCATACGTTTGTCTGACTGAGATCCAACCTGTTTCTCATGCAATATTGCTATAATATTGTTGTATTGAAATGTTAGGTATAGGTATAGAAATCATTTAGAACGGGATATTTACCATGATTCAATTTTTGAGTTTTCCAATATTTTTTAAATATCCCGTTCTAAATGATTTCTATAGTAATAACCATGATAGTTTTAAAAGTTTTATAGCTATAGGTATTCTAGGAGCCTCCATTAATTCATCATCATCGTCATCAGTCCACTGTTGGACAAAGCCCGCCCCGGCTTTACACGGGTAGATTCTATCACCTATGTTCATCAGAGATAATACAGGATTCTAATGGTGAAAGAATTTTTTAAATCGGTTCAGTAGTTTCGGAGCCTCTTCAATACAAACAAACAAATGTTCCCTCTTTTTAATATTAGTGTAGACAACAGAACAAAAGACAGAGAGATAGAGAGCTGAGTGAGAGAGAGAAATAGAGAGAAAGAGAGAGCCGCCCAAAATTATCATACTAAATTATAATAAATGCGAAAGTTTGGATGGAGGATGCTTGTCACATTTTTTTTCGCCAATTGTCACATTTTTCTTATGTACTCCATTTTATCATTGTCTGTTATTTTTAAGTTATGTGTGCAATAAAGCATTTTCTATCTATCTATCTTGTTACTTCTCCACGCCAAAAATACTGAACGGATCGGGCTGAAATTTTCATAGATGTAGTTCCTAACCTTGGCAACATAGGCTACTTTTTATCCCATAAATTAGATCCCATGAGATAGAAATAACCTTAAACCTATCATACAAACAACGTATGCAAAACCGCGGGCTGAATCTAGTGTTGTCCTCTAGGTCGTAACGCAAGGTTGTAAATCAAAAAGTTTAAATTCAATAACAGGAAACCGCGTGTATGATAGACTCAGATTGAAAAAGTTTGATGTCAATTTCACATCGATCAAAAATGTCCGGCTTTGCCGGCCCCCCTTAGATTCACAATGCGCACGCCACAACCTTCAGTAGCAAAAGAGAAACATTTTGACATGTTAGGAAAGCTTTTCAACTAGTGTCATTTTAGCGTTCAGACAAAAAGCATGGGTAAGTGCTCGTACAAAAAATGCAAGAATCACTCGTCCAAAGTGCTGAAAAAGGATGGAATTTCTTATTTTCAGTAAGTTTATATAATATTTTTACCCGTATATTGAGATGTGAGTCATATACTTGTGAAATCAGCATAAAATATTGTTGTTTGGTTTGCCTATGTTAAAATATTAATTTTGTTCTAAATTGATAAATGGAGAGGCTATTTCTTCTAAATTTTTTTTTCATTTTTAGTATGTATTAATATATTTTTCATAAAAATAAGTTTAATATTACTAGTTGATGATTTTTAAAATAACTAGTTGGCCCGCCCTAAAATTTCATTTGCGTAGACTCTCTAATAAAAGAAAGACTAGGTTCTTACCTAGGTAGGTAAAAACCTAGTCTTTCTACCAGAAGTATGAATTTATAAAACGTTTATTTTTTGTCCCGTAAAAAAAACTCGTGCAAAGCCGCAGACAGGAACCAGATCTTTTTAATCTAGAGTGCCTGCCTGAAATTGTATTTTAAGTTTAAATTGTTGTATGTCTGAAATGACCCTTTTGTATAAATACCTACTGTTGAGACACCAATTTATAGTTTCATCAATAAATGATTCGTTATCTTTACCTGAATTCTGTTAATTAATCCTTATAGAAAATAAACTGAGTAGGTAGGTATATAATTCTCAGGAAGGTACCTACCTACTTACAAAATAAAATAAAATGAATTCGACTCCACCAATCTCTTGTTCCGTATGGAAAAAACTTGTCAGGCTCTGCGCAAACTGTCTGCGTCAAAACAAAACGTAGACTATTTTGATTGACATTTTTGTAAGGCTCTAGGAATCTACGGGGGAGGCCGCGAACTACTTATTTTTGATCGAAGCAATTTCATGTTTTTTGTTTTGGCCAATATAAAAATACTCGAGCGAAGCAATTTAAAAACTATGTTTAAGTTTTCCAATGTTTTTGCTGTCACTCTTAAGGACGATTCACACATACCAGTGCAGTCTCACTTCCGGCAACGTGTCCGCTCAGTGCAGTCTCAGTTCCGGCAACGTGTCCGCTCAGTTCAGTATCAGTGCTAGCTAATATTCTTGCATACATTCTCTATGAACGCATCCGAGCACTGTGTCGTCACCTCGTCTCTCTCTGACACTGATAAATGGGGATGCGTTCATAGAGAACATACACATGAAAGAATATTTCGTACTAATACTGAACTGAGCGGACACGTTGCCGGAACTGTGACTTCACTGATGTGTGAATCAAAGCTGAACGTGCATCTATCGGCGCTACCGGCAGGCGTTACCGGCAGCTATCGCATTTCCTCATGACATTTTACTGAAATGACGCGCGCTCGGTGCCGATAGGTGCGCGATGCTGCATAATGTTTCATATAAAGATTTAGAAAATTCGATGACTGCAGGGAATGCCGCGTCTGCCGTGTCCCAGGTCACCTTAACAAGTGATCACCTTAACAAGTGATTCTTAGAAAAAAACCGTTTAATCTCTTCCCTATAGAGTTCTGTGTTTACAATGGTTCAACGCGGTTTGGCGAGGTTTTTTTGTCTGCGTTCCACTAGCAATAAAACTAGCGTCATTTGCCGCTAATTGTAAACCATTTTCTATGAAGTCATGATAAAACTAACTTCAATACACTAGTAGGTATCATTGGAGCATTTGGGAATATGTAAATTATTAACATTAATGTTAATAAATCGCGAAAGTTTAAAAACTTATTAAAAAAAAACGACTTGTTCGTCGCTTTTTACTTACCTACAAAGCTCCGAATTGTATTTATGAACCTTGTGAATAAATGAGATCATCATTTATTGAAATAGCTTTAGTCGTTTTGATGGTTGGATTTAAAGAGTCCGAAACACTCGAAAAACAACACACGCCTCGCTATAATATGTTTGTGAGTTGTATTTTCTATCAAAATTAATAATTTCGAAACAACCAAACCAATATTAACATTCTCTCAATAATATTTGTTAGGGCTTCCGAATTCGAAAACTTTTTCCAATTTCAAAAACACCAACAGGAACTCAAATTCACACGAGAAGCGTGAAGGTAAAAAAAACTGCAGAGATTTCGAATTTCGCATATGACAGGACTGCGCCATTCAAATTTCGAACACCTGCCGTTCGTTGTCGTTCAATCTGGGCCTGATGTATTCGAATTGTGGAAGAAATTGAAGAATCGAGAGCCATTGTCGATTCGAGTCTTGATTTTTCAAGTGTTCTTGTATTTCTACTGTTATTTTCGTAGACTTTCTCTGTTATTTTGAGCCATGTAGGTAATTCTCGATAAATGATTTTTTGCAAATATGTATTCGTTTAGCTGCCTGTCTGTAGATAATGTACCTTGATTATGAAATAAATGAACCAGTATTAAGGCCTCCACACACTTGAAACTCCACGCGACACGACAAAATGCGATGCGTTATGAGTTTTTTGAGGCCTTCCCCTGGGGAGGCCTGCGTCCAACTGTGGACCATTATAAGCTATTGAGGTTGATATTATTCTGATTCCAAAATTAAAGTAATTTAAACGCCTGAGTAAAATCTGTTAAATAATACAAATTATTGAGAAATAAAACAAAATCGATTATGTACTTTCAACTTTTTCATTAAAAAATCGAATAGGTAAACCAAGAGGACATGTCTATTTGAATGTCAGTCGAACTATTAAAAATAATGTTTCATGGAATAGGTTTAAATACTTTACCAAAAGAAGTTAGGTTTTTAATCGAATCATTTATTTAATACTTACTTAAAATACGTGTGAAAACTACATTGTAACGTATGACCACTTAAAAGTGGAGGCGAGGTAAGCGAATCTAAAGTTTTTTCCATCTATATGGAAATTACCCGTTTTATTGAGTTTCAAAACATGAAGGTTTCGGACTTGGGTTAGGGGGCCTTCCGTATGTTGCCGTGGTCAAAGAGTTTTTGTAATTTATTTTATCAATTTTATTTTTTGTGTATTATGGCATGGCACAAAGAGAACACAATATTTTTAAAATTAACAGTATATATGCATGGTGTCCCGAAACTCAACGTCAAACCGAAAACAGAGCACATGGGCCAATCCCATTGCCTTTCTATAGCTTAAGTTTAATAATGTTCTGTATGTTTTGGTTTTAAAATAAAGCATTGTCTATCTATCTATCTATCTATGTGCTCCGTTTTCGGTTCATCACGACCCAGAAAAACCCGATTCACAAATTCATGGGTCTGTCTCCAACAGTTTCTGAGTTATAGGCTTTTTCCTGAAAATCATAAATTCTCCGTCAAACTTTTCTATGCCGTGACTACAGACAGACAGAGTGTATGAGGGCCTATTATCACTCCTACGCAGAGTTTGATACCGGTACTATAGAAGTAATAACGGTATTTTCTTTTTGATCTTTCGATTTTTGACTGGTCTAAGTGCTTATTATGTACCTAAGCCTAAAGAAATTAGCTATTGATGTTTGATAAATTGGAGTTTTAGAGCAAAGTATCGACATTTCAAAAGTATCGGTACTTTTCTCTATGTAACCGCAATTCAAAGCGATTCTCGCAAAGTTGCATAATATTTTTGGTGGATTTAAGAGGCCCGTACAAACGAAAGTTATTTAACAACAAACAGAAAAACTTCTATTAAATTTTCTCTCTCGCTTGTACAAAATTGAATTATTGATAGCAATATTTTACGTACATAATACCGTTTAATATACCGGTATAATATATATCGATACCAAAGATCCGATACCACGCTTAGGTCAGTCGAACCGGTGATTGAAAATACATCTATTCAAAGTCCTGCATCTAAAGTTCGAAAGACGGACGGACGGAGAGACAGACAGACAGAGTGGCTTAGTATTAGAACCTCATTGTTACCCATAGGGTATGTAACGAAACCCGAAATAAGCACTTATTTTTAGGCTCTTATCCTCAACCCACGGGTACTGTAAAACACAATAAAAAGAGTTGCATTCGTTTGTCGCGACCGCACTCGGGTGATCGTTAGCCACTGTGATTGTGTGCTACACTCGACGAGCTCCTACTACTGTCCCTTCTTTATGTAGTGTCCTATTTGGTCTAAGGCAAGAAGACATTTATTATGAAACTTGTGAATAACGTCTATTTTTGTGTTTATCGATGTGAATTAGGGATTACAAAGGTTTTAAAACACATAAATTGACGACCTCTACGGCGACCGCCCAGAGGAAGAAGGTCCGCTTGCGGAGGATGCATGCCATTGTAATTTGACAGACCCAGAGTGAGAGCGCCTTCTTAGTTTTGTAGAACTATTTCAAAATGTTTTTTGAAGACAACCATTGTTAAATAATTGAAAATCGAATTTCAAGATATAGATACAGCTAACAGTTATTTGAATTCGTTTGTTTTTAAAAAACGAAACCAATTTGAAAGTAGATTAAAATGATCAACACAAAACATTAATCCCTTTCATTTTAAGGGTAGTATTTTAGTGATCTCAAATTAATTTAATTTCGGCGACCTGAATAGACACCAAGAGACTGAAAATGCGAAAGACTAGGTAGATGCTCGATGCGACCGAAAGAATGGGTGCTAATAACTATGGCGCTCATTATGAGAGGCCTATGTCCAGCCGTGGACTATTATAATAATAATAATAAATAAAATCCTTTACTTCAGGCAAAAAACCAAAATCACAAAAAATCACAGTTCGAAAATATACATAAATAGAATTAGAATTAACACGGCGCAAAGCTACCGCACGTCACTTCCTGTTTCCCTCCATTATGAAGGAAAATACAGTGCATAAAAATATAATTTTTGTGTACCTGGTCAGAGACAGCCTTCAAAATACTATTTTTAGAGCGGACTAACCTACCCCAGAAAGATGCTACGCGAGAACGGACGATGGCGAAGAAGTCCGGCACTCCCGCTTCAGAGAACATGCTCGATGCACTGCAGCATCTCGGTAACCTCATGAGTGCCCGGTACGCGTTATTGTCCTAGACTCTGATGATTATAGGTGTCTACCTATAATCATCAGATCGTGACATGTCATTTTCAGTCATCATCGTCTGATGATGACTGAAAATGACATGTCACGATCTGACATGTTATGATCTGTCGTAGAGTGAAGAAACCCCCTAGCCGAAGCGCTGGCTAGTGCGACAGAATGAATTTGTGCACGAATCGTTAAAAAAAATTGTTCCACTAATTGCCGAGGGATTTCTTTCGTGAAAAGTCAGTGGTCTGAAAAGTGCTATGATTTTCCTTCGAGTTCATACAGTAGGATCAGAAAGCCCCTGGAACCATATCTCGTTACGAAACCAAGAAATAGACACCGTTTGTACTTGTAGTGCTCTCCATGCTTTGGATAACCAACAATATAATGACCTCTACAACCAAACAACTGTTGTACTCTATTTCGAGTGTACTACAGCTGAATTTACAATAGTTTTTACTGTGACTGAAGGTCTTATAAAGATCTTTTTGAAGGAATTCGGAATATGAGAAATTCTTTGTCTCTTTGTTTTTTCGTGTTGGTCTTTTGATGTTGGCTCAACTGGTGCGACAGTTTGAGTATTATTTTCCTGTTTCCGACCGAAAAATATTTTCGTCAAGGTTACGTCAACATAAATAAGAAGCAACTGACGTGCATGCGTCAGAAATAATTCCTCAACCAAATTTGTGTTTTGAATTATACGCGACTTTTCTTCTTTTTCTTTCCGCAGCGCGGAAAAAAATTCGCGCGGCGCCGGCGGCAAGTTGCCGAGAAATCGCGTGGCATTTTATTCGCCGTGCGTGTAGGTTAAGATTCCCGCGCGAAGAAATTTCACAATGCGGGTTTAATTTGTTAGTAAGAAAAATTCAAAAAGAGGTCCGTTTCTTAAATATTCAGTGTGATGCGAACTGCGTATTCCCTGGTACCCAAGGCAGGACAGTTTTGGGTCCCTGAGGAAGCCTGCCAATTCGGAGGGGTACCTCCGGAATAGCAGGATTATCAGCCCTAATGTGAGTGTCCACGTCTCAGTTCCGTAGGTCATGACGGGTAGGACGTACTGATTGAAAAATTTCGTTTTCAAGTATTGCTGTATGGAACACGAGAAGACTCGGGAAATAGGTACAAATTTTGAGGTTCCCTATTCCCTTCTCTTCTTCATTTGTACACTGACATACCCCACACAACATCTACTAAAAGCCCATAAGGCTACTACATGCCTCGTTAACACGAAGCTTAACCAACGATCAACTAAAACTAACACTGTTTTGCCAGTAAATTGTCAATTTCGCAGCGTTGGCCAGCCTGGTTGTATGAGCTGTAGGCTGATTCACGGTCAATTGCTGTGGTTATTGTGATTGAACATTCTGCTATTGATGATGTTTAAGGGTAAGCTCAAAACCCTTATGACAAATGGGATTTTACATTTTGATAAAATTGCTAAAATGTAACCATTTAATTCATATTTTTATTGACTAGCTTACTTTTGTTGTATTAATTCTTTATTTAGATTTTTTTTACATTATTTGCTCCTTTTTCTGGTGCTAAGATGCATGTAATGGACTTAAAATTGCACGCCCATGCAGTGCCAATTACATTGCTACATATTATTCTACTGAACCAATTTTAACATGTACGCAATAAAAATATACCTTTACCTTTTTTACCAATGAACTGCCAAACACACACAGTGCTTGTCCACTGCCACCGTCAACGGGACATCACCGTGCCCGAGATAACTTCAATATTTTTTTTTCTTCGTCAGCCGGATGACGGCGCTCGGGTGACGGGCGTGCAGTGACCAGCCTGCTATAGTAAATGTATGTATCGCTAGGTACTTCAGCGCCGTCATCTCGTTCTCAGTGATGACGTCTCGGTGACTGCAGTGGTGGACAAACGGCTTTACTACAGCAGAAATAATTACGACAGCATTTAATAGCGAATCAGCCCGCCCATTCGGTCGCAGAAGTGGGCTGCAGCTTGTCCAAACAAGATAGTTTATGTACCTGTTCAATAATGCAAGACTAAGGTCCGTGCATAGACTTGGTTTGCAATTTAGAGGTTTATCAGAAGATAGATAAGTTATAGTTATGGTTCACTAAGAGGCCTGCGGATGATGATTTTCTCGTACAAACGTACTACCAAAATGATCTGTAATTCGAGCATATTTCCACCATATAAATCTTTTTTGGTATTCGAATAGTATGTATTTAGGTCCCTGGTTGTCTTTTTCTTAATAATACACACCTATAATGAAATGTAGGTAAGAAAATATATGCTCAATGCGATTTTGCATATATGTATGTACGTCGAAAATGACATGTTTTAGTTCTATTTGTTTTGTATTAAAAACAACAATAGTAACATAGCTTATATTGTCTAGTTACAGAAAAGCAAAAGAATGTCGAAAATATAAAAAGTTTTCAGTCATCATTTATAGTATTATATCCTGAAGCAGCGAAGATGCAGCTTGAAGCAGCTTATATTGCAAAAATAGATAAATACAATTTAGTGTATGGAGTGCCCCAAAATGAGCGGAAGTCTAAAGGAGAGGAGATCAATCCGACAGGTCGTTTTGATTCAAGTTTCTTGTTATCTACGAAATTTCGAGAAAATCATCGCAACCCATACAAAATTATTAAATTTATTAGATCAAAACATACCTAATAATCAAATAGAAATCACCAAAGCACGACTTCTAGACAAGCAAGTAATTTATTTATAAATACTATTTAACGGGTATTTATCGCGTTTAATTACCTTCTTTTCCCGACGTTTCGACAGGTTTACAAGTAATTAATTCAGTAATTAATTCAAGTAATTTTGTAAATCATAAATTGATTTTTCCTTGGACTTTTGTGGTATTCTCCCTCTCATCGGCTTATTCTGGACATAATTCCCCCATCTCCCCAATCCAATAATTGCCGCCTCGTTAGTAACCACACACTGCTATAGGAAAAGGAAAAGGCCGAACGCCGGTGGAATATCGTCTTACCAATTGGCTCCACTTGGGACCACTGGCCACTTCATTAGCGCGTAGAAGTGTTGCTGTTATTTTGGGTCAGGTGGTTTTGTTTCTAATAAGTATACTTTTGTTTCTATAGAGACTAGCTACTGCCCGTGGCTTCTATTTCTCGATTCTTCTATCCCATGGGCTTTTTATTGCATTGCAGATCGCACAAACATTTATTTTGTACCGAGACGAGAATCGAACCCGCAAGCTTCGGTGTCGCAGGCGGACCTTTACCCACCGCGCCACAGAGTTCTTCAATTATTTTCTGGGTGACCTGGTCTTTCTGTTGTAGCTTTTATTTTGTAGCTACGTTTGTAATGTGATATGTATATAAGTTATCTTATAGTACCATAGAAGAAAAAGGCTAGAATGATAAAAGAAACAAACGAAATGTCGCCGAGAAATTGCGACAAATTTGTCTTAATTTCGTATTCGTATACGTGCGCTTGTGTGCGTGAAAGCACTGAAGTTATATGCTTGTCAACTCACACATAGATTCGTTTTTGGCTACGAAATCAAGAAAATAGTTTAATGACACCATCCCTATAATGTACAGCAGCATCTTTTTCCTCTATGTCTAGTTATTATTAGTATAACACACTAATATAACACAAACTCTGCTATCTTTGGGGCTAGACGATGCTGTTTGGATTGTCCAGCATTATTATTTATTTGTAATACCAGAAGCAGTGCAGCAGTGGACGCACGTGCATGGGCAGAAATGATGATGATTACAGAAACAACAGCATCTGTTCACAAACCAAAGCTTACTATAAATATTTAGCCCAGTCGCTAAGCTTTGCTATAACAATAGATAACAGTCTATACAGAAGCTCAATGGTAAGTGGGAATCGATAGCCTAGCTCCAATAAACGAGAATCTGCAAGACTTGGCTCTTTTGTTCGCTAGTTTACTTACGGCTTAGGTTGGCTACGTAGCTAAAGACCGATTTACACTAAAAAGAAACGACCTATAAATTTGTTATACTGATTTTTTTTAGACTTATATTGATGATTTTTTTAGATAGAAATAGAAATGTTTATTTGCGTTTCAAAATATGTAACAACATAAAGGTGGTACTACTAAAAATTCCTATCCAATTACAAAATAGTACAAAATTTACAAAAATTAACATTGCGAAAACACGAGCTACCTCCGGCAGATCATTAAATGCTCCATTGACACGGGTGCCAATGCTGTGCTGGTATTCAGCGCGCGCCAGGATACGAACTAAGTGCAGCCTTTATTTAGCACAACACCAACCACTAATAAAAAATGATGTTCCGTGGCGGAATAGAGTTAATATTTTTCATAGCCTAAATTTTGTTTCCGTTCGTAGTGCTATTGATGATAGTTGGTAGATATTTCTTTATTTCAATTATGAAGGTAGCATCTGGTCAATTTCAAAGTACCCGCAACCTGGAGACTCAAATCTTGATATATTTTTGTTACTTTGCTATTGTCGGGATCTATGGGTGGAACCCATCACGTGACATCGCACGCTGCATTGCGATGTAATCGACAGGCTTTTTAGTCCTTTCATAACCACGGTTGAGCGCATCCGCATCGACAAGCCGTTCCCCCCTGGATTGCTCGCGGTTCTCCGGTAGTCCATCGAGTCGCGAAGCCTCCTCCCATTGCATTGTGTTGTGACAATTTTCACATACACCAATCGAGAAAATCAAGATATACCAGCACCTATGGATAACCAAGTGTTCAAGGGAATCGCCAGTGGACACATCTGCGTTGCTGGTGGCTGGTGTCTTGCAACGCAGATGGACCGTGAGTCCACTAGATCTAATTGCCTCCTTAACATATCTTAGCCGAATTAATCAAAACTTACGTAGTATTTTAATTTTACACTTCGCGTTATTAAACATTTTTTTAATTCAAATACTTTGAGTGATACTTAACGCGAGTGACTCCACGGGGCGCAGCTAGCTCCTAATAACTTACTAAGATTACATCCCACCCATGCGTGTACCAGGACATAGATCCGAACTTCGTGATTACTCGCAAACTTGCATAGAACTGAAACTAATCCATCAGCTCTAACTGAATTATGGATGCTTTACTACATAACTTGTGACTTCCGTTTCTTACGGAAATAGTTAGGTAGTGTGGGAGATGGGAGGTTTTAGTAGTTACGTTAGAAATGTATTTATTTATTGCATGGGACAAACAAATCCAAAACTAATAATTTTTCTTTCAATCTATAAACTATAAACTCTATAATCTCTCTATAAACTTTCTAACTCTTAGAAGTTAGAAAGTTTATATCTATGACTGTTGCGTTGGTTGATTTGCCTAGCCTTAGAAAACTACGCTTGGCCTTTTTATTGTTTGTTCCGCCTTTTTTCCTCCGATATGGATCGGAGACATTTTTATGCTAACATTTTGCATAATCGGCTGTTAATTTTAATACAATAAGCGATCAGTGCAATTTCGCAACTGTTCGTGTCTATATTTAGGTAGTGGTTATGTTTTTTTTCTTTTTTGTTCTCTATCCCTTTCTCCTTCCTTTCTTACGCTAGGCTTGCTAATCACAGTACTAACCTACCAGGGTCTTAACATAAATAAATAATAATTTACTTACTAGTGGTTTTGCAAAAACCAAAGCGAGGATAGTCTCATTGAAAACCGTCAAGTCCCATTACCGCTCCGAATCATTATCGGTGTAAAAAAATTTATTCTCATACAAACAAAAATGTTGACATAATATGAGATACCAAATTTCTTAAAACTAATGCATATGCTAATATTATGATAAGTAGGTACACCTCCGGGGCCGCCGCGCTGGCAGCCGGTATAGTAGTGTCCACGCATAGGTATTATGCTTACTACTTATAATAAGTAAAGTGAATCTATATCTATATGCTTTATGTGAAGTAAGATCACATAATAAAATGATAAAGATTTATTTTACAATTCTTGATGTTACTCGTAAGAGGAACGTAATTGTGAGCTAATTCGTCACTCCTTCTAACGTAATGTAGTTTGTATGCGACTTCGATTATGCGAGTTCAAATTGGGGATAACTACAGGATAATAGCGAGGTTAGATTTACATGGAGATTAAATCTACGCAGACACTTAAGAATGATGATGATTATCGGTAACGTTTCGTTGACGTCAGTGGTTGAGATAGACGGAGATTTACATCAAAGCACCGAGTTTCCCAGCGTATAAATAAATACACATTTATCACAATTTGACAAACCGAACAACAACTCCCGCACTAAAAATATACAGAACCCATTACGAACTTGCCTCACGTCCCCAAACACAACGTATTGAATTTTGGTCACGTAAAATCTTTGTATTTTCTCTCATTCGTGTCTCTTTTAGGGTTCCTTGCAGTAATTTGATTTCTCCGCTTGGCAAAAGCTGGTTTCTTGACTGACATGATGTGGTGTTGTTTTTAAGTGACCGAAGAAAAAGGAAAACCTTTATAATCATGTCTCTCTCAAAAAGGACCTCTATGCTGTTCGCCCCACGCATGCCTCCGAATCCCCAAGGAGCGGGTCACTATATGACCCTACTTGCTGCTGTTCGCGGCTTTCCACGCATTGTTTAAGGTTATTTCTATTCTATGGGAAGTGATTTATGGAATAAAAAGCCCATGTTACTCAATTCAATTCAATTCAATTTATTTTATTCAATTCAATAGGCATACATGGAAAATGCACTTAGAATTAGTCAAATAATAATAATTAACACACTTTATTAACATATAAAAATAATTAACATTCTTTAAATTTAATATGTTTCCAAACATCTTTATCCGAAAGGAAGTCTTTGATACTATAGTATGCTTTCTCTTGTAACGTCTTTTTAATTATATTTTTAAACATTCTTTCGTTTCAGTCAATGTTTCAGGCAAATCTCCATCCTTTCAACTTGATGGTCGGACCACCAATGCACTGACCGATTGCTGTCAAACGCAACCAAAAAGGAACGATGGTAGCGCATTGCGCGCAAGAGTAGCCTTATCAGGACACTCCATCATAACCACGACCACTTTTACAAAAGTACACGACTAACAAGAGAACATTAGAAGACGAAGAAGTATTAGAAGAAGAAGTATTGCTGGACGAAGGGACACCTGGACGTATTCAATTCAATTCAATTCGTTTATTTCAGCTTAGATACACATAATATAAATAATATACACACATATTTCAGCCATATACAAAAACAAAAGTAAAATAAAAACATTTCTTAAATTAACGGACCACACAATCTTCATAAGCGCATTGCACTATGTGTGCGCGTTCAGTACTTCATGAAAGCGCAGTCCGTGTCCAGCCTTCCAGCTATAAGTTTCAGATAGCTACTGGTACTGCCCCTGACCCGACGCATCAGGGATGCTGTTCCGTTGCGGATGGTAGTATTGAAAACTGAATAATGCTAAAAAATATAAGTTTCCTAAAACATACGGGTCCCCGCTATATCCTTCCCAATCCTCACTCCTTGCCTTTTACTATGTAGGTATACAACTTCCGAAGACGTAAAGACTCTTAAACAAAATTAGGTCTAGCTCCTCTGACCTACTTTAGCCTAAATAATGATCGAAGTTGTCCTTTTATCTTTGTGTTCTGTCCATGTGTTGCAAGGGCGGTCTTGAAAAGTTTTATTACGCTTTGTGGATGGCTTACAAGCTATGTGGGTACACTTGGGGTTGGACTGATGCTGTGTCAAGCAGAACTATCCGGCATCCGCGTTCCTAAATCTCTCCCAATTTTACGGAATGTAAAAGGTAAGTATTCGTACACACTTAATGTCTTTAATACTTTTTTTCGTATCTTCCTGTCTCTTGTGAACCAGTAGAAAAAATAAATGCATATATTTTTTTTGCGATTCGTTCTGATGTAGAGTATCGAAAATTGATTAATTAAATTACTAGGTTTTAATTTGAGAAAAATAAAACTTATTGTTTATATTATGATACTTAACATAATAATAATATATATCCTAAGATTAATTGCCAAAAATGATAGTCATGGGACTTTAGGTTATTGAAAAAAAAAACACCTAAAAAAGCTCCTGTAAAGTTGCGATTTTGGGTTTTCTTAGTTTACGTTGGGAGCGTCGTAATAACCCTCCATTTCGTCGGAGCTAAAAAAACCTTATAATTTTTTTTTTCAAAATACTTACAGTAAGATAAAAGTTTCAAACCTAAAAACATAACATCGAAAGCAAACTAGCAGATCAGTCAGCAAGTCAGAACCGCACAAGCGAAACTGAACTGTCTCTCTTCACCATAAAACCCACTCCACCGTAACCCTTCTAAGCGTCTACATCACTGCCGTTGAACCCTATGTTACGTCAAGCTAAGTTTTTTATTATTTTTATTGCTATTTATTGCAAATTGAAAGAGCAAACATTACGTAAATGGGTTATCGGGCCACAAACTTAGGGCTTCGTTTTGTGGATAAATATGGTGTATCTCTGTTATTATGTTTAGTTATTGCACGCCATTTTGGTTTGTGGATGTTTTGGTCTGAAGGTCGTTGCAAGGAGACCCTATTTTTTGTGCCTAAATGGGTTGATAAACTTCCCACAATTGGGCAAAGGCCAACCTAAAATGAAACAAAAGGCGGCAAGGTTAATAAATAATAATAATAATAAAAACGTTTATTTGAAACTTATAAATAACTAAATAATTGCATGCTTACTCGAAACAAAAACAAATTATCATTAAAAGTATGCAAAAAAGAAAATAACAATTAAATAACAATCAACAGGAACCTTGATCTACACACTAGGATTCCCTGTGTCCCTGTGAGGTTGGTAAATATCAATATTTATTTATAAAGAAAATAATAAGATAAGATAACATTTATCTATACTCATAATATAAATTTGAATGTCTTTCTGTCTGTCTTTCTGTTACCTTAAACGCCTAAATGGCTGGATGAAAACTGGCTGGAAGGTAGACGGTATCCAAGGGCCAGATATATCTTACTTTTTATCCTGGAAAAGAGCGGGCGGAAGCTAGTTTATTATAAAATACACAAATTTCAATATCAAAAACATAACCCGTGATTTAAATAATACAGTCAGCGTGTACCTAAATTGTTTTTGATACATAAAACAAAATTAATGCAAACCGTAAGGTAAAGAAAAGAAACAAACGCTTTAAAGTTTAAATTATTCGATGCTGCCTTTTGATTTATTCGAGTAATTTTGAACATTATAATAACAAAAATAAAATATAGTTATTTGTTAAACAAAAGTGCAGAGTTGCTTTTTAACCGCGTGCTCAATTTTGATGACCGAGCAAGCGAAGGATTCTAAAATTGAATCACGAGCGCAGCGGGTATTCCGGCGGTAATTTACAATAACCTGCCGGAATTTATAACTAGTGCCGCGTCGACGGCAATATTCACTGACAGACAAAAGTGGATCCTAGATCCTATTTGAGGAAACCGTTGTTGATGATCCACATTTATAGTATTTAAATACTTTTGGTAAAACTATCAAAGAAAATTTTACACACTATCACTTTTCTATCACTTTAATTATATGTACTACTAAGCTATATGTATTTATAAATATGTATGTACCTTTTTGACTTATAAGAAAAAAAACTTATAAATAAAGAACTGAACTAAAGCGAGTGATTAAAAAATTAGAATCCTTAGCGTTAGCGAGGGAATCAAAAGAGCACGAGGTAAAAAATCTTTGCACTCGAGTGCGACACGTAACTTTTCATCCCACCTCAGCGAGGAAAGAGTATTTTTGCTCTTCGATAGCTAAGTGCAAAAGCCGTTTTTATCCGCCGGATAAAACCGATATAGATATCTGAGTGCAAAAGTCGTTTTTATCTGATAAAACCAGATAAAACCGCTTTTGGACTCAGATATCGAAGAGCAAAAATACTCTTTCCGAGATGGGGGGATAAAAAAAAATTAAAACTAGTATATACACTTATATGTATTACCTAAAAATCTAAGCCATCACCAGAAGGCAAGAGTACCCTGAATGCTGGCAGCATTGTCCCGTTGAATGGCAATGCTTATTCGTTGACCGAAATAAAAGCCAGCCCTTAGATCGACAGTAGGTAAACGCGCAACCACTGGTCCAATGCAGTCGAACATATTATATCCGCATGCTGGCCCCACTAACGCCACATTAGGGTTCCGCTTGAAACTTGAACACAGCAACACAATCCTAGCCAAGCTGCTTTTCAACGCTGTTTAGAATCCCTTTTAGAACGTACGACGTTTAACTTCTGAATAAAGTTCCATTTTCCATTTTTTTAAATTTATTTATTCATCGCTAAGGGATCGAACGGAGCAAAATAGTTGATTTCTTTGTATTGATTTTTATGGTACAGCGTGCACGTAGTTTTTTGTTTTTTTTTATAGTGAAATCTAATCATTGACGCCCGTCCCATATTACCGCGCGGAATCGAATTTGCGGACCCGCAACTCGAGGTCCGCAGTGCGTCCGCGGCAGTTTCGCATCTGTTCCGCATCTCGTACAACGGACAACGCCATTGCGAAACTTTTGCGGCACCTCACTTACGGTACCGCGCGGTAGTGTCAGAGCGCTCTGAAAACTACATAGTTTTAGACACAATTGCAAATTTTAAACGTGATGTTATTGTTCACCATATTATCAAGAAGCTTTAAAGGGAAGCTTTAATATCTCTTTTGAAAGAAAGAAAAATATTGGAGACAACACACAAACAGCAAAAATATTGATTTTATAATTTTTTTTTTGTAATTTTATTTTGATCCAAGGAACAAGCACTTGGGAGTTGACAAACTGAAAGGTGACACCACAGAAAGAATGCATCGTTTTTATCACCCGAAACTGAGTTCAGTTTTATTTTTATCTTTTTTTTTAATATATCAAATTTAATATATTTAATTTTCAGTAATTAAATACCGTAAATAATAATCGATAAAAAACATAAAAAATCTATGCTACCATATTCCTTTTTGGCTACTTCATTGCGGTAAGCTATGCCTTTTGCCCATTTGCTTCTTCTGCCTAGGTCCATTTCAAGAGCCAATTTGTCCAAAACCCTGTCCGCTCC
This sequence comes from Eupithecia exiguata, assembly GCA_947086465.1. NCBI lineage: Eukaryota > Metazoa > Arthropoda > Insecta > Lepidoptera > Geometridae > Eupithecia > Eupithecia exiguata. The sequence goes on along the minus strand of OX352250.1, from coordinate 8,028,859 downwards.
AATATGGACTCTAAGCCCCGAATTTCTCGTACAGATAGGTGTAAAAGTCCTTTAAACTCGCAGACTATACACGCTTTTGAGCAATCAAGGCTCGCTGCTTGTAAATTGACATTAGGCATCTGCAGAGAGGTGTAGGCAACGAGAAACAAGAATTTTGGCAACGTTAGTTACCTACTTCTGTCAATTCAGGTTACTGAAATTGAAACTCTACAGGGTGTAATGGAAATTAAGGACCTTACTTCCAGGGCGGTTCAGTTTCGAGCACACGGGTAAAATATTCTAAAATCCTGACTTTTAGTTTTGGAAAAATAGAGCATCTGGTAGATGCTGGATGCGGCAAGCTGAAGACAGGGCGCTATGGCGCTCATTGGGGGAGGCCTATGTCCAGCAGTGGACTGATATAGGCTGATGATGATGATGACAGGTGCATCTTGTTCATAGATATAAGACATTGTTACACATTGTTTTAGAAACAGATTTTCTTGAGGTAAGGTTTCCTTTAGCATTATCATTGGTAAACATGAAACTCATTGGTATACAATAGTAAAACTTGAAACGAGTCGTCTGCTCAATCAATCTTCGTTTTGTCACAATGTCAAAATGCTTCTTATATGCAAATGTAGTTCCATTGCCTCCCCCAAGAGAACATTATTATTCCCTTTATCGCTACACTTGGCTGGTAGATCGGTTATTGCAGTAAAAGTGTTGAAAATGCACAAAATAAAACTGCTACCATTTCTTTGGCAGTTCCCTTTAGACTGGCTGATCATGAAGGATTCTTACGCCACCACCACGGCAGGCTAATATAATTTGAACTTTATTTAATTTGTCAAACAAAGACACATCATTAACTGCGTTTCCTAAACTGTTAGACTGAACATCAAAGCACCTAGATAATTCGCGTAGTACTTGTGATATTGCCACTGTAACTGCAACTCTATTCGACGCCTATTAAGGTTAATGTTCAGTCGTAAAACACAAGTTTAACCTAGATGGCGCTAGATGTGTAATAAATCAAGCGGCAGACAGGCAAGGCCGAGACAGACCGATCATACGCCCGAACGCACTGACCCTGTATGCATGGACCGAATGGGTAGTGACGTGCTTGGTATCGATTAAAACATATCTCTTTTCGATAAAAATATACCTATTGATTAACACATCACACTATACCCACTACGAATGCAAAAATTTGATGTTTAGATGTTTGATTAGCATAAAATTTATTCCGACACACTTAAAGGCAAGACAAAACTGACGCTGTGCCATTTTTGGATATTTATCACCTTTTCCTTAACACTTAATCTGCTGGACGTATTCAGTTAAAATTTTTCAAAAATGTAGTTCTAGACTAGAACTATAAGACTATCAACTTATCGTCTCGAGGTAACGATTTAAAGTCGCAGACTGAATCTAGTCATCGATCAAACGTGAACACAGCAATTTCACAAAAAAAAATCGACGGACATTTAGCGTAACGTGTGTTTTGAGAATTATTTGCATTCATAAAAATGCAGAGAATGCAGAAATAGTATTATATTATAAATTATATAGAGAACATATTAGAGAATGGAGATGGAGATCATTATTGGTTATAAATTATTGTATAATACTATTTCATTCTCTGCATTTTGAATACTGATGAAAAACGTTGCAAAAGGCTGTACAGGCTTTGATTTTTACCATCGCTTCTTGTGATGCTCACAATGTCAAAAGTTTCACTTTGAAGAATGATGCTCTTACTGCTCACAATAGTGCCAAGAACAGTCCTAGTAAATAATTGTAATTTTTTACAGTATTTTACATCCTGTACTAGACTAACGTTGCCTGAAATAAATGTTTTTTTATTATTATTATTATTTTAGATTTTGGCCGATGGTTGTCGTGTTTAGGAAGTTCTGAAGAAGGCTGATACGCGACACCGCGGGCACGTCATCGACTTATTGCCAAATATACGATCTCTTTATAATTTATACATGTTAGTATGTAAGGTATTTACTGTACAGGCCTAGTCATGTTACTTTGTACTTCTTGTGATGCCTGAAATAAAATATTATTATCATTTTTTTAATTCACCGATAATATAATTTTATAATTAATTCTATCGAATATTTCCCTGCCCTATCCCAGCGAACCGCAAACACGTTACAACCCTTTACTACACACGATAAAATGCAGTACGTCAAGCGATTCTTTAGGAAAATGTACAGAAAATTCTAGAATTTTCCTACCTTTGTATTTTGTTTCCAATGATGCAGCTTTGTTCTGCTAAAACGATGCTTGTTCAAGTTGTTCAGCTTATGACGACTTTTGTGGCGTTATGAGCCTGAAAGCAGAAGGTCTTGAATTCGATTCCCATCGCGCGACAAACTGTTTGGACTGTTTGGTTGTTAACCTTCAAATATTTGCTCGTGTGTGTTGCAATCAAAATGAATTCATATTTATAAAAATAAATAAATTGGTTCCTTCCTACACTCATGTGTAGGAACCTATTTTTAATCTGCTTCAAAAAAATGAAGATTTTCTATTTATGTTTTTTTACGTAGGTTCGTCGATGTCTCCGTTCCAACCAACGGTTCACTGGCCGCCTGCAAGGAGACGCCGCCGTGCACCACCACCGTCGTCAGCTGACACCCGATTACGTCATCTACACGTCTCACCGTATGATATTTTCGATTTCGGTAGGATTCGAACCCGCGCGCCTCACCTTCAATACAGGTGCGCTCTAAGCAACTAAGCAACGAGATCAACCTTTTAAATTCCTATTTGATTCCTACGCCAACTAGAGCGTTCAGTAATTTAGTTATTCCGTAACCCGATTTTAAATCCTTTGAGGTGGCCATTTAAAAAGTCCCCTTCTGAAGGTGGGTTTTAAATCACGCTTCAAGCTTTAATTTGGAATTCGGATCCGAATTAAAAGGACGAATTCGAGTAATTTTTTTTAACCTTGTTGATTGAGTGAGTGATTTCCAGTAGGCCGATTCTAATGAGGGCTTTTCAATGCGACCTTAAAAAATTGATGCTGTCACTCTAAAAATTATCTAAATACTATGAGCTTAGGCTCATTTTTAAATAGTAATTTTTGTGCTGTCCGGTAGCGAAATGGGACCATTCGTATACAACTATTTTTGCCAACAGGCTTAAAAAGCAAACAATATGTTGAGCAGGTAGTAATAAACGTCGGTTGTGTAGTACAACCGATGTTTATTACTACCCGCTCAACATGTGGACGGATACCAGCAGTGGACAGTAAACTGCTGCTGATGATGACTGATAATAAACCTTGCAGAAAGCGACTCGGTAAGCTAAATCAATGCCATTGTTATGCCATCACAGGGGAACTCAGCGGCGAAATTTGATTGGTAGGCAGTTCTTGATTGGTACAGGTTGGGTAGACCTGCGACTTTTTGTCGCCAAAACGCATTTTTCCACCGACATCAGTATGAATCGAGCTAAAATGACACGATTTTCTACTACTGGCTGCGCTGGTAACGACTTAGTTTCATACATTTTCGCTTGGATGGCACTAGTAAGGGCAGCCAGAGGAAAAACGCCGAATAGTCGTGAATACCTATTGCGGCATCGTAAACTGTATTTGATGATTTGAAGTACAGTTTGTTAACAAATAAAAATACAAACAAATACTAGAATTAAATTATAAATAGCATTAACAATTGAAACAATCGAGCTAACTGCAGACTGTTGCAAACAATCTGACGCTTACCGCCAGTTTCAAGTGATCTTAGTTAATTTGATTACATTTTTAGAAACAAAATTTGGTATGCACCAAATAGTACGTTTGGTATGCACCAAATAGTACTTAGAGGTTCAGGGCCTTCTTAATTTACCTACAATCAAAAGTCGCCCGTCTACAACCCGTGGAATTCGCTATTGGAAGTATTGACAGGACCCATCTTCGAACAAAAGTACTGGTAGATGTTTTTTCGCAACGCAATATTCAGCTCTTCAAATAAAAAGGTCGCGAATTTTTCGTAAAAACTTTGAATTATTGATAAAATGTTTTCTTTTAAAGTAATAGAAAAGGAACTTTGTTTATACTTAGGAAGATACATAAAAATATTAAGTGTTTGTGTCGTTTTTAGGGTTCCGTACCCAAAGGGTAAAACGGGACCCTATTACTAAGACTCCACTGTCCGTCTGTCTATATGTGTCCGTCTGTCACCAGGCTTTATCTCATGAACCGTGATAGTTAGACAGTTGAAATTATCACAGATGGTGTATTTCTGTTGCCGCTATAACAAAATATACTAAAAAATACTTCGATAAAAGTAAAACCTTTTTTACTTTTATCGAAGAAAAAATAGAATAAAATAAATATGTAAGGGGGCTCAACTAAGCCTGTCTTGTCTTGTTGTGTGTCTGTCAGTCTGTCTGTTGAATTGTCTGTCTGTTACGCTTCACAGTCACAGGTACTAATCAATAAATAATGGTGTTCTTTGTTTGTGTTTTTCCACAGCATAATCTAGCCCAAAATAAAGCAAAGCTTGAGTTACGGGAAACTAGAGTACCTATTGCCCGGGCTTAGCACGCATTTCCCGGGATTAAAAGTAGCCTATAACGTAATTCAAAGTCTAGAAACTCATCTATGCAAAATTTCAGCGCGATCCGTTCTGTAGTTTTGTCGTGAAAAGTACAAACATCGAAAAAATCGAATCATCGAAACTTTCGTTTATTTGTCATTTATTTTTGGTTGCATAAAAACCGTTCCATAGCAACTATTCGGTTGCGAACAAAATGAGATCGCATCGCTTTTTCAGTATTGACATTTATTTTATTTTCCATAGCTAATGTAAATAAAACTAATAAATGCCAAATGCCAAAGGGAAAATTTCATTTGGTTCAAGTAAGCGCGCGATGAAAAATGCTTCGCTCCACTTTCTGGAATTCTTTGCATAACTATGTGGCGGGATGTGTAGGGGAGGCAATGCTTTTTACTGAATACAGTTATACAGTTTTCATTCTTCGTTCGCTGAAATTTTCGTTACTATTTTTAGTCTTAACATTTCTGTTACCTTTATAAAATCTAAGACGAGATTTTATGTTCAGCTGTTTTTTTTTTGTATGTTCGTCTATTTGTCCGTCTATAAGGACCGATTTTAAAAGTTCTTTCACTATTGTGTAAAGAAAAATCCCGTATATTTTATTTATTAAGAAAACGCAATATTATACCTTTCGGGACTTTGACTTCATCTGCCTAATTGACACTTACTTTTGGGTAGACTCTGCTTTGCACAATTATTTTTATATTGAATTTTTTTTTTCACTGAAAAGAAGAGGATTTGCCTTGTTTGTCGTAGATTATTATGTTTTTATGCTTTTTCGATAACGATTACGGAGAAAAAAGGTTTTAATGTAACCCGAATTTGCCCAATTTACATATATCGCCACCTTAAGCCGGGCACTGACAGTTGTTACGGGGCGTAATGTACTATTCGCAGCCAGCATGATATGTTACAGGGTGTGCTAAATTCATCTTGTAATAAATACATTGCAATATTTCTGTGTTCTCGTAGCTGGTTGCGCCTTACCTGTACTGACCTCACGAAAACGCGTCGTGCAACACGTTACATTACGATGCATAATGCTCATTAGTACTTCATGAGGCATACATTTAAAATTTTACGAAAAAAAGGACTTGTACAAAAGCAAGCTGCAAGGTTAACTGTAAGAAAACATATAGATATTTTTTAAAATTCTTACATACAAAGCTCACAAAATTCTGAAAATTATCATTGTTTGAGAAAGTATGAACTCTTGTTTGCATACATATTCGAATTGAGTTGAAAGAAATGTCAGAATTCTTTTATTTAATATCCCTCTAATGCCCGCGGCTGCTATGTTTCTTTCAGCTCCCGACTTGGTAAGATCTGATAGCAGTTTTTTAAATTGAACAAACTACACTAGTTTTACTTTATTAATCTTATGCATAGACTATAGATATGGCCCTGAGAGCCCCAAGAACTGGGGCGAAGCATCTAATAACTGCACTCTTGTCTCTCTGTTGCTTAATATAAACACAAACATGCATATCTTTGCATATATATTGCATATACATGACACACGGCCGATGGGGTGCGTTTAATATGTGTTTGTATGGCTGGGAAGAAGAGATGGAGGTAGTTTGTTTAAGAAGATTTATGAGATAATCATTTTAAAGCTAAAACTTTGAAATAGACGTTTTCTTAACAAAAAAAACACAAATAGGGTCATTTAAAATTTCATTTCGATGTACAGGGTGTAACAAAAATTAAGGACCAAATTTTCAGGGGGGATTTAGCTTTGATCACAGAACATGGGAACAATATTTCAAAAAACCCACCTCTTCATTTCGTCCGTTTTCGAAGAAGAATTTTTGTAAAAATGTATCAGAAATAAACCTTTATACTCTGGAACGACTACACGTTGGTAAGTCATTGGATTGCAGGTACAGCATGTAGGTCTGTCGACCAAGCTACTTTTATAACCTTCCACTCCAGGACTAGCAGACGTAAGGAGCACTAATTAAAAAAAATTAAAAATAATTCTGGACAATTCACACAACATTATCTAGCCCCAAGTTAAGCCGAGCTTGTGTTATAGGTACTAGATAACTGATATACATAATACCACATAGATAAATATTTTTAACTATACATAGAAAACGACCAGAACACCCGGAACTAAAATCTGCAGATCGTACTAACATTTGTCCCGAGGTGGGAATCGAATCTGCAACCTCCTACGTGCAGGCAGGCCTTCGCCCACCGCGCCACAGAGGTCGTCGACGATTTAGGCATATCAAAACTTGGTTACGATTTTCAGAAGTCTGATTCTGGCAGTGGGCCAAGTATCCCTAATGGACGTCTATCCAGACAAGAGGAAACCCCAAAAAAACAAGTAAAAAAATTGGAATAGCGTCTATAGTCTAATCACAGAATAATAAAACCTGCCAAGTGCGAGTCAGACTCGCGCACGAAGGATTCCGTACCATTATCTATAAAAATGCCAAAAAAATCACGTTTGTTGTATGGGAGCCCCCTTAAATATTTATTTTATTCTGTTTTTTACTGTTTGTTGTTATAGCGGCAACAGAAATACATCATCTGTGAAAATTTCAACTGTCTAACTATCACGGTTCATGAGATACAGCCTGGTGACAGACGGACAGACGGACAGCGAAATCTAAGTAATAGGGTCCCGTTTTACCCTTTGGGTACGGAACCCTAAAAATAGAGAAATTAACTGCAAAGTGAGTTATTTATTCAAGCAATGCAAATAGATTATCAAATTGAAATACCTACTAGGGTAGAGTCCCTGAGGTGGCGAGCTAAACTTGTGCACTTGGCTACTTCAATATCTAATGTAATTACTTGAGGTAATACGGTGATTCAGTTGAGCTATCTGTAGATTGTTTGCGGCAGTCTGCAGTTAGCTCAATTGTTTCAATAATTACTACTTAATTTAATTCTATTATTAAATAATATAATTAAAAAAACTTTATTAACAAAGAAAATAACAATCAATTTCTAATTGTAATTTTTTTTTTTGCGTTTTTTTAATAACTTGATCATTTCGACTTGTATTTAATTTGGTAGGTAACTCCGATACTTAATTAATATTTCTCTGAATCAAAGGTACCAGAAATAACGCTTAAGATTAGTAATTATGTTAGGTTATTTAGTGTTTTCTTTACACAGTTGATAACTTTTGCGGTAGTCAGCCCACATCTGTACCCTATATAATGTTCCATCATTAATAATAAAGATTTTGTATTGTATTTTGTTTTTAATAAGCTGAATTACTTCAATTTATCCACTTGTAGCCGATCGTGTTGCGCCGGCTTAGAATTTTCACCACTCCAACTCTTCCGGTGTGGGTGTCGTAGAAGGCGACTAAGGGACATAAACCGACGAGCGAGCAGCAAGTCCTCTTGCAGAATAGATCTACCACTGAACTGCGATCCCCAACTCGCATGCCCAGCGTGGGGATTATGGGCGAAGCGATAGAGCTACGACGTACGAATAGGGCTACGACGTAGCAATAGAGCTACGACGACGTAGCAATACAGCTACGACGTAGCATGCAAAATGAACCCTGTCTGACTAAATATTTTATTCTATACAAATATTATAATAAATGCTAACGTAGGACCTTGGATAGGTACCTCTCCATATAAAAACTACTGAACGAATCTGGCTATAATTTTGCGTAAATGTAGTTCTAGACCTGAGAAAAAATCTCTTGGAAAACTACGGTCAGAAGCTAGTAAGAAATGATTTTTAAAACTAAGTTTACCTCTGACCGTCGCGCCACAGAGGTCGTCTGTGCGCCACAGATGACCTCTGTGGCGCGGCGAGCGAAGATCCACCTTCGACACAGGAGGTCGTGGGTTCGATTACCGCCTTGGGAGATATGTTTGTAGGATCTGTAAATATTTGTCACGGGTGTTCTGAATTTTCTTTGAATAATAAAAAATATCGTTCTCATTAATACCTATTGTATTACGTATAAAAATCATCTCGTATAAAACACAAGCTCTGCTTAGCTTGGGGCTACATGATGCTGTGTGAATGTCCAGCATTATTTATTTATTACCTATTTCTCTGCTATAGAACTTGGACGTCCTTGTACAAGGTACGGTAACTACCCTAAAGCTAAGTTCTTCATTACAGTCTCGGATTAATTCCTTAACTGCACATCCTTAGCTCGAGTGATTCACTTAAGGCGAATTGTAAGGGTAAAAGACGAAAACGACGTCTTTTTGGGCAATGTTTCTGACGAAAATATAGATCGTGAACGTTTGAAATTTATATATCCGATAACACATATCTTAAAGTATCTAGTGCCGGTTCCAAATGCTTGCCGGTAGTTATAGTTAGCACTCAGAACAAGGTTGAAGTAACAATATCTTCAGATTAATGAGCACACTTTTTGACGGTGTGTCTTATTCGTTTACTACCAAACTAAGTATAGTTATTTCTATAGCTCGTACGCTTCTATTGCCGGTCCATTTGTTTTCAAATGAAGTCAAAATAAGGAGTTTTAACGTAAAAACTATTTGCGCCTATTAAAACATCACTCTCCCACAAACGTTTGCTCGCAAAATATGATCAGGCAATGTTGTAGTACCAACAACTGACGAGGGAGGGCGCGGGCTCGCGGGCGACACGAGGCGCGCGGCGCGCGCTATGAGAAAACGCGACGTTGCAAGCTCTCTACCTACCGGTGCGGTGGCCGCGGCGGCCGTACATACCGCCGGCTCGCACTATGAGCGACGTTGCCAGATCTTGCTTTAGTACCAGTATGTGTATTGTATGATCGCGCGCGTGAGTCTCACTCAAGCAGTTTCTAAAAGTACATTTCATTTTCCAAAATTCTGTGTTGTTGTTTGTATCGAGTATTTATTCTGGAGTTGTGTTTTAGTCTATAAGTATATTATGGGAAATAAACCTGGACAGAAACGTCGAGTTCCATCGAAGTGGTTGCGAAAATGTAGATCACGGCATGCAAATGCTTTAAAAGCACAAGTTCGGCAAATGGGTGATGCTATTGAGTAAGTAACCTATCTTGTACTATGCTATACCTGTAATAAATACCTAATTGTTTAGTCTTCATAATCAAGTTGTCAGGCATAATCTAATATCGATGCATCGATGCATGGAGTAGAGTAGTGCCGTTACAGAGGCTTTTGTAAATTCCTTTTATTCCTTTACTACTTAGGTAGGTTGGTACCTAGCCAATACTGTGTAGTACCTAACTCTTGATTTTTACTCATTCAAATAACGATTTTCGCATCCCAATTAACCCTCATTTTTAGGGGTCCGCACCCAAAGGGTAAAACGTGACCCTATTACTAAGACTCCGCTGTCCGTCTGTCACCAGGCTGTATCTCATGAACCGTGATAGTTAGACAATTGAAATTTTCACAGACTCTGTCTTTCAGTATTTCTGTTGCCGCTATAAAAACAAATACTAAAAAACAGAATAAAAAATATATTTAAGGGGGCTCCCATACAAAAATCGTAATTTTTTTGCTCGTTGTTATAGATAACAGTAACCAAGTGCGAGTCAGACTCGCGCACAAAGGGTTTCGCCTACTTCTACTTACTGTTTTTTTCGCGCAAAGCACTACTATGTCCCTTAGAGAATGTTTTTTCTTGCAGGCCAATAAATATATTTATTTCTTTATTTTTCAGTAAAAGAAGATAAAGGGTTCCGGTAAATTACTTCTTTCCAGATCAACTTACCACGTCATAAGTACCAACCTCTTACCTAGCGCTGAAAACAAAGATGAATAAAAATAAAAACGCCAAGTGCGACTCGCACTCGCGCAACGAGGGTTCCGTAACTAAACATCATATTAATTATATAAATAAAAGAACTTGATTCTTGCCCAATATCATGATTCTAGCCCTATAGGTTTTGGTCCATGGCGAGGCTTACCAAGGCTTACTACAAAATATCAGATAATTTAGAAGATAAAAAAGCTTGGGACGGGTTTTGCTCCAACTCGAAAAATAACAACTAACTGGCTAAAGGTTTCTTAGTCGCTTCTTTACTTTAGTCTTCATACCGAAGCGACAGAAATCAAAAGTACCACTTTATTTCCGTGTCAGCGTTTTAATTTAAGAAGTTGACCTTTTCTAAGTGTACATTTTTGTATTTATGGAAATAAAGAATTTTTGATTTTGAATTTCTGTGGTATTGTAGCTCCCAAACGTATGGAACGGTCTCAATTAAATCTGGTATAATAAAGTGGTACTTTTTTATTTTAAGAATTTTACCTTTTCTTGGTGTACATTTTTGTATTAATGGAAATAAAGAATTTTTGATTTTGATTCTTTTGTTGGTGGTTATAATTATGATAAATAAATAAATGATGTGAATTTTAACACGTTTCTGAAAAAAGAGGGTTGACAGACGGACAACAAAGTGATTCTATACGGGTTCCTTTTTTTCTTTTGAGTTACGGAGCCCTAAAAATGACAAGATAGTGATTTTATATTTTCATGCAGAGTGTATTCATCAATATTAATAAAAACTTAACTAGTATAGGCTGATGATGATGATGATGATAAATAAAAACTTAAAAAAAATTTGTTTCATAAAATTCGTTTTACTAAAATACTGTTACACCTATGCAGTTTACAGATAAAAACGTAGATATTTTGTTTAGTAATGTTTTAATCCTAAGCCTAACCATTCTCTACACATATAATATTTTGATACAATTACTCCTTTGAACTGTTTCTCTCGAGGATCTCTCTGTTCGCAATTACTCTATGATACGTACTACACTTGTGCGCGCCATCTAACGGCAGTGGAGCGTATTATTTGGATAGGGTATATCGACTAAGGTTCCAGGACCGCGCGCGCTCGGTTTTTTGAATCGAAAACATGCACTCCTTGCTGCATAGATGGCGCGGGGGTGTCCCGCTCGGCTGCCAAATGCGCAAGGTCATTTGCCTTACTATTCGTCTTAACATCCCGCCTGTACTATGGTACTTGCATTAAGCAGCTTTAAATTGAATTGTACGTGACTTTACTAGTGTAGGAGATGGCCGGAGTGTATTTTACCGCATTGAAATAATGCATAACATATATTTAGGTTATGTAAGCCTCGCACGTTTCAGTAACAAGATACAGAACTTAACAGTTCCCAAAAAAAAACTGAGTGATTACTCGGATAATCTCTTAGAAATTAACTACCCAGATAATATCTAAGAAATTAAGTTTTGGGAACCAATTTAATTTACTACTACGACTAATACGCTGATGATGATGATGATGATCAAAATATACTATAGTTTTCCACTCTCTTATTTGCTATTTGGTAGTTCGACTAGCAATCAGATAGTCATGACCATGACATTTTGTAACATGACATTATGCTTTACCGATTCGATTTTATAAATGACAATCGATTTGGTTTATGAAGAAGCTGTAATCGATTCTGTAATTTTTGCTCGATCATGAGATAGAAATAACATTTAATCGTTTCATAGACACAACGCATGCGTAGCCGTGGGCAGAAACTAGTTAAATAAATAAATAATGATGAAAATTCAAAATTCAATAACTTTATTTCTTTAGGCTTACAAAATAAACACTTAGACAAGTCAAATTTTATACATAAACACAGCTTAATAGTAACTATTATCAAATAAGAAACAAAATGTTTATGATTTTGTTCGCTTCAATTTTTTGTCCACTTGTGGAAGAAGCGAAAAATAAACCACTAGTAAGTGTATAACGCTTAAAATTTAATACAATGTTATTCGCCTATCTAAGTCTAAATATAATGGGATTTAGATACAGGTCAATATTTATATAAAACTACGCTTAAGATTGTTCTCCTATAATACCATTGTCGGTGCGGAACTGGGCGACATCTGGCCAAGCATTAACATCATTGATATAATCATCTACGGATGAACAATCCATACAGTATTATCTAGCCCCATTATCTAGGCACTCTCCTCTGGTAGGCTTGACTCATATCAGCATTATGTACCCTCATTTCCACAGAAAATAATCACATTTTCCACGAAAATAACGCTTTTTTATTCATTTTCATAAGTCTACATCCGTTTGTTAATCAGCTCTAAAACAAACAGCTTAGCACAAAAAAGTTTCACTTCGCCCTAACGCGTAGAGCATTCATCCAACTAGTGATGTGACACAATGTTTATGCTATACGGTAAACTGAAATTTCGGTGATGAAAATTATCGTAACGTAAAATAGAAACACAAGCGTATTCTGTTCTATAGCGAGCGACATTTTACGACGGGATTAATGATTTTTATAGTGCATAGAAGCAGGTTGATACGACGATAAAATAGTTACTACTAAATAATACTCGGTTTTAGAATCCAAGACATTTATTGTAAACAAAGACATGTATGAAAACTTAAGAAAAAATACGGTACTGCAGCGAGAACCGAGCGCATAAATCTAGCTGACGTCTGAGCCGGTAAGCGAAATCGCGCGGGAAAGAGATATAACCATACACAAATCTCTTCGTTCGAACAGGCAGATTCGCCTTTGTTTCGCTTTTCATACCTACAACGGACATGTCATTGCGAAACTACTGCGGTCCCGCTGCTAAGATTTCGATTCGACGAAGATGTGCTACTGGCCTCTGAAAGCTGTCAAAACCAAATATTGCTTTGAATTTCTGTGATTCGCTTTGCTGATATCAGTATCGTCAAATGTTTGTCACCAATATGCCTTTAGTTTTGTATCACTTTTGTTATAAATTTGAATAGATTATCAAAGAATAAATAGGTAGATTCTCTATGTCAGAGCCAAAGTTTAGACCTGTTTTATAATTATAAACGCTCAAGCTGAACACTCGTATAATTATCTGAGGCAATAGTACTAAAATATCTAAACCGAATTGATACAAAGTCTGATTAATTCGCCCAACTCGGCTAAGACAGATACTTCATGATATACAAAGACTTTTCAAGTCTCAAATGTCTCAAACGACATCGTTTGAGACGTTTGAGACTTGAGAAGTGCATTTAAAATTAGGAAATACGAGATGTACATACATCTCGTATTTCTTAATTTTAAATGCATCATGTTCGGAATCCAGTTATCGTATACACTGAATGATGTATACGGTACCGTCCCCTCCCATCCCTAGCTCTTCACTCAAGCACATCACTTGTCCAAATGATAAATGACCCGGAGTAAGTCGGAGGAAAAAACGGACAGTTTTTGTCTCAAATCTGAGTGTTTTATCGCACTTTAATTCATTAAAACGACTGTTTACTTTGTTCGCTTTTGTAAAGCGACTGCATTTAATTACCTTACTGGGCCCAGAGTTCATTTGACGATAGATCGAGACGTGACTGTGACATCTCATATTTTTATGGGATTTGCGTATTTCCTTGTCTATCCACCTTAGAAAATAGGCTACTTGACTACATTAAAAATATGTTCCAAAATGCTACCATCCTAGTCAGTGATAAGATAACGTAAGAAAGCGTATTTTGATGGCTTTCATTAAAAAATGTGTGATCGAAAACGCTCTGCCGTTGCTGGTGACGTAACAACTTCATTTTCAACTTCTTTACGCTTGTCTTTCGCCGCGACTCCGCCAGTGTCTGTTTCAGAGTGTCATACATAGAGTTTATATAAGTACTATATAAACTCTATGGTGTCTATCATACAATGTGGTGGGTGTGAAGCATAGAGTTATTATATGGCTAGTACTATAATAACTCTACGGTGTGAAGTGTGTACCATCAAGGGAGGGGTAATTTCTTCCGTCCAAGGTTGACATGGTGTGGGTTGACGAAAGGAGTTGTGACGTCATCGAATCATGTCGCCGGAGCCATGAGCGTTTTAGGGCGCCATTATTCTATTCAAACTTTAAAATTAGTTTTCACAGCAAATATGACGGGCTTTGTAGAAATATTAGTAACATTTGCATTATTTTTTATCAGACAATACGTAACAACTAATTCCCAATAGTAGTCGAGTAGCCTAACGGATAGCGCAAAGTTTTTCGCATCGGCCCCGAATCCAATTTGTAATAAATTAATCCATGAATCAAGCTTCGAGAATATCTAACAATAATACCAATCAATACCAATAATATAAATATATTTTCATTTCATTTCATTTCAATATACTGAGGAAGTTCAATTCATCACATTCACTTTCTTCAACGGATCGGCACGATAGAGGCGCTGTACCACAACCTATGGAAAACTGAGACGTAACGATCACGTGTCGATGCCGACGTCAAATGGACATGGGGATCTGTACTAGAGGATCAAGTGGGGTCTTATTTTAGACTGAAACTATTCGCTATCGCTGTTAAGGTACAATGTAAGAAACAGCTTCGCTGACTGACGTAATCGGGACCTGGTTATATTAAGAAACCCACTTTTCGTGGTTAAGAGTGACACAATATTAAAATTTTACCTTATTAATTTTGAATGAAACTCTTAGACCGAACAGAAGACTTTTGCTAAGAGTGATTTTACCAAGCTATAGAAGAATTAAAGTAATCATTTACCCTAGCCGAATCTTCGGCCACGGCGGCCAGTCTCTAGAGACTAGCCAAGTGCGCAGGACATATTGTAGTGTCCAAGTGTGTGAGCAAACACAGGTGCACTCTTCCTCGATCATAATCTGATGCTGACCGATACGAACGGGGAAGAGGTCGGGCACAGGACCAATGGCTTAAGGCGCTACCTCGACACAAACTAACGCCACCCCCTTTATGGTAAAATACTCGATTTACAAAAAAATCATAATTTTTTCTTTGGTTCTCTGAACGTGAAAACACGATGAAGAATAAAATCGATAAAAAAATGACAAAAGTGCACTGTTTACACATAATTTGGTTGAAATCTCAGGAACCCAGCCTATTGAAACAACTTTTGTTGTGGTTCGTAGGTTACCAATTAATTGGTTCCTTGAACCTGTTTCTCTATAAGTTGTATAGTTTTCTTGTTTACCACCAAAAACTTGATTATTGCGCTTACGCCCCGTTCCGAAAACGTATTTTATGTCCCGCTCCCGCGTCCCTAGGCCTGGGCCTACACAATGTGAGGGAAAAACTTTATGTCCCGCTCCCGCGTCCCTAGGCCTGGGCCTACACAATGTGAGGGAAAAACTTTATGAAAACTTATTTCAATTTATGAATTGAGTGTAATATCGAGCGATCGTGAACCAATACATAATGCTATGCGATAACTATCCGATAAATATATCGCTATTATGATACATAAATTATTTATCCTTCGAATGAAATATCATACCACATATAAAAGCGTATAGTTCATACGTATTTTATGAGCTGTTGTTTCATACCAGGCTCTGAAATTTTAATATTTAATACGATCTAATGGAGAGGTTTTCCTTTGTTTATTCTCCAGAAATAAAAGTTCATATCTTGGGTTAACCTTTCAGATAGAGCTAATGGAAAATATTGTAAGGGTCTACTCACACCGAGACGCGACGAGACGAGACGCTATGTATACTTGATTCTAAATATAACTTTATTTACTATGCAAAAAGATACATGTTGGCCCAAGAGAAGCGGCGCAGTGCGGTGCCGCAGCGGGTTATCGTAAGTCAATAAAGTTTGTACCTTTTTGCGTTGTAAGTTATATTTTGAATCAAAGTGCTCGCTGCGTCTCGTCTCGTCGCGTCTCGACGTGAGCTGACCCTTATTTTAATAAAAATCAGTTCACACAATTAACATTATTTTTTGCAAACTATAGCTCACTTTTTGAGTCAAAAGTAAAAGCAAGCTTGAACCTATTTACTTTGACTAGTAAAATACCTTATCATGGTTCAATTATCTACAATTATTGACCTCTGCTATGCGTCGGGTGAGCTTGGTGTCTTCTATGTTTATTAAAATATTTCTATCTATGTAATTAATTTACAAAAATACCTTATTAATACGTCTACCAGCTCATCAGAACGCGCTCGTTTACTTGCCGTTTTCGAGTGGGAATTAGGACTTAGGAAATATACTACACTTTTTTTTCTTCTTTTTTTGCCTTTCAAAAATCCAGTGCGGTGAAACTATTTTCTATGAATAACATGATAAAACCAACTTGGATTCAGTGGTAATATTGTACCATTTGGGAAATTATGACATTTTATGCAACAATCAACAAAATCAACGTTTACGATTTGTGGCAAATTACTTTTCCGCTACTTTTATTGCTGCGTAATGCACAAAAAATTTAAAAACCACTAAACAATTTGAATCTTGCGCCAACCCGCATCGAACCACCGTAACCACAAGTCATGTACGTACTACATCCAATTAAAATAAATCTTTCGAGACATACCTACTCGTACGTAGAAAAAAAATGTACCCGAAAAATCTAGCGAACCAACGCTAACATCACACGACATTATAATAAAGGAAATAAAAGACCCGACCGCAAGAATATATTATTTTTACGGATTTCCTTACAAGCTCGGGTAACCGGGTTACATATTCCGGTCCGGGGCTCGAATGGGCACCGGAATAATGTCAACCACTAAGCCATTAGAGTACGGGAGTGTAGGTCTTTACTAATCTCATGAATTAAGTTGCCGATGCTGTTTAACGTAAGTGATTTAAGAGACAAAACTGTTAGTTTTGTCCGGTTTGGTTGTCAAACTAGGTCTTAATTTCAGTACTCACGGGATCCGCATGGTAAAAAACTCGATTTACAAGAAATTCTTAATTTGTCTTTGGTTCTCTGAACGTGAAAACACGATGAAGAAAAAAAATCGTTAAAAAAATGACAAAAGTGCATTGTTTACACATAATTTGGTTGAAATCTCAGGAACCCAGCGGTCTATCGAAACGACTTTTGTTTTGGTTCGTAGGTTATTACCAATTATTTGGTTCCTTGAACCAGTTTCTTTATAAGTTGTGTAATTTTCTTGTATACCACCAAAAACTTGATTATTGCGCTTACGTTCCGAAAACGTATTTTATGTCCCGCTCCTATGAACACAAAATCGTGAAAGTATTATTTAAACTTGATTTCCAGTTTCAGCGGTTGGCCTTTCAGCCGAGATCCTTGGGGACATCAATCTGGGCTTAACCCTATTCCTGGTCTTACCTACTTTCTTGCATCTAGCTCCATCAAACAAAACATTTCTCCTAAAACAACCCAAGTTCTTCCCCCAGTTCCGTCACACGCAAACTTAAGTAACTCTGAGTTTCATCCACACCTCACCGTTTACTCCGCGAGCCGGAAATGTAATGGGCTCTTTAGACCCTTAAGGTGTGTGCAGAATGGGAGCTGAAACGTGCACCTTAAATGTCCACCTTAACTTAGAGAGGTTTAAGTTGTAATGCTCGCTTGTGACAAAGTAAACTGCTGTAAGTTTACTTTGTTTACTAAATTTTTCTCTTTGTTTTAGCCCGGTTTGATCAAATCTGGTCCTATAGCTGTAAATAGCGCAACAATATTTCAGCATTGGGTTTAGCATTGGGGAGAAACAGAAACAAAAAGAAGTATTTTGTGGTAAATTCACGTTTTTATCCACAACGTCGTTTTAAAATATCTGCGCTCAAACGTTTTAAACAAATCCAACAAAACCGCAACCAGCTCTAAAATCGCTACCAACATAACAAACAAACAGACAAGACATACGTAATATAAAACCTTTTCCGTACCAGAATTCACGTTTCACAAAGTTCTGATATCCGCTCGACTGCCCCCCGCGGCACAGTTCACACGAATGCTTTAGTTTGCACTTGCCTTTACTGAGGATGAAAAGTAGACGCAATTTATATTTTTACTCGAGCGTCCTTTTAAAGGTGGGAGTCAACTGCAGTAGGCGGTGATGGTACGCATGTGGATCGTTTTAAATTTTAGATCAAAACTAGTTTGAAGACAAAGAACTGAATATCTTAGAATCGCTGTAGTTAGTGGTGGGATTTAGTGCGGTTCTTCACTTATGACTATTTTGAGTACCTAAATTATTATAATGAGTATTTCACCTAATTTCTCATTTGGCTTTAACACTGCAAATAATTCACAAATAGAACAATTATAGGGAAAAAAATTGCGCTTACATTTTTATCCTAGTGTTATTTAAAATCAAGTTATTCGTGATTTTTTTTATCTAGAAAAAGTTTTAGTGAACTATTTGAGATGGCAAAAATTAAAAAATCATGCGACGGATGCGCGTTCCTTCCTTTTTGCAGTGTATCGTCAGTTGCGTGTGCACGCGACCGGTACAATTTGTATGAAGCTTATTACTCTTATTAGGCTATAGGCAGGTTTTACTGTGCCGCGTGCGGCCGGTCGGTTGCGTTTTTCGATACAACTCGACCGGCAGAGCTGCATACAACCGGCAACACGTTACAGAATGAAATGCCCTTCCTTTTTGCTATACCGCAATTGACAGTCAGCTTTACAGTCTGTAGGTCTTTGAATAGGGAAAAATTGCCTTTTAGCCGAAGCAAAGTTGTAAAGGCGTAATGAGTTATTGTCATCGAATAAAATTAAGTAAATGTTTTTAAAACTTAAGGTTCATATTTTTTTTATTAATGTATGTTGTTCTTTTTACTGATAGAAAGCACAAATTAATGGTTGGTAAAGAGGACGCTTGTGGTCAGATGGGATAACGATCTACGGAAGACTGCCCGCTGCTGGCAGATGGACTGGTCTTTGGGCTTTCTTAGATGAGGCCTATGTCCAGCTGCTATGGACAAGCTAACACTGGTAGTGAAAATGAAAAAAAAAAATGTTTCTGTACTTAGGTCTTTAGGTTATATTATCGTGGGTTGGGATCTCTTTTAAGCATAATTATGCTTCTTTTAGAGAACCCCGCTCATCCTTATCATTGGGTTTGGTACATACAGAAATTTAAATTTAAAAAATACAAAAAAATAACTCAATTTATAAAAAAATAATTTCGTGCTTGGTCGTGATGAAAGTTGTAGTGTAGGTACGTATTTAAAAACTGTGTGTTCAGTTAGGTAGTAACACAGATTACCCCAGTAATGACGAGAGTAAATGAGCTCAAAAGTCGTTTTCGAAATTACAACTGACGAGAGAAGGAACTTACTCCAACATCCACAAACAAGCCTGAACCTGTAGTCATAGCAACATAACAAAATTGCTATTGTAATTTTGCCAGAGCAGTTTTTTCGATAGGTACACGCAGTTCAACTACCTATTTATGTTTATGGAGGATTTACGAACAAAACAAACATAAAAACTCTGAAGTAAAAGATTGATGGCAATTTCGCGAAAATAACCAAAATTACTTTACAACATCAATCTCTCCTTAATCCAATTTAATAGCAAACATTTTATGGGCTTAGCTTAAAATTCTCGTCTCAGATTTTACTTAGGGCTTGAAGTATTAATAGTATTATGGGCTAAGGGCTTTGAACTATCAGACCTTATGGTAAGCTGAGATACCGACCATACATGCAAGCTCCGATCAAACTAAAAAAAAAAAAACTTGTGATTGATAGTTTAGAGGAAAAACGGTAGTAACTTAGAAAAATGATGATAGGTACTTTGCACAATTATTTTTGATAATTAAAGTAGTCTTTTTTTATTTATTTAGACAAAGGGGACCTGCTTTGTATCGCATAGACTATTGTGTATTTTATTCGAAGTATTTAATAAAGATTTCAACGAAAAACGTTACCCAAAAGACGTCAATTCACATATATTCTCGCAATTTTTTCAATGTAAAATTGTCATCCTGTGCCCTGATGGGACGGTGAACTGTGCATGGTGTGAAGCATTTTACCCGCACTTAGACTAAAGTGTGTCCATAGTGCTACATAACTTATTGCTTTGGTTTAAAATTTATTAACATCCCATCTACATGGTGGAGGTCAAAGATCTCCATATTCGCCTCACGTGATTAATGGATTCTCCCCCAGGATCCATCTGCGGAAAAAAATCTTGGTAAGTGTACTTACCAAGTGGAAGGCAGCAGGGGCGCTGAATGCTGATGCTTTTGAGAGCAACGTTGCCACTGTTACTCAGCAATAACTATCAATTACGTAGGTAGTAGCTAGCCTTGTTGTATGCAGCACGCACCTATCGACAGAGAACTCGCGGCATTTCAGTAAAAGGCTATGAAGAAATTCGATGACTGCTGGCAATGCCTGCCTGCAGCTCCGATAGATGCACGTTCAGCTGCAACGTAGCATTTCTTTGTTTAATTGTTAAAATATCGAATTATTTCGTGAGTCCACATAAAAAATACATCAGATTTGTGCAGATTACCAACGTGGATTAGAATGATCATGTATGACTACTGTACAAAGAGTTTCATGACTTCAGATGTCCTGAACTAACATTTAGTACCTATTCTGTGGTAGGGTGATTCGAAGTTAGCGTCAGTTGCAATCTCCAACTATCGTTGTAAAGTTAGGTTGTTGTTGTTGTGGGAACGGGGTATTTTGAACTGTCTCCTTTACTCCGTGGTACTACGCCGTAGTAAGCTTTGGTGTACGATGATGAATCTTCGGCCACGGCAGCCACTCTCAATGGAGACTAGTCAGGTGCGCAGGACATTATTCTACAATTATTCTCACTTGGGCACTACTGCCCAAGTGTGTGAGCAAACACAGGTGCACGCTGTTTCCTCACCTCTCATAACCGATAGCACAGCAGACGGACATGATCGGACCCATTTAGTGTACTTATGTATGTAAACTACGGACCTAGGGTCTCGACTCCAAGGGAAGCAAATGCGTAGGCTCGGTCGAGACCTGCATATTTGCGCCTCTTGAAATCTTCGGCCAAATCTGCCGCCGCACCAGCCCTCACGGAAGTCCTAGGAAGATGGGAAGGTGCTAGTGTGTCGACGCATGTAGCATCCCTCACAATGGGCCTCTCTCGGTATAAAAACTACCTTTCCGTCATCGTAGTATCGAAGTATCGAAGTGGTAGAACAGGCATAGTACTATAGGTACAGTCAATAGATATTGACGACCTCTGTGTCACGGTGGGCGAAGGGCCGCCTGTGACGCAGGAGGTTGCGGATTCAAATCCAGGCTACGGAAAAATGTTTGTACGATCTGAAAATATTTGTTCCGGGTGTTCTAGGTATTTTTTATGTACCTGTATACTTTACATAAAAAAAATATCTATCTTTGTAATGTATCCTATTAAATTTATCATTCATCTAGTACCCATAACACAAGCTCTGCTTAGCTTGGGGCTAGATGATGCTGGATTGTCGAGCAATATTCATCTATTTACTTATATTTATCTCACTAATATTATAAACGTGAAAGTTTAGATCGATGGATGGATAGATAGATGGATGGATGTTTGTTCCTTTATCACGCCAGAACGGCAAAACGGATCTGGATGAAATTTGGCACAGAGATAGATGATAGTCTGGAATAGGACATGGGCTACTTTTTATCCCGAAATTCCTACGGGAACGGGAACTACGCGGATGAAACCGCGAGGCGCTGCTAGTGTTCTATAATCGAGAACAATAAACATGAAAAATTAATTCTCACTGATTTATTCAATGAGTCCCTGTATTTTTTGCTGAAAACGTAATATTTAATAAAAAATATACAATTTTAAATTTATCAAATTGCGAGGTATTTTGAAGGAACTTTTAACTGACCGAGAAAAAGTTTGGACCCGACTAACAGACGCAGAGAACGAAATTATAGGGGACAACGTCCTTATCAGTTAATTTGGATCTTAATCTCACTAATATTATAAACGTGAAAGTTTAGATGGATGGATGGATGGATAGATAGATAGATGGATGGATGGATGTTTGTTCCTTTATCACGCCAAAACGGCTGAACGGATCTACATGAAATTTGGCACAGAGATAGATTATAGTCTGGAATAGGACATAGGCTACTTTTTATCCCGAAATTCCTACGGGAACGGGAACTACGCGGGTGAAACCGCGAGGCGCTGCTAGTAATAGTTATTTTAAACACAAATGATAGTTATAATGCGCCTGAATTTAATTACGCTTCCGTACAACTGACACCATAATCATCCTCACGTAATGATGCCCTCAAGTATTTATTACATAACTTGTCTAAAAATATAAGCTGACACCAAATCTCGTGAAATCCAAAACGGGGTATCATATCGAGCAACTTTGTCCCGAGAGCTTGATAACGTGCGGTTTAAAACGTAAACTGATACGTTTTTTCTGCAATATCAGTTCAAGTACATTAATTGAAGTAATTTTTGTTGAAGACACTTGCGGGAAATAGGTACATTTGAGTGAGAAAATATTTCCGTGAGTAGACTTTTGCGCGAACAAATCACACAGCTCCATTATCTAATTACGTAATATGTCGAATAGTGTGTTTGGGCCGAAACGGGAATCGCCGGATAAAGGTTTTGGGCCGAAACGGGAATCCGTGTCGCATCAAGGGTTTGGGCCGGAACGGGAATCGAGGTTTGTCTTGGGTCTCGGACGATGATAATGAACTTGCGTTGAAAATGAAAGTAATATTCGATGAAAATATGATGCACAAATGGGCACACAACACTTTTTTCCGTACACTTAAATACAGTTCGTACCTACAATTCCGTAGGAGGTTGCGGGTTCGATTCCCGCCTTGGGACAAATATTTGTCCGATCTGCAGGTTTCGGGTTGTTCTGGTAGTTTTCTATGTATCATAAAAAAAACTATCAATGTAATGTACCTGCAGATCGTTCAAATATTTATCCCAAGGCGGGAATCGAACCCGCAAGCTCCTGCGTCGCAGACGGACCTTCGCCCACCGTGCCACAGAGGTCGTCAAACGTCGTGATAGTTTTGAATTAGAATGAAAAAGAATTAAATCACAGTGTTGTTTACTTGTTACCCGCTACCGCTTCTAACTTCGGCCACCGTGTTATCTTGGCATGATTTATGACCAAGGCCCTCCCATTCCGTCCAATTTACCGAAAACCAGCCACCCTTATAAAATATCCCCGCACACAAATATACGCAGCCAGGTGTGGAATCAAATCTGTTACTATGCGAAGTCTGTTACTTAAGTAAGCGAAGTAGGTTACTTAAGTAAGTAAAGTATATTACGTAAAATAAATAATGCTGGACAATTCACACAGCATTATCAGCTCCAAGTTATGCAGAGCTTGTGTTATGGGTACTAGATAACTGATATACATAATATAATACAATACATAGAAAGATATTTTTACTATACATGTAATACGACCAGAACACTCTGAACAAATGTCTGCAGATCGTACACACATTTGTTCTGAGGCGGGAATCGAACCCGCAACCTCCTGCGTCGCAGGCAGACCTTCGCCCACCGCGCCACAGAGGTCGTCCAAACAACCTAACGGGTTTAGATTAAATTTCGAACTATTATAGCCAAATACAAATTTACAGCAGAATATTTTTTTTTATGATTGAATGTCCAATTTGAACGAACCATAATAATATATTTAAATGAATTTCGTTCAACACACAAAGCAACTTTAAAAATAAATAACCAAGACGCCTTGTAAAAACAAAAATACTAACTTAACAACTCTTAAAGTTGGAATAAAAGCACCATAAAATAAAAAGCCACGACAAATCCGTAAAAATGCGAAAGTCGTCTACCAAAAGCTGACGTAGGTAACAACTGAAAAATCACAATATTTTAATTAGTACAATAAACAAACGGGGTGAGTTGCGAAATTAAGAGGGCTTCATAATAATTGTGCTTATTTTTAAACCCTTTAAAGGTCCTTGAGGATCTGTGTACTGCACAGCTCAGACAAACAACAGCTGATTCACCAATAAATGCCTTAAGTGGTTTGAAAATTTCAAAGTTTTGGGCTTTATGGTGCAAGCGCACTACGCGTCAGCGGAACTCCGCGGCCGCGGCACTGCCCGTCAAATTAGAACAAATGACGAAAGAGGCCGCGCGGCCTGTTGTTGGCTTGTTGAGTTTGTTCTAATTTGACATAAAGTGCCGCGGCCGCACGAATCCGTTGTCGCGTAGTGCGTTTCCACCTTTAGGGAAGCAAAAATAAAACATTCAAAAAGTACTTACGTTTACCTATTAGGTACTTACGTTTACCTATTAGGTACTTACGTTTACCTATTAGGTACACAAAATACTTTTTAAATTACTTACAAAATAATAATATGTGTAATCTGAAAAATTAGACGTTACTCTGAATATGTAGGTACCTACTCAAGCAACTTAGATCAAGTCGCAATATTGACTGGTTTTCATCGAAAACTGTCTAAAATTTACAATTTTTTACCGTTTTCATTAAATATCAGTCAAAAAATAGCGGCTTGATGACGTGCTTAAAATTTAATGTGTGTTGTGTTGTCATATTTGGGCAAATCAGCTATTCTACCAGCACTGGAGTTAAGTGTCGCCAGCACCTTTCGAAAACGACTCTTTTACCGTTATTAAAATTTGTGTAAAGCCTTTAGACTCGGCGGGTTTTTATAGCAACACCCTGTTTGCCTGCTGGTAATTATTTAACTTGGGGTGCTAGCCGAGTGACATTGACAGGGTGTTTTAATTTTGTGAAGCATGAAATTAGTACACTCATTTCTAGATTGCTAAAAAGAGCTATTCTTTGGATGTAAAAATTAAAATTCTGTAACGGTTTTCCTACCCGCTGCACTGCACAAGAATTTTTCAGATATTTTATGTATGTTAACTGTCTTTATAAAGAGGTACTAACGCCAACTTACATAGATATAGAAAGGAAGGAATTCAGAGTTGAAAATAGCGAACTACATAGGTAAAAAACTCACCAAAAAAAAAGCCATCAGCTCCCAACACTTTCAATGTATCGCAATTCTGAATAACATCTAACTCTACACAAACGAGGGTTATTTATAACGTGAAAAACCAGTGGTTAGTAAAAGTTTTAATTGCTCTACGAATTAATGCGCCACTGGAAAGCGGGAAAACACGAATGTGTATTGTGGACTGTCCCGTTAGAACTTACGTTAAACAATTTTTAGACAGGGTAGTCCTAGGTTAATTTTTTTAATTAAAAGTATGAATATATTATAGAATTCTATCGAGTCGTTAAATTATCTGAAAATATTAGACACATATTTTTTTGTAAACCAAACAAAAAATTAAGAAAAAATCATCAAAAAACTGGTAAATATAAAGATATTCGAAGACAGTTTCCGTAATAAAACAAATTATTGCTTGTTAAACAAAACAACGAAAAATCATTTCATTTCAGTTGGAAACTTACGAGAGCTATCTCGTGGGTTTCCACCGGCGGCGGCTGTACCGTCTCCGTTGACATTTTATTTATAACCGCGCTCAGATTATCTCGCTTTTTAGATTAGAGCCATAATTCCTGGTCAGGATCCGCGGAATTTATCCTGGATCTAATGGATCAAGGATTTCGGGGTCTAATGGATGAGGCTTACACTTGAACATAGTTCCAATTTCAGACCGTGAATAATAGCAAGTTGGTTTATTCTGCCATTTTTAGGGTTCCGTACCCACAGGGTAAAACGGGACCCTATTACTAAGACTCCGCTGTCCGTCCGTCTGTCTGTCCGTCTGTCACCAGGCAACTCATGAACCGTGTTAGACAGTTGAAATTTTCACAGATGATATATTTCTGTTGCCGGTATAACAGCAAATACTAAAAAATAGAATAAAA
Source organism: Eupithecia exiguata (assembly GCA_947086465.1). Taxonomy (NCBI): domain Eukaryota; kingdom Metazoa; phylum Arthropoda; class Insecta; order Lepidoptera; family Geometridae; genus Eupithecia; species Eupithecia exiguata. The sequence continues at coordinate 8,002,746 of OX352250.1, read as the reverse complement.
AATATTTTTAAAAGACAAATTCAAATTTAACTTAATTAAGTATGACACTTCCCGTGACAATAAACTCTCGAATGCTACGCTATACTAGGATAGGTTAGGTAGAGTTTTACAATGGTTATGTAGTTGCGAAAATCTTCTTTAGCAATTTTTTTTTCTTTACCTCATAGCAGCAGGTTTTTGTATAGATTCTACAAACTTTTTAAGGGCGCCTGCGCTTCCTCTGTAAGCCTTTGTTTTGATTACATCATCATCATGATGATGAGGATGATCAATGATCAAATTTCTCGTCAACGTCACTTCGGCAAACTGTTCAATAAAACAAGAGATTTGAACATAATTATTTTTTACTCCGTACAAACAACTGCCTGTAAGATCAACTTATGAAAGTCTTCCGCGAAAAAAAAAAGCTGTGAACAAAACATACAAGTATTTGGATGTCCTTGACTTTAGGAATCATTCGCATATAGTTTTTTTGACATTCTTACTAAAAAAATACTTCACTGTAATACTACATAAAATAAATCCTGAGTTATGTAACTTGATTTTTCTGTTAACTGTACATTAAAGCAAATTAGGTATATGGTCCCAGTCGACCGATTCAAAAATGTGATCAGGTAACTGGGACCGTGGTGCTAGTTATGTATGGGCCCAGTCGCCTGTATCCTCATGTTTTCAATCTCTTTCGCATGTTTTGGCATTTTCTAACTAAGGGTAACACGGAGCGCTAGCCGTAGAAAAACTTGGCAACATGAAGGAGCTTGTTTAGAGTGAGGTACAGTCAGTTACATAATACGTAGGTTAAAAAAAAGGGATTAGCGATTATGATAGATGTAATTTTTTATCGAAGAAACGAAAATCAAAAGAGGAGAATGTTCTATGATCGACTTTAAGTTTTTTTTGATTGTTTGTCAATTAAAATATCCAAATAGTCCTTATTAATCGACGGAGAGTCGATCTAATTTGTATTTCTTTTTATTATTAGATGGTGATCAGTTTTCAGATTTTATTTGTTGCATTCATACAGTCATCAGGTCTAAGTGGTTAAGTGAGTGTTCATAAACCAGGCCGTCTGTCAAACATGGTGATTTTGACAAATCGTCGGAGGCAAGTTCAGTCAAGGACATATGTGGGTGAATGCCGATGCAATGTGCCGCTGATGCTGACTGTACCAACGTAAACGTGGGTAATGAACCGCACGCGGCTAGTTAAGGGGAAGCATTTTGTAACAAACTTTATTTGTTACTTTGTTACGGATAGGTTTCAATTAAGGTTATTTTTATTAGTGTTTTTTTAATGATAGCCTGAAGCATGTATTTCCGGGTAGATTTATTATGGGGGAAGTAGCTAGATGTTGCCAATGTCCTCGTTGCCATCACTGAAACGAAATAGGTTTCTGAAAATAAATATGTGTCTAAATACATGAAATTGCCTATTTCTGTTACGAACCACGATGGTAAATAACGGAGCATGACCATATTTTTCAGGATTTGTATTCAAAAATTCAAAAATTCAATAACTTTATTTCTTTAGGCTTACAAAATAAGCACTTAGACAAGTCAAATTTTATAGATAAACAGCTTAATACTAGTAATTATTATCAAATAAGAAACAAAATGTTGTTGATTTTGTTCGCTTCAATTTTTTGTCCACTAGTGGAAGAAGCGAAAAATAAACCACTAGTAAGTGTATAACGCTTAAAATTTAATACAATGTTATTCGCCTATCTAAGTCTAAATATAATGTTATTTAGATATACGTCAATATTTATATAAAACTAAGCTTAAGATTGTTCTCCTATAATACTATTGTCGGTGCGGAACTGGGCGACATCTGGCCAAGCATTAACATCATTGATATAGTCATATTTCCAACTAGTTGCGCCCCACGATGTTACTAAGTTTTTATTTACAATAAAAAATACTGAATAAGCTTGTATTTTTATTATTTCATCATACCACAGGAACACTGCATTTTGCCAGGATCAAATATTGTTTATTTTTTAATATTTTGTTATAAGCTATCTTATTACCTAAGTACTAAATCTGATCTAAATTCGTTCAGCCGTTGGAGCGTGAAGGAGCTACACATAATGAGTCATGCACCATTTAAAATGAACACATTCACCGACGCACATGCTCAGGTAAACAAGCGTGTCCCGGTCCGGCTCGACTGGGCGGTGAATGAGTTATTAGGACCTCAGAAAAAATACAACAAAAAATACCAAAAAAAAATTGCAGTCGATGCATAGGTAGAAAAGTAATGGTGTTCTAGAATAGAATAAAGTCCAAAGGAAAACAAAAGGCACCTTAGCTGTAGCATGCACAAAAATAATACGCTGATTTCCGCTGACTCTAAATGCTGACGAGGTCTATCGGACCTGCGAAAAGCAGTGGTCAGTAAAACTGTCAGGTCACCTAGACCTTCATAAAGTCGCCCCGCATGCGTAGATTTATGACTTCTGATAAAAACTGATAATTATACTGAACCCTTTCTGTGTCAGGGACCGAATCTACGATGGAGCTACGATTCTTACATTGCCATTACTTACTCTTTCTCTTGCCTTCGCATACTTTCATTGTGAGTGGAAATCAGTGGAAACCATGCCGCTCTAGTTTGATACTGTCTCCCAAGCATTAAAGTGAGATCAGGGACCACGAGCACTTATTTATTACGTTGATTGATGGTCCCACCAAAACAGTGGGACCACGAGCCCATTAAATCGACACACTCTCTCCCACCAGTGGGTCAAATTAGTGGGACCACAAGTCGCCCGAGAATTCTCATTGCACTACAGATTTACTGTTGAAACTGAATTAAACACTTGATAATGTAGGAAAATTTGTTCGAAAACAAAATAAGAAAATGATATGTAAAGATCAGAGGCCATGGAGGCGGCCATCTACTCGACTTGGCGTAGCCTCGCCAAGTCGAGTCTACTCGACTTGGCGAGAGCCGCCTCCAAGAACCCTTTTCTCGAACTATCTCGATGCACTTTTCAGATGTAAAGCTAAACAATTAGTAATTGCTCCTCTAGGAATCGAGACTCTCCGAGTTTAAAAAAAAATCTGAGCGTCATGTCAAAGCGATGCGTGACCCGAGAGCTGGTGAGTATGTGGCGCAGCGCATTAGCATTGCCATACAGCGGAGCAATGCAGGCAGCGTCTTGGGGATACTTCCGACTGGTATTGATGGATCAGTTGAGCTACCTGGAGATTGTTTGCAACTGTCTGCCTCTTTGAAATAAATAACTACTGGACAATAATAAATGATGGATGCGGCAAGCTGAAGACAGGACGTTATAGCGCCCCTAAGGGGAGACCTATGTCCAGTTGTGGACTAGCAGGGGCTATCAATGATCATGTCAATATTACAATTTTTTTCACGATATATACCTATTTTATTAGCTTTTTGCTTTATAGTGCGTTACTCGCACTGGGGTTATCTTCTATGAAAGAGAATTCGTATGAGGTGCCAGATATTTTCGACAAGGCACGTGACGATCTCGTTGCTTAGTTGGTTAGAGCGCACTTATACTGAAGGTGAGGCGCGGGTTCGAATCCTGCCGAAATCGAATTTTTTTGGGATATTAATTAAAGTATATTTTATTATTCATAACCATGTATCAGAAGACAATAATCTGACACTGTTTACCAACCATTGTATAATTTTATAATTATCCAATGCACGGCTTATCCCATGTACCCAAATCATGGGATTATCAAGTACTTACAGAAGGTACATCAAGATATCCTTCTCGGTAGATAATGTTTTGATTTATAATAATTCCCTCAGGGCGCGTAGGTACTTAGGATTTCTAATATAAGAGAGGTCCTTTTGGTCCGTTTTCGTGATTTACAGGGATGCCCGCGGCTTTGGTACCGTGGAAAAGTTTTATTTTGCTACCGGATTTGAATTTGGGAAGGTTTTTGTGATTCTTGTGCATCAACGTGGCTTAAATCTACAAACGATCAAGCCGTGTTTTAGTAAAGTGTTTAGTATTAACCTAGTTCCCAGTTTAGACTCTCAAAGTAGTGATTAGAAAACTGTAAACACCCCAACTCGTTTCTAAATTTTTCTTCTTTTTTTTTGCTACATGAGAGGGCGTTGCCCTTACTTGTTTCTGGACTGGTTTCCACCACTAGACCACAGGAGGGCCCTTTTTGCGTGTCGGGTGGAGGGCTGCTAGTCTAACCACCCCATGTCCTGGTCCCAGGAAAGCATCGCTGAGGGTGATGCCCTACAAAATCTAGTTTATATTAAAAAAGAGACATGAGACGTTTAGGTATTTAGATGACTCAATTAATCAAAATTGCTTTAGCTGTTTTCATATTTGAAGGTATTTAAAAGTGCCCGCTAATGCACAAAGAAACACTTGAAAGACATAACTTACGCCCCTCGTGTAAAAATGCCACACTCAAAGGAATAAACACCGCTCATAATGAACTGTCAAGCTTTATAATCAGGCAGTCAAAGAACACCATTAATGTTTTGTTCGATGTTTCCCTACATTATTTAGTTTAATTGTTTCTTTTATGAATTTTTCTTGTTCTTATTGTTATAATTTGTGTACTTTCAAGGGTGGCATGTTCATATAATTGAACAAAACCCTAATGAATTATTTTAAAAAACTGTCGCATTCATATGATACGTCAAATAAAATTTTTGTCAACCTAATTTAAAACTTATTTATTTTTAACACCTATACAATACCCCTTAACACATTCTAAACTGTAAAGCGGTTTTTGTTATTTCGCTTACGACGTGTTCACCCTTTAATGATGGATTACCTAATGTTAATGAGTCATTATGTTGCTTGGTAAGCTTGCTCTGCGAATTGATGGGTCGTTATTACTGAAATGTTGATCTGGGATTAGTTTCAACATAATTTAGACAGAAGGTAGTTGGTTTTACGACACATTTACGCACGTACGTAGGTATACCAATGATAGGCGAATAACATTGTATTAAATTTTAAGCGTTATACACTTACTAGTGGTTCATTTTTCGCTTCTTCCACAAGTGGACAAAAATTGAAGCGAACAAAATCAATAACATTTTGTTTCTTATTTGATAATGATTACTATTATTAAGCTGTTTATGTATAAAATTTGACTTGTCTAAGTGCTTATTTTGTAAGCCTAAAGAAATAAAGTTATTGTTTTTTTTTTTATTTGGTTCTATGTAGGGAAGTATAGGTAATTTGTATTTGTTAAGGAATATATCTCGTTCAGATACTGAATCTACCACTAATTTGTACTTAAATAGAAGCTTACACTAAGCTACAAAGTAACTTTATACTCTACTAGAGAATACTACTACTCTACATCTACACCTTTATACCACCTTTTTATTTAATGTATCTATTTTAACACAGAAACGTTCAAATGTACCTACCTAACTATAAAATGATTCGTTAGTATCATCTACCTAGTCTGTGCTTTACAATCAATACAATTACTCTTTATCGCACACCAAATAAAATAGATACACAGGACAGGAAAGAACTTATATAGATTACGTTGTAGCTACAAAGTAACTTTATACTCTACTCTAGTAGAGAATACTACTACTCTACATCTACACCTTTATACCACCTTTTTATTTAATGTATCTATTTTAACACAGAAACTTTCAAATGTACAGGGTGTCCGGTGGCAGAATTCGGATTTAAAATTTGAATATTTCAAAAACTGTTGTCCGGTTAAGCTGAAAAGAGATATCATTCGATGCAGCGAGAATGCGGATTTTACGACCATAGCTTCGCAGTGGTCTAGTGAGTATGGTTCTTTTACAGTAGAAGCGTTTGTTCAACCAACCGTTTTATGATAAATTCTCTTATATCACTGTATTTTCTTGTGTATAGTGATAAAAAAAAAAAAATTATTCCTATTCTTATTACATGATAGAGGGAATAAGGCTTAGGCATAGCTTTTTTGTACATACCTATCCAATCTTGTGCCACCCATAAAGCTCGAGTGCTTTATGGGATTTTTCTTCTTTCAAAAAAAAGTTAAAAGAAACGGAACTAAGCTTGTTTCTCCGAAAAAAATTACTCAATAACGAACGAAAATCCACCGAATACGTACACAAAAAAATAGCTGAATCATTGAAACGGGCGACACTGAGAAATAGAAGCTTATCTGCATACCCGTACCGTAGTACGTTACCTCCCGTTACGTTACTTACCGTTACGTTACCAACTGTTAGGGAGTTTACACACCAAGATTAACACGTGATCGCTAAGCAAAAAAAAAAATTCAAAAATTCAAAAATTCTTGGTTTCAAATCCTTGGTCGGGCCAATATTGTTATGAGGTTTTTTCTAGCAAGAAAAATTTAGTACAGAAGCCCGGAGTGGAAGTTGGCGGTTTTACACCCCCGTTGCCTTGGAGAGCACGTGAAGGGCGCGCTTATGTAAAAAATTGTGAAAAGGATAGATATAGGATTTCGCGTTCATAGGAGCGGGACAGAGTAAAGCAATGTCAGTGCAAACATCAAGTTCTTGCTTATTATCTATTAATAATTCAAAATATATGGATTAAATGGAAAAGTAAACGATTACATAAATAAAACATAAGTCTGGTGTCAAAGTGTCCGAAATAAACAAATTTTATTTTTTTATTTTAATGTTATTTAAAACCACGGGCTGAAACTAATACTTATATTTATCTATTCCTATAATTCAAGAACCCGAAGTGTGACTTGAACTCTGATACGAGAAGCGCCATTTTTCCCGGTCCTTCGCTAGTTCTCGAGTTATCCGCCATTCCTCCGCTTGTAGCTCACGCAGGTCCGCTTCCAACTCTGACTTTGCCGGGCTGAAACTAATGATTCTACAAAATCATGTTGCCGACATCAACCCGCCCAGCTCTGTCGGTGACGTCAGCGACTTAGGTGTGAAGACTCCTTTACGTTACAAATGAGACGGGCCATGTGGGCGCGCATACGTCAAGTACGTGATAATGGGGTGGGGTGGGACTATCGATGTCGATAAACATAAGGGATCTCTAAATGGCGGTGGTGTATTGAAACTAATTTTATGAATGCGGTTTCAGGACTTTGAGTCTGGAATTTGGCAATAAGTATCTATAAAAGATCTGAAGCTTCAGTCTGCTTTTTCAGTAGGTGTAAACAGGCGTTGAACATTACAACATAAAATGACTTAATATGATTTCTCAGTTAAGATATAATAGATACCGACTACCTATTGGTACTTAATTTTTTTTGTAATATTATTGACGACCTCTGTGGAGCGGTGGGCAAAAATCCGCCTGCAACGCAGGAGGTTGCAGATTCGGTTCTCGCCTCGGGACAAATGTTTGTACGATCTGCAGATATTTGTCCGGGTGTTCTGGTCGGTTTCTATGTATAATATAAAATATCTTTCTATGTATTGTATTATTATTATGTATATCAGTTATCTAGTACCCATAACAAAAGCTCTGTTTAGCTTGGGGCTAGATAATGGTGTATGAATTGTTCAGCATTATTATTATTTTTACTATTCATAGGATTTCTATAGTATATTTTCAAACAAAGTTAGTGACTAGTAGGAAAATGATTCTCTATGTGATTAATAGATGGTTACACCTAAATAACCAAGGACAAGAAAGACTATTGTCCTAGCTAGCCCAATTTATGGAGTTAGTAGTTACAAGACTATCACGATTCTGTGCAAAACGATAGTGTAATCGCTTTAAAATCGAACACCTTAAGACCATTAAGTTAATACTGAAGTATCGATAAAACATTTATCGAGACGTATCCCCTCTCTAGCTAACACCTGCCTCAGCCGTATCGTTTACATTGCTCTTTTGTTTCTTTCCACAAAAAAGAGATTAATCTTTCAAGATATCGAAAATAAGTCTGTATGTTGTTTCAACGAAGATTTATAACGTTTACGCTTGGCTTATTTGCATTTCTAATCCTTTAAATCCCATTTATTATAATCACCCTGTCGTCTGTGAAAGGCACAACACGTTTGATATTTTTGGTAAATATTATGTCTGCTTATTCATGCCTGATTTAAAAAATTTGCACTCGAATAAATAAAACATGCATGGTCGTTCTCTATCATTTTATTTACGGTATCCATTGTTATTATAGTAAATAATAACAATGGATACCGTAAATAAAAAGATAGAATACGCAGAAATCTGTCCCCTAATTTCCATTGAAATATTGAGTGTCACCATAATAACAATCAAAAGCCTTTCTTTTCTTTGGCACTACCGCTTGGCACGACTAGTAATCTAGTAATGTGAAGGGAAATTTTACTTTCCCGTGACGTAGTGCTACGAGTAAAAGTACTTTTTGCGTGTCGGGTTCCGGGAGGCTGCTAGTCTAACCACCCGAGGTCCTCCAGATCTACAGCCTTACTTAGATCTAATATTCAATAAGTACAATCTAAATAAATAAATAAATAATGCTGGACTTCACGCAGCATTATCTAGCCCCAAGCTAAGCAGAGCTTGTGTTATGGGTACTAGATAACTGATATACATAATACAATACGTTACACAGATAGATATTTTTTTATCATACATAGAAAACGACTAGAACACCCGGAACAAATACTTGCAGATCATATTTTATATTTATTTATTGAGGTAAACCACAGCGTTACAGTTTTCAATAAAATACTTTAAATATATCATACAAATATTTGTCCCAAGGCGGGAATCGAACCCGCAACCTCTTGCGTCGCAGGCGAACCTTCGCTCACCGCGCCACAGAAGTCGTCAATCTAACCATACCTCAAACATATTTTTCAATAAGAGCAATAAGCTTGTATGTAGATTTGTGAGTTATCCGCTTAGTCGTTTGTATTTCTATTATATTCGAGAAGTACCTAGGTTTAGGCATTTTCTTCATAAAGGCAAAATTCTAACACGATTACCGTGTGGAATTTCCACTTATTGTTATTATTCATTCATCATCCATGGTTCGTCGATGTTCAACGTCGACATTTATGATTTAACTATTTTCTTCTTGCTTCGCAATCATCGTTGCTATAAAAACGTATATACGTAGGTACAGGGATATTTCTTTCTTAGGAAATCTGAAATTTTATAGACAAAAAAAGTAGCATAATGCTTTATTTATTAATACTATTTACCTATTTTTCCCTTCCCAACGACGTGTCGACAGGCCTACACACTGTCGTGGTCACGGGATGACTCTCCCGTCACGACTGTGTGTCAACCTGTCGAAACGTCAGAAAAATTGTTAAATAAATACCCGTTTAAAATTATTATTAAATATGTGTTCAGAATGCTGTACGACAATGCTGATCAGTATTGCCGTACAGTGGGGTATTGCAGCCAGCGTCTTATGGAAGCCTCCGACTGGTATTGATATGGATCATTTGAGCAACTTGTAGATTGTTTGCGCCAGATACTCACCAGCTCTCGGGTCACGTGTCGCTTCGACCGGAATCTAAGATATTTTTTTAATGATTTTTTCGAATGACTGAATAATGTGTTTTAAATGTATGATAATTAACTAAAATAGTGACGTATTTTTAAAAATAATAAACACATACAAGGTAAATCTGAGTCAACTGATAAAAAAATATATTCATACGTTTATCAGTTGACTCAGATTTACCTTTTCATTCCGTAATAATACTACCAAAAGGCTTTATAATTTACATATCGACGTTGATTCTACGGTAGACCGATAGCGCACAGTAATAACACCCTTATGGCTTCACGATCTATCTTTAGCTCTCAGAAATAACGAGGAACAAGCAAACTTTTTAATGGCGTGTATGGCCTGCTTGGTTTGAATTTAACGTGATTGTAGTAAGTGGTGTTTGAACGTGATTCTCATGCGATGGGGAAAGATTTAGCTTTATTACGGCATTTATCTCTACGCACACTAATCCAACGCAGCACTAAAATGTGAATTCAAAAATGGGCTTACGCTTGTTACCTTTATACATTTTACAGTGACAAAACAAAGTTATTTTAAGAGGGTGCAATATGCGCTATTTTGTGAAAGTCTTTTTCACGGTACATCTCAGTATTCACGGGAATCCCGTGAATACTGAGATCTAGGGCTAGTTACAACCAAATCCGTTAGATTCGCTTCTTTAGTTTTGCGAGATATACTAATTTCTCGGGAATAAAAATTTCACAGGAACGGGTCCATGGTTGCCAGAAAAATCGACGACCATACACGCAGCTGAACATAGATCTGCCTTCTTTTTTTGAAAGTCGGTTTAAACATTGATTGACAGGGCCCCCCCCCCCCTTGTCAATCAATGTTTAAACCGACTGGGGGGGGCTGTAATTACGAGACATGAAACAGTCAAGGGGTCACATGACTATTATTATTTCTTCTATACATTATAAGTGCACCTGCGCACCTGTTCACACACTTGAGCACTATAATAATGTCCTGCGTACCTAGTTAGTCTCCGTATGTTAATACGAAACAGAAGCCATACATAATTACGTACGTACTTATAAATCGTCCGCTAGGGTTTTATTATACGCTAATAAGTCACATTTTTCTGGTAAAAACAAAATAACTTCAAAATACTCTCGGATGGGCGACTGACGAGAGATTACGAATTTTATTCTTTGAAAGTGTCGCCCTCAACTGTTCGCTGATGGATTTATTTGTTTTATTTGTCGCCCCTCCATTGAGTTAATTGCTTATTCCATTTTAGGGGTTGCTGTGAGGAGTTAAGGTCACATCTTGTAAAACAAAACAAGGCACTCCCTTACTGCTAGCATTTGCTTGTAACTTACAGATTTGAGTATCTGTGGTGCAGGAAAACAAAGATTGCACATTTTCGTTTGACCTTCCAGATGCAACTGAAACCTAATTTGTCAAATTAAGGAATTTATTTGAGATCATACATTTTATATTTAACACTTTGATAGATTATTAGGAGAATCCTTTATTAATTAACAAAGAAAATAACAATCAAATTATAGATTAAAGTTAAACTAGTACTTATAATTGAAACAATTGAGCTAGTTGCAGATTGTTGCAAGCAATCTACAGGTAGCTCAACTGATCCATATTGATACGTACACAAGACGCTAGCTGCATTGCCCCGCTGTATGGCAATGCTGATGCGCTGTGCCAGATGCTCACCAGCTCTCGGGTCACGCGTCGCTTCGACCAGACGCTCAGATAATTTTTTGAGAACCCGGAGAGCCTCGGTACCCCACGGACCTAGGGTCTCGACTCCAAGGGGAGTAAATGCGTATGCTCTGTCGCTTTTGATTCCGTATAGTTTTCGATTTTTAATGGTACATTTTCTTTGAGCGTAGCTGTAGTAAGCGAGGTAAAACCGATTTAGTTATAATAGGACGCGGTCGGGGCGCCCTGATTTTAGTATGAACTGGGTCCTATTCTGATAGCTAGTCGCTTCATTAGACAAAGGTATTGTCACAGATTGCCACATTATGGTGTTCTATATTATATGAATGAAACGACACATTTTTTTGGAGGGACTTACCACTAATTTGACAAAGTTGAAACCATTCTACCAATATCTTCGTGCAAATAACACCGCACGCACTATCGAGAGTTTCTGTCATGTAAAGATTCTACGTATCGATTCTGGTAGGATACCAGATAGTAAAACTATTGACTATTAGAATCGGGCTCCTCGTGTTTTTCAGTATGTGATTGGCAGGTCAAGGTTTTGGAATATAAGTTTTTTCTTTTTTGGATGGTAGGCCTGAGTTAGAATTTCCAATTACACCTTCCTGGAAGGTGCAAAATGTTTTCGGATAACATGTGATATGGGTAGATTCGAAGGTAAATTTTTGGTAAAACCAAACATCCGTGGAATCCAAAAAGTTCAAATTAAATTGAAGTTTGTTTAATCGGAATGGACACAACGAAGTATTTTGTAACAAGGCATAACAAAAATGTATGATCCGACTTTGAATTTGTGAAAGAATGCCACTTCGTAAAACTAAGAGTATGCTTACTACTCGGAAACTGAATCGTTACCATCTTTGGTTTGTATTTGTTGACCATCTTAGGTTATAAAGTATCACGATAAAGACACTTTGATGACATCACTTTGACGACCGATGTGGCGCGGGCGGCGAAGGTCTGCCTGCGAAGCAGGAGGTTGCGGGTTCGATTCCCACCTCGTGACAAATGTGTGTACGATCTGCAGACAATTGTTCAGGGTGTTCTGGTCGTTTTGTATGTATAATAAAAAATATCTATCTATGTATTAATTGTATTATGTTTATCAGTTATCTAGTACCCATAACACAAGCTCTGCTTAGCTTGGGGTTAGATAATGTTGTGTGAATTGTCCAGCAATATTATTATATTATTATTATTAAACCTTTCTTCAGTTCAAATTGATACATTACACTGTTATCTGCCAAGCAAACAGCTCTTTAACTTTTCGTCGAACAGTGCTTCCAAGACTTATTGAAATTGTGAATTAGTATTACGCTCTTTGTCCCTAGGGAATGGGCATTCCCTTTGTCCGTGACAATAAGGGAGTGGAATTAGGAACTTGTATTATGAAGGACTTCAATAAACTCTGGTAAGGCCTGACACCTGATAAATCAACTGATAAATGAGCCCTTTCGATTGCGGATTATTGAAGTGAAGGTAGATAGATAAGGCATGGAATGTTTTGGGTGCCGAGTACCTGAGTATAGAAATACGCTCGCAATCATAATGAATGATAGAGGAGGATCCAGCTGGGCTGGGCAGCGTTTGAGAAACAACGCCGCCGTGTCTTCTCGTCATCCATACCGTAATGCTTGAAACGAAAGTTTTCAATCTGTGCGTCCTACCCGTCATGACCTACGGAGCTGAGAATTGGACACTAATGGTAGGGCAGTTCAAAGTCGCTCATCGATCTATGGAAATATCAAGTTCTTGAGTGGAGACCGTGACTCGGCAAAGGTTAAAACATATGAAAGCAATGGGACCAAGAGCAATAACTATTTCTCGTGGTCCCATCAATGGGACAAAATAATGGGACCACGAGAAAACACCCGTGTAGGACTCCCTCCGACCAGGTAGGCTGACGACCTGCAAAGACTATTCGTTTTTTGTTTTGTGAACGTCATTCCTAATGTTTTCTTTTTATTAATTTTATTGACATCTTTCAAGGTGACTTATGTGTTGCTTTCTTTATTTTAATTAATATAATTGGTGTCATCTACCGTTTTAATTAAATAAATAAAAAAATATGATATCTGTCTGTTTTCAGATAGGGCGCTCATTTGTGGAGGCCCATGTCCAGCAGTTGACTAATATATGCTGATGATAATGATGAATCATAATCTGGAAATAGGATGGAACCATTTCGAACTGGTGGCTATGGCACGGTCAGACTTTGCTTTGACAAGGTTATGATTCACTGCTCGCGTGAGTAGATACTGTGAATTGAAACGGTCAGACTTTACTTTGACAAGGTTCTGATTCACTGACCTGTGAATTTAAATAAGCTTTGTGTGTTCCACTGTTGATAGTCAAATATTATTACGAAACATAATCAGCAAATTAAACAATGTCCTATTCAATAAAGGAACCCTAAGAAACCGTTCTTAAGTCGGACAATTCAACCCTCTAACCGGAAGGAAGCCGAAACATACGAATTACCAAATCACTACAAAGGACCCGAAAGTTTCTGAATAAAAGGGTCATCTTCAGAGGCGAGCTTCTCGAGCAGTCGCTTGAAAATATATCCGCATCACTTCAACACACTTTCACGTGGAGTTTTTTTTCTATTTAGCTTGCAATTGTAATGCCAATTCCTGTGTTGTTTTCAAATTAGATTTGTGTTGTCTTGAAATTGTTGTTTTAAATTCGATAATATCAATTTGATTGGGGAAGGCAAAATGCGGGGATTTTGATATAAAACCGACCGTTAAATAATTTTGTCGCAGTTCGTTCTTACCAATGCACTATTAATTACCCGACTACCGACAGGGGAGGGTTATACTAAGTCAGGTAAAAAAAAAATGACTTGTCTGACTGCAGTGCTTATTTTGTGGGCCTAATGATGATTTCAAATTTCAAAGTTATTGAAATCTGAAATGGTTATTTCAGATTTCAATAACTTTGTATATTTTTTTTTCTTTTAGGTCAAATTTTATGATATAAATTATTGTCAAATAAATAAATAATGCTGGACATGTCATACAGTGTTATCAAGGTCCAAGCTAAGCAGAGAGTTATGGGTACCTACTAGATGACTGATATACAATTTCGGATGAGTCATGATCAAGATATGTCCAGGGCTGAACATGTCTCCCACAAGACCTTAGGGAGGTTTTGTCATAATTACCATTCCGCTTGGGCAACGCGAATTTTTCTTGTATATTTACATAATATATTTATATACATTATATTTATATGAAATTTCAGTTTCTAAATACATAATGATTACAGAAATTACGACAACCGCTACCGGAATAAACTAACCAGACTATTATAGTCTTTAGCAAATAAATCAAATCCAACCGCGACTGGTCCCGAGTCTCTGAAATCATAGATTAAACCGTTTTCGGGTATTTAATAGGAATAAATTTAGTCTGTGATTTATTGGGGCAGCGGAGGCGTAAAAACGAGTTAATTGATAGGTTTCGGTACAGGCGTTATTGATGGGGAAATTAAGTAATTAATCCGGAATACGGAAATCCGCAGAAGAACTAAAGTCAGCGACATAGCTCTCAGAATAAGTAAGCTGAAGTGGCAGGCAGGTCATATAGCTCGCAGAGCTGATAACCGCTGGGGAGTAAAGGTTCTCGAGTGGCGGCCGCGATGCAACGCGAAACGGAGTGTTGGGAGAACATCAACTCGATGGACCGACGACATCGTAGCGGTCGTAGGGAGTCGATGAGTGGAGGCGGCTCAGGACCGCACTTTGTGGCGTCGTATCAAAATCAAAATTATTTAATAAATACAAAAATGTACACTTAGAAAAGGTCAAATTCTTAAAATAAAACACTGACACGGAAATAAAGTGCTACTTTTGATTTCTGTCGCTTCGGTATGTAGACTAAAGTAAAGAAGCGACTAAGAAACCATTAGCCTGTTAGTTGTTATTTTCGAGTTGGAGCAAAACCCGTCCCAGGCTTTTTTATTACCCGACTACCGACAGGGGAGGGTTATATACAATTCGTTTGAATTTATTTATTGATAGATTTTGCAACTCACTAGGAGTTTGGGACTAGGAGTATGGGGGAGGCTTATGTTCAGCAATGGACGTAAATGATGTGATGATGATGATGTGTGCGCAATATAATATAAATACTAGAAATAAACATGAACTCACAACCAGGCTTCACAGGATTAATGTATAAAACTCCTAGTGAGTTGCAAAATCTATCAATAAATAAATTCAAACAAATTGTCAAAACCTTTCTGTGCAAAAAGGCTTACTACAAAATATCAGAATATGTAGAATGATTATTTTAAAACTAAAACACTTGATTCACTAACTGCATTTTAAGCAAATTCATGGTCGAAACCGAGGGATGTCGAAACGGAGGGACCTCGATACGCAGGGAATCGAAACCAGGGTAACAAATCCCTAAATGTTAGGCTAACAACTGAACGCTTAGACTTTTTATGAGGCAACTAGGTACGCGTGTAATTCCACGGTCGGCTGTAACAAATAACTTGACACAGTTTCCAGTAAAACAAACAATAAGGTTAGTTACCTAAAACAGCGACAATAAAACAAACTTATAGGTACAGTGCGCGTCACAATTAAGTATCCCACTATCTCAATGTATGTGGGTTCAAATCCTGTCAGCGATCGTTGGAGATTGGGTGATCAAAATTACATGTTTTTTTATAATTTTCCATTTTCTTTTCATATTTTTGACGTTTCCAACAAAAATTGTATGTTCTGTATCATTAAAATGTAATTTTTGTATAAATTGTTTCATTTTAATTTCATTTAATTTGGTAACTTTACTTAAAATTCGATGGGTTCTCTAAGTATCAACTTGGCTTTGCGGTTGTAATCGGCAAATTAATGCAAGAAAAGATAAGAGTGACATGGTTCGAATCTCGTGAGCGGTGTTTTTTTTTATAATAATTGTTATCTATTTTTTTTGCAATAATGTAAGATTTTTAATTGATATTATTCTTCATAGGCTTAGTTGCAAGTTAATGAAAAAAAAAAAATTACAAAAAAGAATATTCTATAAATTATGTCTACAATTTTATACAATAACTACTACGTATAAATCTATGATATTATAACGAAATAATTGTTTTGATAAACCATAATAACAAATAATATCTGTAAACAGTGAAAGGTTTTTTAAAATAGATTGTGATATTTTAATCAAAAATAATTTGTTTACAACGAAAGAACATTGGTAACAATATTTCGATCTCTCGCTAAATATGCACAAAGCAAACCACACGGAATAAGACGAGTGACAATTACTTTGTTCGCTACAAACGACAAAGTCAAACCCTACCCGCATCCATAAAAAAAATGTAAGACTTGGCATTAAAATAATTAGACCGATAGACAAAATTGGACGCGTTGTTCCAACAGCTAAGTAGCTCAGTTGATCTAATGCCGAGAATTCGAGTCTCCATATAAAGGGTGGGTGGTTCGATCCTTAACGGCTTGATAAGTTTTTGCATTAAAAATTAGTCACAAGCGAATAGAAGTTAGAAAATATTTTGTAGACAAGGGGGATACTTAATTCTGACGCGCACTGTACGTTATGCCGGGTACAAACCAAGCGAGCGAGAGCGAGCAAAGGCTAACAAACGAACGCAGAAGTACAGTGTGGACGTCATTGCGAAAGCAAGCGAGTCCAAACAAGGGCCTTCGTACGTCTTCAGCCGTCCTCCGGCGGCTGTCGCAAAATCAAAGCAATATGGAACGAACGTACCGATTGTCAAATCCCAATCGTTTGCATTCGCTCGCTCTCGCTCGCTTGGTCTGTACCCGGCATTTAGGTGACTACAAACAGCAAGCATTTCGTCTCGCAGTGCAAACATGACCGCACGCGGACCTCAAATGTGAACCACAACCATTAGCTGATTACATTACTGTCTACTCGTTTAGTTCTGGTTAGTGGCTTCTGCCCGTGGCTTTGGTTGGTGGTACCTACATTATTATGTTTCGTCAAAAATGAAAATCAAAAATTCTTTGTTTCCATAAATACAAAAATGTATACTTAGAAAAGGTCAAATTCTTAAAATAAAACACTGACACGGAAATAAAGTGGTACTTTTGATTTCTGTCGTTTCGGTATGTAGACTAAAGTAAAGAAGCGACGAAGAAACCTTTAGCCTGTTAGTTGTTATTTTTAGAGCTGGAGCAAAACCCGTCCCAAGCTTTTTTATCTTCTAAATAATCTGATATTTTGTAGTAAGCCTTTATGCACCGAATGGTTTTGACAATTTGTTTGAATTTATTTATTGATAGATTTTGCAACTCACTAGGAGTTTTGTTGTAGAAGCGTATACATTGCCCAATGTGTCCGTACATTTCGACCCTGGGTTACCCAGGGTTAGAACTTTGGGAAATCTATACTAATAATATTATAAAGAGGTAAAGTTTGTGAGGTTGTAGAGGGTAATCTCTAGATCTACTGAACCGATTTTGAAAATTCTTTTACAAATAGAAATCCACGTTATTTGTGAGTGTCATGAGCTATAATTATGTTGTTTTGTATGTATAGTAAAAAATCTGTTTATGTATTGTATTAAACTATTTATAGGGATCCGTTATCTAGTACCCATAACACAAGCTTTGCTTAGCTTGGTGCTAGATAATGCTGTGTGAATTGTCCAGCATTATTTATTATTTACATTTATTTCCATAGATACAAAATATGTAGGTACACACTGTAAACGTAGAAAGAGTCTGTCTTTAAATAAAAATTGGAAAGGAAATAAATAGTTTTATTTCTGTCGTTTTGTTTCTTCGATACGTAGACTTTTTGACTATTTGTTTAAATTAATTTACTATACTTCTAAGTAACATACCTGGTCAACGAACGCAATATCTGGAAGATCTTAGAAGTGACTTTTGCCCAGCAGAGTGACAACATTGGTTAGATAAAACAAATGACGTACATCTACAAACACCCAGTACAAATAAATGTCTGCAGATCGTACAAACATTTGTCCGGATACGGAAATCGAACCCGCAACCTCTTGCGTCGCAGTCAGATCTTCACCATCGGCGCCACGGTCGTCAAATAAATATTTTTTCAAATTTGAAGGATACTTTACCCCATCTCTACAAAAACTCAATTGATACCAATCAAGACCAAAATTTTTACTGCAAACAACCTTGTTACAAGTAAGTACAATGGCAAACTAAGCCTAAATAAACACTTCAACGGAAACTGTATGTAAATCTGATGAATAATTTAATATTTGGAGTAAATATTGGTTCATAGTTAGTCGATTGGGCTGTACGAGTTTATCCCTTGAATAATAATTTGCAACCGAATCCTTTCGAAATTGTTGTTGCATAAAGAAATTGCCAGTAACTAAATAAATGACACTAGTTTTATACGAAAATTTGGATGTTTAGATGGATGGATGGATGTTTGTTATTTCTTCATACCTAGTTTGTTTGCCGCTTGGCAGAGTCCTCCCCCAGCCTCCTCCATTCCTCCCTGTCCTGAGTTTTCCTTGTCCACATCCTGCCTGCTCCTTTGACAAGCTCATCTGCCCATCGAGTGTAAGGTCTACCCTGATTCCTTTTCCCTTCTCGGAGAAACCATGTTGTTAGTTCTTGCTCCATTTATCTGGCCTTTACTCCCTAGTGGTTATCATTCCGGTAGTCGTATATATCAAATCGTCATGTGGCCAGATGGCCTGACAATCTAAGAAAGACTATGGCACCACACAATATATGCGAAAGTTCGTTTTGGGTGGAAGGGTTATGTTTGATACTTCTTCACTTCAAAATTACGGAACGGATCGGCCTAAAATTTGTCCATAGATGTAAGTATAGCAATAGGCTTAGAATGCCAAAGAGGCTACTTTTATCCCATACTATAAAGTAAACCCAGACCGGCAATGATTCTTAACCTATTGAACTGTGGGTAACAGCCAAAAGAAAATACGTAAATAACAAATATCGAATCAAATGTTTCCCGAAAAACTGGTGGGCAACTGGCAAACTTAGCTAACTACATTCCTTTGATGTATTTATAGTGTTACGATTTGTGCTCGTCTGACCTCATGTTACCTATTTATCCTACGTTTAAATTTACACAGTCCTGAATTGGGACTCCCAATATTCACAGCTGCATTTTGGTCTGGTCAAAGCACCTTTGATTCAATGCCCGAACGTTCGTGGTTTAGCTCTGTTTCTATCTCGCCATTGAAGCTAAGCACTTTGGTTTTCGGGAGCAAATGTTGATCAGTACCTACTTAATGAGAGGTTTTCGTTTTACATTTTTAAAAAGAAAAAAATTAGTTCCATGTATCTCGATAGATGGCAGGGCTTCAACTGGGTTCCTACTTAGAGGAACAAGGCACTATGGTATGTTAATGTCACATGAAAGAAAACGTCAAAATGATAATCGGTCGATCGCTTAAGAACAAAGTACTAGAGGACTACCTCTAGTACCTTCTACCGGTGTGAATGAGATGGGTATATGCACTAGCATATACCCATCTCATTCACACCAGAGAGAGATAAAAATATGCTTGTAGCATGAGAAGAAATCAGATAGAATGAATGTTTCTCTGTCACGACCATCATCGTGCCAGTTTTTTCATTGTTTATGTCTAAACAATGAAAAAACTGGCAAACAAACTTGATTTTTCAAATGCTGCAAATAAACAAAGAAATGTCACTATGAAAGTGACAAGACAGTGAAGCAAACCCTTGAATTTTTATGGATCATTCGTTCTTGCCCTCGGCTTTGCTTGAGCAGGAAATTTTCTTGAAGAAAGCTATAGGTATTTATTTTACTAAATCCATTCATCTCACAAGGCTCAATCTCACACGCTAGTTAAGCGTCCAGAGCTTTACACGCTGCGCTGCTGGTGGTCTTTTCTGAGAGTCATAATAATACTAGGCTCACGCACCACCCTTCACTATGCTTGTACCTAACAACAAAGCAAAGCAACATTTGGTTGTGCCTTTCAGAGAGTAAATAAAACAAACAAATAAGTGCATTCTTTTTAATAGAGAAGTACTTTTAAAAGAAGGTTTATTCATAGGTACATTATAGGTATTAGTTTTCACTGCCTAAATTACTAATACCTTAGTCCTACAAAGGCATTATTTATTTGACATCAGAAATAAATATAAACAAATACATTTCTTGTTTTTTATTTCTTCGTTGCCTATAATTACAGCTGAATATCAATTATTGTCCTTTTCCCGTTGGAGTATTCAAGCCTGTTGTTAAGCGTTCCAAGAAAGCTTATTTCGATGACTTGACCTCGGTATCCACCCTTGTTTTTATTACTGTATGGCCTGCAACAAAATAGCAAATATTTTACATACAGATCACAGGAAGCTATAATGCCTGAGTGATACAAGTCATTTTTCAGATGCAGTAGGTGTGCTTGGTTAACCACTAATTTGAGAAGCTCTAAAACGTTAAATCAAATCCTGACATTATGTTAATGTGCAGTGGCTTACAGCAGCGCAAACACAAAGTACTTTTTATCCCACTAATATTATAATGGTGAAGGTTTGGATTGATGGATGTATGTACGTTACTCTCTACTCATATGAATAGATCTGTATGAAATTTGGCATAGCGATAGATTATAGTCCGGAATAACACATAGGCTGCTTTTTATCCTTTTACTTTTTTTAAATAAAGACACTAATAACTAAATAGACTTCTCTTTGAAATGAGGTAGATACTTAACTCAATTCTTACCTTTGTTAGAGCAGATAATTCATTTCAGTGAAAAAACGAATGGACGATTCTTCATATAGCAGAATACGTGAAATTGTCAATACTTTGTTAAAATTGGTTTTGCGACCTTTTTTTGGGCGAAGAAATTCTTCCTGTAGATTTGTGTTCTTTTATAACCACTTCTTTGCGATATTCCCAAGAGCTCGGCTGTTTTGTTGACACACGCTACCAATACTCACCTTTAAGCCAATTCTTGTACGTCTGCTTGAACACATTCATTACCATCAGTTTTTCATAGGCTCAGAGTCAGGCTCTTTATCATATCAGCACAAACACAACCAGTTATTAACAATAACTCGAACACAGCAAGATAACTTTATCGGGTAGAATATAACTTCACCAACAGCAAAAACCGGCGGCGCGGCGGCGGCGCAGCCAGAGAAAGAACATTCGATTCCAGAACTGACGAAGGACGGGAAACCACTAAAAACTTGAAGAGAATCTTGAATTTATTTTGGTTTCTCAAAAATAGGAAACGAATGTAGTGTTGCCACAGTCAAAATTAAAAAACTCCAAACCGAACTTAAATTTTGTCCGAAATATATGACTAAAAGATGTTTCGTAAAATATCCGGAAAACTGAAAAATGATATATTGCAAGCTGAAAATAGGAACAGTAATCACCTTTAAAACTAATATCACTAGGCATAAATAACGTATAAAATGTATAGTGTGTTTGTGGCGCCTTCATTTATTTATATAATAAAGGTTTACCAACAACATACCTACCTACATATTTTTTAATTTACTTAGGTATTAAAAACTGAAATAGGTCCTTTTCTGATATGCAAGTTACTTACCTACTTACAGGTAAACACGACATTTTTAGGTATAACCTTCACAGATCTATTCGATTCTTTTTTCAAAACTTTATAAAAACAACAAATCATTCACGCCTTGAGACGAAACTCGAGTGCCGTCGCGCCGGCTCGGGTTACTGACCTTGCGCAGCTGTTTGGGACGACATGTTGTACTAAGATGGCGGAGATTTTTTGTGATTGTGTGACTCGTTATTCAGTAATAATACATCTCATCTCATCTCATTCTCGTCATCGTCATTCAAAAATACATCTGATTAAAAGAGTTCTTCATTTGAACAAAATAAAGCTCAAAACCAAAATATTTTTAATTGGGACTTATGTCCCCGTTTTTTACGATTTTTACGTACCATAACCGACGGGGACGGGACTTAATTATGTCCCCGTCATCGGTTTGATGTTAGAAGGTGAACCGATCACAAAATCTGCCAGTTTTAGCATTAAAAAAATGCGTAAATGGCAACACTCAGAAAAAGTTTGTTTTCCCTTCATTTGACATAGACATACCCTAATCGCCAGTTGACACACTGCCATCTATCGAGATATTTAGAACTAGCTTTTTTTTTTTTAATACGAAACGAAAACCCCTCATTGTATCTGTTGGTTAAGATAAATTATTATCAGTCAAATGTATTTTTATTACGTACGACGGATTTAAGATGGGTGAGAAATCGCTTGTTTGTGTGTTTGTATATATTTTGAAGCACACTAATGTTCCCGATTATATCAACAGAAGCTCGACCAATTCTAATTCTAACTGGGACCTGCACTGACATCTCGCATGGGAGTGTATTGTGTCATGTCCCCCTGCCGAATCAGGCCCTAATCAGCCCACCTCCTTGAAGTTCGGTAGCTCGTCGATATAGTTTTGAGTATATGTTTTTTTTTCATCAATGTAAAATTTAAATTTAAAACCATCACGAAATGGACTCCAAATGGGCACAGGCCGCGTGAAAGGCCTACTAAGCGTTGATGGAAGGATGAGTTAGACGCATATCAAAAAGAGTGGCTAGCCCGAACCTTTAGTAGTTGTGGCGTGAAGAGTTGGTTACAAAATATATCCATCCAAACTTTCGGAATATAATATTATATTCCGAACTAATATTATACGAAGTATTATATTCCGAACTTTCGGAATATAATATTATATTCCGAAAGTTTGGATATTTATTTACGTTTAATGCAGTGATGGTTCGTGGATCTCGTGGAACTTGTGGCTTATTGATCTAAGTGTATCTACTAACCTAGAGAAGAAAAGTTTTTTTTACAGATTTAATTAAAAACCTATAGAAAAAACAATAAACGATAAAAAAACAGGTATAAAAAGGGTAAGAAAGGGTCTCCCATTGCATTTGGCTAATTTGACCAAGCCTTACGCAGCGCTGGTTTTCAGGTGGACCCCGGGCGAAGAGAACCTGAGATAATGTTGGTAGCTACCATGGACTTGAATTAAGACAATAGAATTATAAAAAAAACATAGACACGAATAATACATAATTAATAAGCATAAAATAATCAAAATAACATACATTTTCTCAAAACAAAGCATTCAAATGCAACGACCCTGGACAAACAAACACACCTCCCGAGCCACTTGTCATACACGTGACAGCTAGGTACCTAAATCAAAAACACTTCAAAAACGGTGTTATGACATAATCAATACCATTATTTCTCCTCCAGCTATCTCTTATAATCCGTGGGTAATAACTTTACCAATAAACCAGAGTACAAATTACAAAACAAGCTGCCAACAAAATTAAAGCGACTAAGTGCCAACAAAACAATAAAAGTGGTAATAAAATCACCAATACTTACTAATTCGCACAATAGCGCCCGTAAATAAGCCAATAAACGGAAGTGGGAAAAAGGGGGAGTGGGAAGTGGGGGGAGTGATTAAGGCTTCAATATAAATCAGGATGGGGAGAGTTTTGTGTTGCCCATCTGAGGGACGGAAAAGTCCTATTGACGATTTACTGAACTTGGTAATTGATATTTTAAAAACGCTGCTGGGTCGCATAGAACGGAGATGGTTTAATTGTGAACCATACTTTTTACCTCTAAACCGCTTTTAGCTTCAAGCAATAGCAGTCTTTTATCTTCTGTTGACATAAGTCAGAGTGGGAAGAAAATATTGTTATCGAAAACCAAGAACCAGAAATGATTCTTATGATTCTTTCACACATATTTTTTACTATCCTTAAAAAACCCAAAACATCTGGAAATAATATAGCACTGCTGATCTAAAAAATTTGACCCGAGGTGGCACTCGAACCCGCAACCACGCGACTCAGGGTCGCAGGCAGACCTTCACCTTTTGTAGTTGTAAGTTGTATATTAAAAAAATAAAAATCATTCGGATTCTTCTTCTTACATAGAAAAGTAGATACATTTCCTAATTCGATTAGGAACTCGACATTAGATACCAAGACAACGATCTACCCGCCATCACCAATTTGGCACAAAAACGAAATCTAGTCTATATATTTATTTTTTGCACATGTAACTTTTAACACTTATCTTTTATTTTATCAGATATATCTTTTACCCGCGACTTCGCTCGCATGTCTCTACCCAGCCCATGACGGCCCACTGCTGGGTATTTCTCCTCCTCTCTATTGCGCGATTCTGGTCGGACCTGCACCACCCTTATCCACTCTTTCACAGCTTTTCAACGACATTTTTAAACCCTAGGGACCCTAGAGAGGTCAAAGAACACTTTGAGTTTTGAGTTTTGTCCTTCCAGCCGAATTCCGACCATGATAGCGGTCTTAACTAAGACCAGCCAGGTGCACAGGACGTAAATTATATATAGTGCACAAGTGTGCGCAATCACAAATG
The DNA here is from genome assembly GCA_947086465.1 of Eupithecia exiguata. Lineage (NCBI taxonomy): Eukaryota > Metazoa > Arthropoda > Insecta > Lepidoptera > Geometridae > Eupithecia > Eupithecia exiguata. The sequence goes on along the minus strand of OX352250.1, from coordinate 7,978,198 downwards.
CATTCTCTATGCCCTTACTCTCATAATCTGATGACGGCATACCCGAAACACGACCGAAGAGAGGTCGGGCGCAGGACCAACGGCTTAGCGTGCTTTCTGAGGCACGTGGGTGTAAGTGTAACACCGCCAGTTTCCTGCCTCCGGGTTGCTACTGTGATTTTTTTTATTATGTTGTTAGGGATAACTGATATCCCTAACACAAGCTCTGCTTAACTTGGGGCTAGATAATGCTGTGCGAATTGTCCAGCATTATTTATTTAAGAATCGTTCAAACATTAAAAGGTACCTAACAGACAGACAAAGTAACTTCACATTTATAATATTGGTATGGATAGCGGAGCTAAAGTTATCTGACCTTTCGTAAATACTGTAGCAATAAAATATCATATTTTATTTGTATCAGAAATATTGCTTTTCTGTCGGAGTTTTTTGGTGTAGTCTTGTTTGTTTTAGGTTTAATTGCAAGTAAAACAGTAGTCAAAGTCACAAATTTTTTTTACACTTTTTTCTTTTATATATTTTTGTCTTCTATTGCCTGTGAAAAACTGATGAAGTATTGGCTACATAGAGCGGTAGCAGTTAATTAAGCTTGGCATATCACGCACGGTTTTTTTTACCCGACTACCGACAGGGGAGGGTTATGAGGTTAGCACCCTATGTTTGTATGTATGTGGCCGATTTCTTTGTTCCCACGTAGTTATTTAAACTGTTGACTGCTGCAAATAATCTAGAGGTAGCTCAACTAATTGAAATCAATACCAATCGACCAGTGTGATGGTGCTTGTTTAGGTGTTTCTCGCTTGGTAGATACGGTAGCGCAACCGGTGGCGAACACCATGGTGTAATAATGTGATAGGGCCCTAAAATAACGTCCCTTAAAATTAATTTGTCGTTTAGGGCCTCCATCCCCATACAACTGTACACATTTCGTGGGTGGAGTGATCGGTGGCGCCACCATGGTGCCCTAATTAGATAGGGCGTTTACCCTAACGACGAAAAAAGCAACGAAACGCTACTACACGTAGGCATTCGTAGCGTTACGTAGGTATAGGTGCTACGGCGTAGAGCCTCTACGAGATTTGTGCATCTCGTAACGTTTTTGAATGAAAAATAAAAATATGGGGTTAAAAAAACCGCTTGAAGGTACATGAGAAGCAAAAGAGTTTGGAGCTTATTTACTTTACTTTGATTATAAGTTTTTTAAGAGCAGTCTAACGGAAACTACCAAAAGATTACTAAAGATTACACAGCGACTCATTTATGAAAAGTAATATTATTAGCTCATTACAATGTTGTAGTTGCGAGTTCAAGTCTCGTCGAAGTAGATTTTTGGGACATTATTACATTTCTTAGAAAGCAATCTCAGTTTCATTAATGTTATATTCCCTGTTTGAGCCGTTTGGGGAATAAAATCCTAGGTCCTTGGGGTATTGGGGAACACGCAATAAACAAAGACGTTACAAAACTTGTAGATGAGACAGAAACTCATAGTACACCTAATCATATACAATCACTCATATACAACAAATACTAAAAAACAAAATAATATAGTTATTTAAGGGGGCTCCCATACAACAAACGTGTTTTTTGCCGTTTTTATAGATAATTGGTACGGAACCCTTCGTGCGCGAGTCCGAATCGCACTTGGCCGGTTTCATTTAAGAAACAGGTTGTTATTTATTCGCTTCACTTAACTTTTTTGTCCGATAGTGAAAGAAGTGAAAAAGAAACCACTAGTACCTTTTTATACTTTTACATTCACTTATGTGTCTATACATATATTTTACGTAATAAGTCACGGCCATGAAGTCTAAATTGAAACATAAAATTGCCTACGCCTAGATTTTTAATAATAGTTGCGAAAGTGAGCCATGTAGCGAATTCACGGAGCACCATGTATATACATTTCCCGCCATTTTCCGCCTGGCTGGCCGTTTAATAAATGTAAGTGACGGGTTAAATATAAATGTTAGATGTGGGAATGGACGAATTTACACATGAAACAGGTTACCGACGAGTATCGTGTTAATTCGGAATCGGATTGGAGACAACAAACAAAGTCATCGCGGAAAACAATAGACACTACCATTATTTTCTGTGATGCATTTCCTGTCACGATGCTGCGATCAATAAAACTACAAACAAACACTAGGGGTGAAGCGAGAGTGCGTTGTAAAAGCGTATTTCATAAAAAAAACGAGTGTGCTAAACCGCACGACTGAAGTAAAACTTCTTTAGCTCCATCTATTTGTATACAGGGCGTCCCACGGATATGCCACATGGAGGGAAAGTACCTTGAATATTGTAGGTGGAAAATTTTACTGAAAGAAGACATTATTTGTATTTAAAAAACCATTCAAACAGCATTCATAGATATTTAAATAATTACATGGTTGAACCTGGAATCGAACCCGTTACACGAGAAAAATAATCACCTGTAGCTTTATCATACCGATCGAAAGGCTTTATCATAAGGATAATTTTTTGCTAATTTTAACATAGTGTCAGAAATGCACAATAATACAGACGAATTGAGAACCTCCTCCTATTTTTAAGGTCGGTTAAAGAGGTGCGTGACTTTTTCAAACCAGTAAGGTAAACCTGGTTTCTGTGGAAAAATCTGTCTAGCTAGGCCTATATCTAGGGCAAATATTTTAAGAGCCCATGAGAATATTTTAAGGAGGTTCATACGTAAGTTGAAAAGTTTTTTTTTTTGCTTAAATATTCAGTGAATTTTTCTTTTGCTTCTGTGCCGTGTGCTGTTTGCCTTTTTAATGATAGCAGAGTAGATAAATAAAAAAAAAGTTTAAAAAAACGTGTAGCCGAAAACAAAAAGTTATATGAACAGTCTACAGGTAGCTCAGTCATCATAAATTGTGAATACTAGTTTTCATTTGTTTCTGTTCTTTTATTGTAAATTTTATTAGTTTATTTATTTATTTATCATTCACACTTGACTTACAGAATAAGATAGTTGACCAATAGCGTGGCATTTCATTGCCAAAATTTTCAAACCACCTGAACATCGGACATGGGTTTCGTAGTTCCTCTCCAAAAACTAAAGATTTTTGCGGTTTGAAAAATAAGCTATTTAACTATATTGAAAATAAGTACCAAATTGTTTTTATCCTAGTCAGCGACATAGTAACAAAGCGTAATAGTTTACAAGTTTATAAAAATGCCTATTTTAGATTTAAAAAAAAACGGGATTGAAATTACACATTATTTTATATAATATCACGTGACCGAAAATGCTCTGCGTTAGGTGGGATCGCTCATGACGTCACATTATTACAGATTACAGTGTCAATGAGTTCTTCTTATTAGGTTTGGTGTGGCGTGTGACGTCATTTCTCTCATTTAGAGCATGAGAGCCATGACAGAGATTTTCGTTTTGGCGCGCCATTATATTCATTTTATTCAAACTTGAATAAAATGAATAAACGACTGGCCTTGAAGTTGAAGAAATATTAATAACACTGCATTATTTTTATCAGACAATACGTTTGAATTATTTCCCAGTAGTATTCAATTAGCCTATTGCGTCGTATCCTACGAATAAGGTTACCATTGCAAAACATCAACTTTACAGGAGACGGTTTTTTCTAATTATTTCGAAAAGTTTCTATTAAGCGAGTATGTTTTTTTTTAATAAAACGTCTTATTATATTTTTCGCTAAATTATCATGTAAGTTTCATGAATAAAAAAAAACCGTTTTCCCTAGTTTTTGTCGCTTAACACCTTGTTCCGCGTGCAAGTTTCAAATCGATGCTATTCTAAACGCCTTTGTGACCCTTTTCCACGAAGATTCGCTACACGACGCCAAACTAAGAAGGTAACAATCGTCTTTATAACCTTATTCGACGAAATAATAAGGACAATTACAAACTTAAGAGGGTTACATTGTACATTCCTTCCAGTATTTCGTTTGGTATTTTGATAATTTTCGGGTTCGATTCCCAATTCGGGACAAATCACAACTACTACAGCTGACTTATCAAAGTTCTTTAACTAAATAACTCAAAATCATTCGAAAGCTTAAATCGAGTTTTTATGAAACTGTAGGATTGCTGACATACCTACTACAAAAAATAGTACTTTCGTAAGCTAGGCAAAACTCATTCTAGATTGTTTTGTTTTTAATAAATTAATGAGACTTATCTCATCTCATCTCACTAATATTATAAACGTGAAAGTTTAGATGGATGGATGGATAGATAGATGGATGGATGTTTGTTCCTTTATCACGCCAGAACGGCTGAACGGATCTGAATGAAATTTGGCACAGAGATAGATTATAGCCTGGAATAGGACATAGGCTACTTTTTATCCCGGAATTCCCACGGGAACGGGAACTACGCGGGTGAAACCGCGAGGCGCTGCTAGTAAGTTATAATTCCTTTCATATGAAAAAGGTAATTCAGCATAAAACTTTTAAATCGCTTTTGAACCGCTGTTCCGTGATCATGCGCATAAAATTGTCTCGAAATATTGGAAAACTCATAGATTAAACAAAGTAAATAACCCGTTTTAAATGACTAATTCAGTGCAGTGCAAATAAATGTAATGTTTTATTTGCCCTTTTAAAATTCGCATACATTCGCGTACATTGTTGCGAATGCGAATGCGAATGCGAGTATTTGTTTTCCACACAGGCATTTAGCTGTGAAGGCCATTTATTGGCTTTTTTGTTGTTACTTTCTTCTAACCTGTTTTGTATTTATATAAAATGTAGGCCTTCCTTAAAAATATTTATTTTGGTTTTCTATGTTTAATAAAAAAGATATGTTCATATTGTCCCATTGTATTAAGTATATAATTCATCTAGTACCCATAACACAAGCTCTGCTTAGCTTGGGGCTAGATGATGCTTTGTGGATTATTATTATTAATCCATCCTCTCTCGGCCGTAACCCGATGAAAGAACACGTCAATGAGCCTGGAGATTAGAGAATACATATATTTTGGTGTTTTATAGTGTATTTCATAATGGTAAAGTCTATACATAATTGACCGAGCGAGCGAAGTGAGCGAAGCGTCTCTGCATCAACTACTAGCATAACTATGGGTGCTGTCAGAATGTACGTAATCTTTTATAGGTCGTATTTTACGACCGATCTGGACGAAACTATTACTAACTACTAAACTTGGTGTACAGATTTTACAATTTTATAGATTTTTTTAGTCGTCGGGGTTTTTGATGAAAGGCTTGTGTCCTCCAAAAAGGGCAAAAAGGGGGCTATCGAACATCTCCGCTTTAAGACATCTGATTTCGATGATTATTTTTTTAACTGAAAGGTTTTTTTTATTTTTATTTGTCCTCGTATAAAATGGTAAAGATCTACTGATGATTTTTTCCATGACGAGAAAAATAGCTCTGCAAAATGCAACTTATTGCATGCATTAGGGCATTTACCGTACAGCGCCACCTATTAGAACATCTTTGTAACACTTCGAGAGTAGGACGTAGGAACTAAGTAATAGCCCGGCCAAATGTTTCGTCTTCGTATGTTTGCAGATTTATGAAGTTTTATTTCAAAGATTAAAATTTTTTTAGTAGACCACAAACTATTTTATTTCAGAATTCTTAATTTTACTATGGACTAACCTTTTTATTTACTTATGCCGTAGTTTGACTGACAATCAAATAGTCAAATATCCTAATGCTAATACCGGTTCGATTTTTTGTCATAATTGGTTTTGTTTAGGAATAAGTTTTAGTTATCGATTTGGTTATTGTTGCTCAACATTTTGTATTATTTTACAGACTACTCAGGCGTCTAAATGATATAATTTTTGGAATTAGACAATTAATTGTTGAAAAAAATAAAAAATAAAAATACATTAAAGAAATAAATTCAGTTAAATATTAATGAAGTATATTTATTATATAGGTATCTTTTCATATTATGTATAAATAAAGTAAATAAATACATATAAATAAATAATATAATCAGATATAAATAAATATTGCTGGACAACTCACACAGCATTATCTAGCCCCAAGATAAGCAAGGCTTGTATTTTGGGTATAAGATAACTGATATACCTACATAACACAATACATTACAAAGATAGATGTTTTTTGTTATATATAGAAAACGACCAGAACACCCGGAACCATACCTGCAGATGTACGATCTGCAGGTATGGTGTAATGTTGCTGCGTCGCAGGCAGACCTTCGCCCGCCACGGCCCAGAGGTCGTCTAAGTGCTCGCGAGGTTTACTGTTTATAGAATTCCTAGTATAGGTAGGGGACTAGCAAATTTTTTTTAAATTAAAATAATCAGATTTATTTAGTAGGTATTAAAACAGCCTTCTATTCATTCAACACTATTTATAATTATAAACAAAATACCTAATTTAAAGTAGGTAATGTACATTTAATGTGTGTTTAATTTTATACCACTAGTTTTCAAAACATATAACCATACCTATTTTAAATCATGGTTGTATGAGGGAAAGATTTGAAAAATAGTTGATAATTTTTCTGCAAGTAAAAATAACAAAAAAAAATTTATTGGTAAAAGCAGAAACTAAAAAATCCATAAAAAATTACATAAAACTGACTCATTTGGTAATTTCTTGGCGTGCAGTTTACATACATACCTATCTATGTATATAATTAGAGATTGTTACATTTATTATTACAAGTTGATCAGGCTGCGAGATCAGTTCCTCTTGTGAAGCTGGACGTGTGTAGCCCATGTCAATTGAAGGCCCAGGGCAAAAGTTTTCTTCATTGCTCTGAAAATAAGTATGTAATTAATAAAATCAGGTTTTAAACAGAGGCTCTTATATCAATCTAAAAACTAGGTATTCTATTATCTATTCTAATAATCTAATAGATAGATCCATTCATCTATAATATAGATGTAACGAATACTTGCATTCGCATTGGCGAACATTTGCAAGATTTTCAATACTTGCATTCGCACTATTATTCGCAAGAATGCACGCGAATGTAATGCGAGTGTATGAGAGCAAATAGAACATTATATTTATTAGTAACTGCACTGAATTATATTTGTCATTTAAAACGGGATGTTTACTACGAATAAATAATAATAATTTATTCCTAAGTTTTCCAATATTTTGACACAGTTTCACGGATCAACCACTTTTAATGACCTGCGTTAATAACCATATTTCAACTTTAAATAGGTAAGTACTTACATTTTACTTTTCTTTCCGTGCAGGGGCATCTTTCGTAGACACTAATTTATATACCTTAGTACTTGCCTCGTTTTAGTTTCTCAGTTTACAACGCAAAACGACTCGCCGCGCGCCGCACGCGCGCCTTTTCGCCCGCGGTAAACGAGTACTGTGGAGCGTGTAACCATATTCGGCGGAAAATACCCATGTCGGTTGCGATTCGCACATGAAAAAAAGTCCCAAAGCGTTTTGTTACCTTTTTCGTCGGGCTAAATGCATCAGTGCAATTGTAACCAAATTTTAAAACCCTAATAACTTTTTTATATTCATTATTTATTTAGTTTTTTCGAAATGATATGATGTAAATGATAATGGAGATTCCAAAAATGCAATAAAAATAAAAGGTCACAGTGGCGACTGTAACCTTATTCGTAGGATTATTTGGCAATGAAAGCTAGTTCATAGACGCGAGCAGTCGATAAAGAAAATTACAATCAAACAACAGAAACAAATTGGAACTATTAATTACAAACAATATGATTGGTTAGTTGGCTAGTTTAATTTGTTTTTATTCTAGTTACTGTAGAATAAAATCAAATAAAACTAGAAAAAATACAGACGTTGAATTTGATTAATAATAAAAAAACAGAGCGAACAGTTGAAAATTTAATGCCCAAATATCAAATAATTTAATACCCTTATACCAATGAAATAATACGTGCAAAAATGTACCTATAATTCTTTATCTAAGTTTACAATAAAAATATATTATTTTGTGAAGCCAACAAAATAAATCAAATATAACCAGTTTATTGGAGCTTATACCGCTTCAAACAAGTAGATATTTAGCTGGGAGAGTATTTAATTACATTTTACCGTAGTCAGAGGTATTTTGTTAGTGGGTAGGCTTTGGGTAATTTTAGGCGAAAATCTAGGTTTAGCTAGATTTCGTTAGTGAGCTGGCTTAGCCTAATTTTGGGTTTAAATCTAGGTTTATCGGGTAAACGGTCCAGTGGAATATTATTTGGGAGCAGAAACAGGTGGTGAACTTTTAGAGGTAGGCAGGAACAAACAGATTTATGTAGATACATAGTGTACCTACTTAGGTAAGTATACTAGTACACTTTTTAGACATATACACATTTTCGATTTCAGGGCACAATAGAACCTTTGTTTTATATAGAAAGTGTGTGCAATATGATTGCACAGTAAATAGTAACAATAATAATTAGGTTTATTGTCAATAACTCTACCTTTTGACTATTCATTAGGTAATGTGCGTGCGTCGGCCTTTCGACGCACACATTCAAGCATTTCCGTTTTCAGGGCAAATAGGTCATTTATTTTTTCACAGAAGTTTGTGCAATATAATTGAACAAACAATGGCAATAATCATCAGTTAGGTTTATTGACAAAAACACGAATTTTAACTACCTACTCATTAGTAGTGTGCGTGCGTCGGCATTTTGTTTAGGCATTACATTCAAAGACGTTGCTACAGGTTTGGTTTTATCTAACGATTTAAATCTCTGACTAAAACAGAGAAAGTTTTGTCTAAATCTTGCGAATTTGCATGTCTAAAACTGCGAAAATGCAACAAATCACTCAAAATCATTCGAAACCTTTAATCGAGTTCATATAAAACTATTGGACTAAAACTATTGGACTATTGGAACTGCAAGGCGCTAAATTTATTGGAGGAATAGAAAACTTTTTCTATTAATTAATTTATTTTAAACTTTATTGCACTAAGGTACAAAGGCTGGGCTTAATGCCAAGGCATTTTCTACCTGCCGACACATGTTTGTAGTGTAACTTTTATAGTTTTTGTAAGCGATACATTGTCTTTGCATAAAGTTACGAGAGGTGATGCATCTCTGAGGGGATTTATTTTAATTGTGGGTTTGTGTTTCAAACGAAACACAAACCCACAGTTAAACTCCCATTCCTACCATCTGTAAGTAAAAAAACGAACTGTTTTTGAAACACAAAGCTGAAATAAGATTTGTGCCAGTTTAAACAGAGTCGGCACTAGTCGGCAACGTATAGTTCCTACAACGCTCTGTAATTACTGAGAGCAAGGACAGAGAAATGAATGGAAAAGACTTCAAAATGTTTGTCAAAAAAAAAGTAATCAGGTTATGATAATGTCAGAAGGTTGGAAACCGCTAGCAGAAGCCGCTGGCTTTATATATATAATGAAAATATGAGCGTTGAAACTATAAATTTGTATCACTGGATAGTTTGCAACCAGTCTGCAGGGCAACCAGGTTTTGTACATTTTGATAATTGTAATTACTACTAGTTGATTTGTTTTTGTAATAAATTATAATTAAATTATATTGAATTAAGATTTGTACCTGTTTATACAGAATCAGCACTAGGCGGCAGCTTAAAGTTCCTACAACGCTCTGTAATTACTGAAAACAAGGACAGAGGAACAAATGGAGTAGGTAGAGGTTAAAATGTTTCGGGGAAGAAAGAAAACGAATTTTGGCACATATACGTACAGTAAGAAGCGCTATCCCATATGGTATCGCTATTATGATATCCCCCTCACAGTACATTAATGTTCTGTAAGGAGGATACTTAGCGCTTCTTACTGTACATCGAATTTGTGATTAGACAAAACCAAAACTACAGAAAAGATCGGGTTGAAGTTTTACAAGTATAAAGTTTTGGGTCTGGTATAACATTATACGTAGGTATACATGCAAGGTAGGTAATTCTTAATTCTTATATTTTCACATTACAGCACAAGACTTGGCGAAGAAGCGGCCGGTAAGGTAGGTACTACTTTCATCCCGGCGGAAGCTGTGGGCAGAAAGTATTGCGCACAGCATCAAAAATGTTCTTAAATACCTAAAAATACACTGTGTAAAAACACACACACAATCATATTTTAAACACCTATTTAAACGAAATGTATTGGAGGCAATAATTTTTACTATTATTTTATCTCTTTCAGGTTTCAGTAATTACGGTGAACAAGGACAGAGGAGGGAGTGGAGTCGGTAGACAATAAAAAAATCGCTGCCTTGACTACGTATAGTACTGTCTTGACTCTAAGTGACTTTTGTTAACAGTGATCATGGCGCATGAAAATGTGCCGACATAATGGATACTGAAAAATTTGTATTTATTTATTTATGGACTTGTGTTTGATTTGACATTACAGTGTTTGAAGAAAAAAATATTGCTCTGTCTTTTAAGCATCACTCAAGCAAGGTTTCTCTCTTTTTATTCAAAGTTCTCTCTAAAAGTTGCCGGGGTTTTGAATCCGGATCCAACCGCCGGCCGCCACCCGCCTATCCGATTCCAAAAACCTTCATTCACTACCTAATAATTATCTAGGTATTAGCATTTATTAGCTACACTTCTGAATGCAAGGCTAAGTCTTGTATATCTAGTTCCCTTCTTTGAAGTTAAATAAGCCCACGCCTAGATAAAGAAAGATTCCTAAGACATTTCCCATAGCGTCTTACGACAGACGCCGCACTCATTAGCACAAGTCTGAAAGGAAGTCTCTCGATTGAAACAAGGAAGTGTGGAGTAGCCATTTTAGTATTTGCGCCCGTCTTATTTTCTCACTTATGAGGTATTTTAGTCTCACGCAAAAATTAATGCTTAGATGAATCTAAACCTACTTAATACATAAATGTTGATGTTAAGGTGCTTCGACACAAACTCTTATAAATAAACTTATAAATAAAATTGCAAACACTCGTAAATAATTTTAGATGAACTCATGATACAACGGAAGAAATCTTTATTAATAAACAAAATTACATTCAAATAATAGAATTATATTTCAACTTGTATTTACAGTTGAGCTAACTGCAGACTGCAAACAATCTACAGGTAGCTCAACTGATCCATATCAATACCAGTCGGAAGCGTGCCCAAGACGCTGGCTGCATTGCCCCGCTGTATGGTAATGCTGATGCGCTGTACCAGATACTCACCAGCTCTTTGGTCACGCGTCGTTTTGACCAGACGATCAGATATTTTTTTGAAAACCCGGAGAGCCACAAAAAAGATTATGTACCTACTAAATTCGTGATCTCCATGAAGCCATTAACTATAAATTATTAATAACTACTATGTTGACACAAGTCAGAAGCGAAATCTTTCGATTAAAACAGGCACCCGGTGGAGTAGGTAGCTATTTTTGTATTAATCTCACTTAAATTTAATACTTACTTATTGTTATAAAAAAACATTTATTAATTTAATTACAATAACAGAATAAAAAAATTACAACTAATATTAACACTTAAATCTATTTTCTAAAAATCTAAGCCGTCACCAGAAGGCAGAGTGCCCAGAATGCTGGCAGCATTCCCACGTTGAATGGCGATGCGAAATAAAAGCAAGCATTCCGATCACCTGTGGACTCTATTAGGAGTTTTAATGCTATTAACATTTTTAATAGCTTAAAGTATACCAGTTATAAATATACCAACTTGCATCGCCCAAATCTCCTAGCCGAAGAAAAAGTTCAGTAAATAATACCCGAAATCTGATTTAAAAGATTTTCAGGGTATTTTTGGGATTCCAGGTATCACGCTAAGGGGATTTCATTGAAGAGGATATCTCTGGATGAACGACTGAAGGGATTTGTTGTAGCATACATGATTATTTCCGCTATGTTGGCAAGGTTTCTACGAAAATAGATTAAATACCTATTACTTAATGTTTCCGTTGTTCTGTTAATGTGGATAAAAGGTTCGTGGAATTTATTGTGGAAGTTTTAATCTTTTCGCTCACACTGAATACATTGCCTGCATTATAGATCACTTACTGCTGCCCGTGGCTTCGCACGCGCTTTCCAAGTACTCTATGTCTGTCCCCGGGACACCATTTACCTACCTGCCAAATGAAAAGGTAACACAGACAGAGTTATTTTCGAATTTATAATATTAATAAAGTATAGGATGTTAACATATCCAAGGAAAATGTCATCATCATCAATCTACAAGTACAAGTCCACTGCCAGCAGTGGAGTCCAGACATAGGCCTCCCCTAATGATCGTTAAAGGAAAATGTGTACATTTAATTTAATATTCATAAATGTATACAGCAGGTGAAGTGAGAATACCTAGTGTTTTGAAGTGCTCCCTGCATGTGTCTATATTTAGCTTTCACGAGAGTCATTATCAACATTTTATTCTAAACAAATAAAATAAAAAACTGGAATTCAAAATCGTCTGTGCGAGTCCTGCCACACGGCGCTGCTGACCGGCGTAGGCGAAGGGGACACGTGCGTGCGGCGAGACGGTCAAACTCAAGAATAGTAAAGAGGTCACAGAGTCATTATTAACAAGGGTAGATAGATTAGATACATTTGAGCTCCAAGTCCACTTCTATGAAAAATGAGTCGTAACAATCACGAGTTTATACTATCGTCAAAAGGGCTCGGAGACCTGTAAGCGGCTTTGAAGGTTGAGCTTGACCGTTGAGATGATGATTTTTTCGTCGTACGTCGTCGTAGCTTTCAGCAATTTTCTTATATTATGTAGGTAGGTACGTAATTTAGAAACTGAATTTAAAAACTGAAAGTTTTTTTTTCTTGAAAGTTTCGACGAGGTGAAATAACAAATTAGTACCTACGCAGAACATTTTTCCTTGTAGGGTTTACAACAAAGTCAGTTCTTATAAAAATAAAACGTTTAGTGCGAGTAAGACTCGCGCATCAAGGATTCCGTACAAACTTGTACTCGTAGGTAATCAAACATTTTACTTGTTGAATTCACAAAAAAAATACGGTCTTTAGATTTTTTCCTTTACTTGTGCTACAAGACTTTATTTTTTTTCCTTTACTTGCCAATTTTCAGGTTTCTGGGTCAACGGGAGGTATCTTATATAGGTTTTAGCGAGCACTCGCTAGTTCAAGGAGACAGTTAACTAGTTTCCGATTCAAGCATATCAGATAACATTCAGGATTGAACCAATCAACTGCTGAAGTTAAATGAGATTTTGAACTAAGGGTCAGCTCACATCCAGCCCCCCTAGCACGGGGATTGTTGTCTAGGGTAGAATAGATAAAAAATACGTCACTTCGTCATCCACAACGTAAATTATTTGAAATGCATTCCATCAACTTCAATAATGTACGCAATGCATGGCGATGCAATATCATTATTGTCTATTCTACCCTAGACAACAATCCCCGTGCTGGAGCGAGACGCTGTGCGCATTTGAATTCAAAATGTAACTCTATTATAATAGGCTATTTAACTACATTGAAAATAAGTTTCAAATTGTTTTCATCCTAGTCAGTGACAACGTAACGAAGCGTAATCAGGTGATTTTTATTAAATATGCTGCTAATATGCTTATTTTAGGTAAAAAAACGGAATTAAAATTATACATTTTTTGATATTATGATCACGTGACCGAAAACGCTCTGCGTTTGGTTGGATTGCTGACGTCACACTATCACAGATTACAGTGTAAATGAGTTCATCTTGGTAGGTGTGGTGTGACGTGTGACGTGATTTCTCAGAGCACGGGAGCCATGACAGTGATTATTGTTTTGGCGCGCCATTATTAAATTCAAACTTTAACTGGCCTTGAAGAAATATCAATAACACTGCATTATTTTTATCAGACAATACGTTAGAATTATTTCCCTGTAGTAGTCAAGTAGTAATAGTTATGTACGATAGAACAGAACCCTTCGTGTGCGAGTCAATGTTGGTGATATGAAAAGTTAAAATAATCAATTAATATTTCCCACTGTTGGAAAAAGACAATTTTTTTAAATAATAGTTCTATCTGACCCACTGTTGCAAATAAGGGGACAGTTAGATCTTTTGTTTACCCTTAACTGTCCCCTTAGAGGGACAAATGGGAAAACCAATTATACTATCGCCTGAGATGTTCTTTTAGCTGCATAAAAAGCTTTGAGCTTTTAAATAAAGCTTGACCCGAGTGTAATGTATGGGGCCTAATGAAATTCCTATGCAAATTCTCTGGAACCTTTGGCGATGTCATAATCTGGACTTCGGAACTTTTCTTAATATCCTTTTCACTTTTTTTACAACGCGGAATTTATGTAATGTGATTGGTAGGCAACTTTGGAATAGTTGATTTACATTCAATTTATTTTGAGGAAATGTAAAAGACGACCACAGTGGCGCAGTGGATGTTTGAGGTCGCAGGCTCGATCCGGTGATCGAGTGCTGCATTTAAGGCCGCGGGAGAAATGTTTAAAAAAAATTGTACTACCACTTAGACTTATTCTAACCTCCAAAAGTTAGCAAAGCCGATTTAGAAAGTGTGTGGATACTATAGGGTTGATTTCAGATTAACAGGTTTGGTGGCTACGTGTTTTAGGATGGGGCTGCCACAAATACTACCAGCTGTTTTATACTAGTTTGTGCCCGCGGTTTTGCACACTGGAAACTTATTTTTGGGATAGAAATAAGCCTATGTTTGATTCCAGGCTTAGAGTAACATCTATGAAAAAATTCAATAGGTTTGGCGTGAAGAATTAACAAACATTTACACATCCATCCAAACATTCACCTTTAATCATTATTAGTTTGATAAAATGTATACCAACCGTTAATGCAAAACTGCTACATAATAATTGGCAAAATGTGGTAATTTATTACTCACTAATTAAAACAGTAGGTATTTATAAATTATATTTTATTATTTATTTGCTTATTGTTCTTTTGAGTAAATAACATACGTTAAACTGGCAGTAGTATCGTTTTTTGCTTCTTTATACTTAAAATACAACATTAAAAAGAGCTGTAAAATATGAATCTGGTTAAATTTCGTAAATAAAACACTCAGAAAAATAGTCTTTTCTGATAAGAATACCTATATTATGTGTCAAGTTTGGCCGAAGGCAAATTAGTAAGTGGACAGCATTGGAAGTGGTCAAGTTAGGAAGCGGACAACACTGGAAGTGGTCAAGTTAGGAAGCGGACAACACTCGAAGTGGTCAAGTTAGGAAGTGACGATTCAGGAAGTGGTCAACTTTGGAAGTGGTCAAGTTAGGAAGCGGACAACACTGGAAGTGGTCAAGTTAGGAAGTGACGATTCAGGAAGTGGTCAACTTTGGAAGTGGTCAAGTTAGGAAGCGGACAACACTGGAAGTGGTCTAGTTAGGAAGTGACGATTCAGGAAGTGGTGAACTTTGGAAGTGGTCAAGTTAGGAAGTGGACAAAGTCGTCCTGAGGGATAAATTCAACCGTCGTCGTCGTGGAATATAGTTGCCGACTTTGACTATAACTACTTAGAACAGCAAACAACATAGATCACGCAGCATCGCTTGAACTAACGCGGTATATTATATGGATTATTGTGTCACGGAACCGGGACACCCAGGCTTCACCTTAAGAAGCTTTGAGACATGATACACAGGGGCTGGAAGGTTGTCTAGCTTGTGCAATAGATAAAATGTCTAAGTACCACCCGGTTTCCACGAAATAAGTGTACCTACTTAGATCTGTTGGTACTTTGGTATCTGGTGGACTGGTTGGTATAAAACATTAAAGTGTGTGCTTTATTTCCTTTAGACCATAAAGGACTCCTGGCTGGACACGTCACAAACATTTAAATTACATAAGTAAAACTAGGAAATTAAGTGACCACTTTGATTTTCATTCACTTCAATCAAGTAAAGTAAAGAAGCGAACAAGTAAGGTTTTCGAGTTGGAGCAAACCTCGTCCCAAGTTTTTTTTATCCTCTATACAAGGTGTCCCATGCAACCTGAACCAGCGAAGGTCTGTGGTCAGGGAACACCCTGTAGATACCTGTATAATCTCATATTTTGTAGTACATAAGCTATTTTAGAAAAGAAATGTTCGGCGATTTATGTAAATAAAAAAAAATTGCTGGACAATTCACACAGCATTATCTAGCCCCAAGCTAAGCAGAGGTGTGTTATGGGTACTTGATAACTGATATACATAATAGGTACAATACATAGATCGATATTTTTTATTATACATATAAAACGACCAGAACACCCTGAACAAACATCTGCAGATCGTACAAGCATTTGTCCCGAGGCGGGAATCGAACTCGCAACCTCCTGCGTCGCAGGCAAATCTTCGCCCACCGTGCCACAGAGGTCGACATTGAGCACGAATTTTAAATTCCTTGCATAGAGTCACGGTCCAAATAATGAGATAACGTAGAAAGAGGTTGTATACCTTATGTAGTGGTAGCACAGATGATATAATGTTGCTTCGGTGGTAATACGAGTACAGTAAAATGAACCTTCAATCAGCTTTACAGAGGCTCATCGAGAAAAAAATTGTATTCGCGCCTACATAATACAAAATGAATTTGGTTGGTCGTGGTTGTCCAAATTATTCATCAGTGTGTCCACGTCAAGGGTACCTATTTATTTAGTTACAAGTAAACAGGTAAGTAGGTACTAGGAAGGTAGGTAAGTTCCCATATCACTACGTTGTTAAGGTGGATTTTGGGTGTAGGTGATATTAATTAAGACTGATTACTGAATAGCTTTCAAATAAGGACTTGAAGGAGGTTGATTAATTTGGGGGGCACTTAGCTCCTTGGAATATCTGCATATTCGACCTATTTCTTTTTGTTTCAGGAGATCTTGGTAAACTCTGAGTTCACGCTAGGATCCCTAGGGGATAAGGGTGGGATCCCAGTGGAAACAGTTAATTTTAGACGATTAAACACAGGGTGGTTTATGTGCGTTCTTTTTTATTGAAAAACTTATGAACATTTATCATCATAAGATATCAAATAAGTCCCAAATATTTTCGATTTCGGCAGGATTCGAACCTGCGCCCCACCTTCAGTACGGGTGTGCTCTAACCAAATGAACCACGAAATCTTAGTCGGTTTAGTCGAAAATCTTTGGGACCTTTTACGGCTCTAGCGCCGTTATTTATCATCGTTTTTAGACTTTTCAATAGTCCTTCGTTTGACCACAATATCACCTGATGGAAAGTGAAGATGTGGCCGACGATGTACCACGAAGGTCTAGAAGATACCTATTTACTCTTGTCTTGAAAGAGACCCGGGTTGTAATTTACCGGTAAAACAGTAGCATCCGAGCGTGTTCCAAATGATGAAGGTGGAGGAAAACCGCTAAGTGCGAGTGGACCGGAGACCTTAGGGTGACTACAGCATAGCTTACGTAAACTATTAAAGTTTTCGTTAGCTTCCATATGTCATACGCTTTGAAGCGCCGCTACTGGACTCTAAGATGAACTACTTTTCATGTTATGACAAATTAGACAATTTAACCTGCATGACAGTGATCTATTAATTTCATGCCAACTGGATGGTTTTCGAATGATTTTGAGTGATTGGTTGCATTTTAGCTGTAGGTACCAATTTCGCATGTCAGTAGAGCGGTAGTTTTCGAAATTTTTTACTGTTAGACTTTTGAGAATATGCAAAGTGTGCAAACTCATACTAGACACACAGGGTGTCCAAGAAATACCTATCAAAATGTAATATTCCTTACTCTCCTACATTTAGATTTTCTTACAAGATACCATCTTTCGTCCGATTAACTGTCACAGACTTTAGCAAGTCGATCTTGATCTCGCTCGATTTCTATTAATAATCATAAAATCAAATTCAAATCAACAATTCAACGTAACTGACTGAAACTGTGGAAAGTTCTTGAATAGACAATTTTGTTAAATCACAGCCAAAATAGTTATCGAGCTTGGTCACTCCTAGAGCAGCCTCGTTTAATTAGGTATCTACTTACTCGATTTTTTTATTACCTGCTAGAAATATATTTAAGGTAACAATTAATATATAAAAATAAAAAAGAAATATATTTACCTAAGGTAAAAATAATTTGCCTAAAATTAACTACCCACCTAACATGTTTTTGATTTTGAAACAAAATTCAAAGTATGGATCTACTCACTTGTCGATATTCGATCTTATTCAATAAATGTTCTTAACAATAATCTTTACGAATCATAATAATGTATTTATTTTTCTGATTACGATCCATAAGTTTGTAAAAAAACTTCTTAGTTTAAGTACTTAAATGATTATACAAAGTTCTATTTCATTAAAATAGATATGAAATCTTTGTACATAGCTCCATCTAATTCTAATGTCTGGTAGAAATCCCTGTAAGGGATAAGACCGCCAATTGCAGGATAGGTACACGCTTTTGGAGTTAGGCCAAAAGCCCAGACCCAAGTCTGTGACCCAGAGTCAAAAGTTTCAAAGCCATCCAGCTATTCACCATTTCCCTACAATACCTACTCCTACATAGAACGGCCCTCGATTGTACCTCGGAGACCTTAAAGTTCTGCCCTATTTGATATTCAAACAGAAGTGGTTAGTAACCGATTTACCAACTCCTACCTACGTAAGCGCTAGCATATTTGAAGAAGTTTTTAGATGAATGACAGTTCTGATGTTGGAAATTATATTTAAATTTGTAGGCAGTCGGGGCCACAGCAGAAGGGTAAAAAGCACAGATTAGGTAAAGTGATATAATATAGTATATGTTCGTTAATTAATTTCGCGGCTGAAGGTTTTTTTCAGAGGCAATTTACTCCTAAAAATTAAAATATTTTTAAAGAATTTTTTATCCGTATCGGTAGTCCTTAGACCAAATAACATTTAAGACTTAGAATAACTTAACAATTATTCTAAGATTTAAGACTTAAAATTTTGAAAAAAAAACTTTTTATTTTTTTAAGTTATAATATAATTTACCAACCACTGTCGAGAACCGAAACACGTTTTCTTCATTTCCCAAAAAACATGAATTTTCGATTGAGCCAGTTTACGACTACAGGTGCGATATCTTCATAAGATCCCACTTACCTCGCTCACACTTACCCATCCTACTCAGTTTCTGTGTTCAAATTTAATTGAATCGATGTCTATCTCGTACGACATCCCCGCATTCGAGGGGTCGGTTCTTGGTAGGATACCCTCAAAATAATAATATTTATAAGGTTTTCCACTTTCTAAATAATAATTAATTGAAAATTGATATAAATCACTTGAGCTACTTATAGATTGTTTGCAACAGTCTGCAGTTAGCTCAATTGTTTCAATTGTAAATACTAGTTTTAATTTATTTCTATTATTTGATTGTAGTTTTCTTTCTAAAAAAATTCGTCCAAATGTGATTTTAGCTGTTTAACACTAAAAACTACCAGAACTTTTCGTAATGCAATGCACTTATCCATTACCTAGATGAAAGGCAAATAGATGAAAGGAAAATAGGTGAAAGATGAAAGTACAAAACTTTTTACCCTTTTTTATTTTCATTTAAGGCAAAACAACCGACATTTCTAAACGATATTTTGTAACTACAAATCTCGTTTCCGCAAACAAAACTGGTGTACATCAAACGGTAAGCTTATTAACTATGGCTTTCAGAATGTCTTCAAAGGACTTCGTGACAGGAATGATATAACGAATGTGAATTAGAAGAGACAGTAGGTAGGTGAAAACTATGATGGTTTGAAGTAGGTAGGTACCTCGGTAGGTGTTCTAGCTAGGTAGGTACCTCATTTACTATTTAAAGAATAAGAAATACTTTATTTGTAGCTGAAAACCATTACAATAATATGTACTAAAATTAAATTACCAACACCATATAACTATATCATAATACCCACTTATAAAATACCTTAAAGCTACAAAATGGCGTCGACTCAGCATTATGTTGTCATAGCTATTACAGGAGCTACTACAACGCTGATCTTCCGTCGAAACCTTTGCGTTAGGTCACGTACGCGAATCTTTATACAATAAAAAAGAATTTAAAAAAAGTAGTGTCTATAGATAAATAACGAGAGTCATAAAAAAATATATAATATTTGATTTTGTAGGTGGAGTAGGTCCCTCCTCATCAGCATACGTAGGTAGTAAAATGAAAATAATTAAATGGAAAAATTTCACCTAATAGTTATGTAGGTCAAATTTTATCACAATATTATTATGATGTCGAAATTTTTCGAAGACCAAGGTCAAGTGGGGTGTCAAATGAAAATATCAGTTTGTACATTACAAAACAAAAAAGTTTATTAATTTTTGAAATATTTGAAAAAAAAATCAAAAATGTTTATTAATTTTTGATGACCGTTCCGGTCCCGTCTTTTAACAAAATTTGTTATTGTGTTTCTGTGTGCTTATTTTTTTTTACTCTTTTGTGTTTGTTCATCGGTATGTTTTGTTTTGTACCTATGTATTTTTATTTATGCCTACCTAATAAGTAAGTTAGGTAAGTAATAT
Source organism: Eupithecia exiguata (assembly GCA_947086465.1). Lineage (NCBI taxonomy): Eukaryota > Metazoa > Arthropoda > Insecta > Lepidoptera > Geometridae > Eupithecia > Eupithecia exiguata. Next base: position 7,957,807 of record OX352250.1, on the reverse strand, counting down.
TAAGTACATATTGTAACGCATTGGTTTGGTATGAAACTGTAATATTACTCATGTGATGAAAATAATAAAAATAAATAAATACCTATAATAAAGTAGGTACAGTCGGCTGCGAAAATATGTGTGTATACATATTTTCGCAGCCGACTGTACCTACTTTATTATAGGTATTTATTTATTTTTATTATTTTCATCACATGAGTAATATTACAGTTTCATACCAATTTTAATTTTAATTTGAAATTTTACTGAATAGTAAGTGTATAGTCATTGTGATAATTTACATATCGTATTCTGAAAAGAACGATGACTACTTAGTATGAAAAATGTGTGCGTAGACTTTTATATGATAGGTAAGCTCCGAGTAAAATAAAAGTTAAAACTTGGAAGTGTATACATATCTGAGCAGCTGACTGTACATGAAGCTGCTACCTAAGCTCATCAAGGGAAAATCTATAAGGCGTAAGCTCTAATTCAATGAACTAAACCTACACAGAAACGGTAGGTAACACAATAAATCAATAGCCGATAAGTCAGGTATTCTCTCATCAAAATCCAATTATACCCTGGAATAGAACCTCACAGCAGATCAGTTAATGCGATAAAGCCTGGTCCGCAATCACATCCGTATCCGGATATAATCCGGGTTAATACAGTGCGTCAAATATAATAACCAGATGGAAGTATTGGTTACTCGATTAGTTATCAGGTAGTTGGTGCAGTAACGAAAAAACATTAGGAGAACCTACACTAGCGGTCCGCCCCGGTTTCGCACGGGTATATTCTATCACCTATGTTCATCAGGGATAGTGTAGGATTCTAACGGTGAAAGAATTTTATAAATCGGTCCAGTAGTTTCGGAGCCTATTCAATACAAACAAAGAAATATTTCCTCTTTATATTATTATAGTGTAGACAAGAAAAATAGAAGTAGAATTACATTGTAATTAATGTAATGCCTAGAAGAGATCGCTTCTACGCGATAAGGCCGCCCATTACACTTAAGCCTTGCTTCCGTTATGTATATTTGTTGGTGAACTACATTAAAAAAAATTGTTTTGTACCTAATGATTTACGATTCATAAGTGTAAGTTATCTTCCTCACTCCTCAGTGATTTTCAGCTTAATCTGAAAAAAAAATGGTATGAATTTGTTTTTCGCTAATAGATAGAGCAGATAACCGACTGCTCTAAGTAATACGTTAGTATAGTACTATGTCGGTTGCAGGATCAATTGGGGTAACTGACAAAACACAACTTTTTAGTAAGAGCATTCAAGTTTTTTCCATATAAAATTGAACAAAACTTTATTCATGACCTTTGTTGGAACTGTTTTGACACAAAAGCATAAAATTCATTGAATTTTCTGGTAAAATTTATGAAGTTTGTCCGTAGTAGGTAGCCTAATTTTTAGAAATTCAGTTACATATTTTTTTTAAGTTTTTGGCAGTTGCACTATCTTGCAGTCAAGATTTCTTGAAATATTGCAGATAGTGTTGCATAATTTCGAAGGAAATCTTAAAAAGTCACAGCAAAAATGTGTTGCGTTACTGTTTTTTTAAACTAGGTTTTTTTTAATACCTACGCCATTCGAAAGAGCAGATAAAACTAGGTAAAACCGACCTACCTATAATATTGTATTATCTTCTGTGTTTTCATTATTGTATTAAGTTTGTATTTTCTGTGTTTTTCGTAATTTTATTAGGTTTTTAGATTATTGTGTCTATAACTGTGTAATTTTGTATTTCTATGGACCAATAATCAGGTCTGAAATAAAGATTTAATTTAATTTAAAACTGTATACCTACCAACTCAACTTTTTTTACGTGTTTTGTCGATTAGCAATTGAACCTGCAACCGTCGATATAGGTAATATAGTAATATATTCTGTGCGTATAGGTACAAAAGTTCCTGGTGGAAAGCCACGGGTAGATGCTAATGGTAAATGGTAAACAAAAGCTCTAAGTTCCCAGTTTGATGCATTGCTTTTCCAGGCTTATGCAAAGTCGAATGCGAAAGCCAGCAGTAATATACGGAATACCTACCTACCAGCTTACCATAACTTTTTCTCTCTCTCTGCTCTCTTCTCGGTTTGCTGAAAGAGAGGCTGAAGGTCGCCTTTGCTATAAACATTCTGTTATAAATCGTTATAGTGCACCTGTGTTTGCGCACACACTTGAGCACTATAATGCCGGGTACAGACCAAGCGAACAAAAGCGAGCGAAGGCTAACGAGTGGGATTCGACGATCGATGACGAACGTTCACTCGCTTTCGCTGTTGTATCCACACCACACGAACACAATGTGAAACAGTCGGCGGAGCACAGCCGAAGGCGAACGAAGGCCCTCATTTGGGCTCGCTTGCTTTCGCCATGACGTCAACACTGGTTCAATCGTGTTCGGTGGTTAGCCTTCGCTCGCTTTTGTTCGCTTGGTCTGTACCCGGCATAATATGTCCTGCGCACCTGACTAGTCTCCGTTAAGACTGGCCGCCGGCGTCGTGGCCGAAATTCGGCTAGGATCATTTCATTTCAGTTTAATATTTTTTTATAAATAAATATTGCTGGACAATTCACACAAGTCAATCAAATGAAAGTTGAGGATTGAAATGATTATAAAATCTATATGTTCTACCCAGTCAAACAAAATCAACCCTAACCAAACCCAAATCAACATTTTTAATTCGACCATCTGGGACAACTGGCGATCTCTGGAGGCCAAGATCCACATCGGGTCACTGTGTACCACGCCAGTTAGTAAGTAGGTAACTTAGAATCCTCAAAAAATAATTCTGTCTGGGTCTTACATTTTTAGAGAAAAGTTGTGGGCGTTACGTTGGTAGGACTTATTTTTAGGCATTTCAAATCCATATATACTCAAAGAACTACTCGAGCCAAGAAGTGCGCGAGTATTATAAGCGGCTTAAAACTCGGAGGTCTAGAAACTGGGCACTGAAAATAGCAATTTCGTCGACAAGATTTAGCTCATAAGTGCCATCAAGAGAATTTATGTTTCTAGAAACTTTCTCATAGACGTTAAGTGTGAGTAAGGACACAAGTGCAACCTAAGCTTGCTATTCTACGGCCGGATCTATAGTGCGCACTTTAGTCACTTCATAATTTTTATTATTTTAGATACAATAATTTAACTTTTATTTACATATTAACAACAGAAAGAGACCCTTACCTTAAGGCCACATCTAACTGTCTAGGTTAATTACATTATGCGAACGGATAAGTCCTTATCGTCGAGCATTCGAATTAACGTTACAAATTCAATAGGTGGACTTCGAGAATAAGGTTACACTTACTGCAACTTGGCAAAGTAAGTACCTAGTAGTACCTAAGCAAAGTTTAGTATTCCTTACGTTATCGTCTAAATTATTTAAGTTAAGATACTAGTCAATTAGTGAGTGACTTAACTTAAATAATTTAGATACATCATTTTATTTGTTGGTGTCGTGTTCTTTTGGTCACCTTGCAAGGTAATATTAAAAATTAGTGTTTGGTTTTGAAGCAAAACTGTCTCTATACTCGTAGCAGTGTCAAAGACGATAAATAAAACACAACTGTAGCTGTGTGTGTGTGTGTGTTTTATGTTGACACTGCTACGAGTATAGAGACAGTTTTGCTGCTATATTATGCAGGCAGGTACGTATAGATGAAACAAACGGGCCTGATTTGACTCCTTGACACCTGCCAAATAACAAAACTATTTGAAAAATCAGCTACATCACAAATTTTTCGTGTAGCGCTTGATTGGATAAGTAATTAGGTATTACAACTAATTAGGTTCTATTGGAACTCTGTCATGCCACCTGTAGCAAAGCATCAATTTTTTCGCATTAATTCGCTTCTTCGTCAAGTCTAGTGTTGTAATGTGAAAACATAAGAATGAATTGCTCAGTATACAAAAATCATATATTTTGAGCAGTCACTAATCGTGTTCTATAGATCGCGGCCTCTTTATGTACCTAGTTCATTCTTTCCGGACACACTAATAAACCAAGAAGGTGAGGTAAAGCTTCATTGAGAATGCTTCTCATGTTAAAAAACCACCTTAATACCTATCTTTAAGGGAAAACATGCACATGTTATGTTTGAGTAAAATCATCAAACTACAATAGGTACTAAGGGTAAAAAGGGGTTCAAAGTTGTGATTTAAATTTTTTGATTTGATAGCTACCAACTCTCTAAATCTATAGATGAATCTACCTAATCTTAAATCAGTCATCCAAATCCAATAGATTCATTTTTACAGTCTTAAGTGAGCTAATCCGATCTGACGCGTAGGTAACCGTTTTATCACAACAAAACGAAAATAACGGAAAATAAATAAATAAAGGAAATAAAGGATAACGGCAATCATTGGTGGACTTAGAAAATACCTCAACTTTCATTTGATGACCTCTGTGGCGCGAAGGTCCGCCTGCGACGCAAGAAGTTGCGGGTTCGATTCCCGCCTCGAGACAAATGTTTGTACAATCTGCAGATATTTGTTCCGGGTGTTCTGGTTGATTTCTTATAATAATAAAAAACCAGCCAAGTGCGAGTGGAACTCGCGCACGAAGGGTTCCGTGCCATTATCTATAAAAACAGGAAAAAAAACACGTTTGCTGTATGGGATCTCCCTTAAATATTCTATCTCGAAAGTGGATGGCTCAAGTTAGGTTCAACTATGTTCGCTTACCTCAGTCATAGTCGGACCGGCGGCGCGGCGGCGGCGCGGATGGTGGCGTTTGTGTTTCGCGTGCTTGCTAAGATGTACCTATACTTTTGTGTGATATCGACTAAATCACCACAACAATGCTCTCGTGTTTGTTCACCAGGTGTACAAATAGCTCGAAAACAAAGCCCAAGGCATCACATATTTTCCCGCGTAAGTAGATACACCAAACTTTACATTTTCTGATAATCCGATACCTTATCATTATTTCATCTGTGACACGGTACAGTTTTTGAGTGAGCGCTGGTAGAACGTACCGTAGGTATCTTTCTTTTTTGTAAGGTTTTGGGGCCCAATAAATACAGACACAAATTAATAACTTTGAGCAAAATCATGCATTTAAAATGAAATGGAAACGCTTTAATTATTTAGTAATTAATAATTTCACGATACGTACGGTCAAGCGTTGGAAATGCATTGTACCTACCTATACCCATTTCAGCATATTAATGACCATCCATTAGTCTAAACCCTAGTTTAATTAAAACTATCATAGAAGCTAATTTACTAGTCACGTGGTCGATTAAATAGGTTATTTAGTTACGCATTTGAGTATAATTAGATTTTAATATTGAGTCTAAATTATGCTGTCATTTAGGCTGCCAGTCCACTGAAGCAGTGAGTAGCAGAGCTATGTCAAGCCAATGGAATTGCATACAATCTTCGTTCTGCTTCATTGGACAGATTTACCTACATGTTTAAAAATTCATAAAAATCGGGAAGCGAGGCGAGGAAGCGGAGCGGAATTCATGCAAAAGTGGGGAACTCCGCGTCAGTGGACAGACACAGTCCGTAACTCCGCTCAGCAGTAGGTACTCCCTTGTTCCGCTCCGTGTCAATGGACAATTGGACAGGCAGCTTGACTCCGTGATGTGTGAAAATACTTAGAGCCCGTATGAAGCGACTTTAGCAAAACGTGCTCTACTTATATAGTTAACGTAGGTTAGAATTTAATCTAAAGTCCCTCAAAATTTTACGGTTTAACACGAAAAATAACAATTTATTTGCTGGAGGTTTCTTTTTCACTTGTTTTGAACCCTAAAATGTCGTTAATAAAATCAATTGATTGTAATTACTACGGGTGTGCCCAACCGCATTTTCTCACTAATCTCACTAATATTACAAACGTGAAAGTTTAGATGGATGGATAGTTGGATGGATGTTTTTTCCTTTATCACGCCAGAACGGCTGAACGGATCTGGATGAAATTTCTCACTTATAATATTATAAACGTGAAAGTTTAGATAGATGGATGGATGTTTGTTCCTTTATCACGCCAGAACGGCTGAACGGATCTGGGTGAAATTTGGCACAGAGATAGATTATAGTCTGGAATAGAACATAGGCTACTTTTTATCCCGGAATTCCCACGGGAACGGGAACTACGCGGGTGAAACCGCAAGGCGCTGCTAGTATTTCATAAAAGACAAATGAAGACTATAAAGGGCGCCATTTTGTGAAAAGCATAGGCATATGCAAAAGATTTCGCGTTCATAGGAGCGGGATAGTCAAGAGCGGCGTAAGTGCAAAACTCACGTTTTTGCTTATTAACTAAAAATTCATCGTAATTTTGAAAATCTAAAACAAACACCGTCTGCTTTATACTCTGTTTGTTTATGTACAAAGTATCAAGGCTTATTTTATGGTATTTATTGAATAGGGTCGATTTAATGTAGGTACCTACAGTTTAGAGCGAACTTTGTTTTTTTTTCTATAGATTTTTTTTATGGAATCTTGTTTTCGAGACACTAGCATTCTAGCATCAATCCTGAATTATAAAAAATGTCAATTTCAAAGTGCTTCATTATTTATTTATTATTCTTAAAACCACCAACGAAAGAATCACAATATAGCCAGATTATAAAAGATACAAATTGTTTCATACATTTTGTGTTCCCGCAATTACAGGTCCTAACTAAAGTTATCGTGATAATGAGTTAGCATACAAAATAACTTAATAACATTAAATAATCAATGTAGGTAGGTAGGTATTAGATAGATAGATAGATAAATCATTTATTTTTCGTCTGCAGACACACATATAACAATATTATGGAAGAAATGATCGCTGACGCTAAGCGAATTCAGGTATCATCGACTCTTCATTCTGATTCTTAGAAGCTGTTATAGTAATCTATTATTCAGCCATTCTAAGAGGCCGCCCAAGAAATACTTACCTAGACACAAAGAAATCAAAATTCAGAAACCATCAGATTAACATCCGGATTTCTAATCCCGACTCTAAAGCGCCGAATTTTATCCGGAACCCGGCCAAGGACGCCGGATAATGGTTGCTTTCAGGGGATTTAGCTCCAAGAGCGAGCTTTAGAAAATTGGAAAAATACATCGAAGGCTATACAACGCAGAAACAACACGAAGTCTGAAAGTCAAATGGCTTCGTAGGAAGTGATTTTTTATCTTTTTATTTAGGAGTGAAATTTGAATACTTTTTGCGAGTTGATTTATTGAAATTTTACGGAAGAATAATATTCAATATGCGTACCTAATGATATAAATCTCACTAATATTATAAATGTAAAAGTTTAGATGGATGGATGTTTGTTACTCAATCACGCCAGAACGGCTGAACGGATCTGGAAGAAATTTGACACATAGATAGATTATAGTCTGGAATAGAACAAAGGTACTTTTTATCCCGAAATTCCCACGGGAACGGGAACTACACGGGTGAAACCGCGAGGCGCTGCTAGTAAATAAATAATATTGGACAGGTCATGATGCTTATCTAGCCCCAAGCTAAGCAGAGCTTGTGTTAAAGGCAAGTACTAGATGACTGACAAATTTAATACGATGCTTTACTTGAATAGGTTTTTTTTTATCATACGCAGTAAATGCCCAGAACACCCGGAACAAATATTCGCAGATCGTGCAAACATTCGTCCCAAGGCGGGAATCGAACCTGCAACCTCCTGCGTCGCAGGCGGACCTTCTTCCGCTGCGCCACATCGGTCGTCTATAAGTAGCTAATAAATAAATCCTACTGATATTATAAATGCGAAAGTTTGTATGAATGTTTGTTACCACTTATCTCCGTAACTACTCAACATATTGAGATGAAATTTGGAATGTAGATAGTTTAGGTTCTACATACACAGACTAATTTTTTCTAATTTTCAAAAATTTTCCTCTCGAGGGGGTTAAAATTGGTGGTAAAGTTTCTCTAGAAAATTATTATTCCTTGTTTCGATTGTCAATACTCGGCTTAAATAAACTACAAAATAATGAATCATATATTTTTATTTTTACAAAACTACCCTTAATAAAAATATTCCCTGGTTCATAGATATTTTCATAAAAGATATCATAAAAAAATCTAACCCCCATATCTTTAGTAGTTACTTCGACCTCGGCTAAGATTTTACGCAACTGGTAATTTTAAAATGCAGTTGAGATTTCAAATTCAAATCAACGACACGCATACCAAAGTGGAGTATGTTTGAGGCACCCTTAGTCAAGTTGGAGTGAAGGATTTATTGAGGAATTGTCTAAAGATATTAGTGTTAATCTCAATCTTCGATATCCATATTGCTCTTCATTTGACCTCTTGAGTACTGTATTAGTTACAGTACTCAGGAGCATTACACACATAAATTTCAACGCGGGCGAAGCCGCAGGGCGGCGCAGCGAGTAAATAATAAGTAAATGAAGAGGCCTATCACGCAATATTATAGAAAAATATGTGTATTAATGGGTCGAGATGATGATGATGATCAGGTAGATAAGGTTGCCTGGAAGAGATCGCTCATAGCGATAAGGCCGCCTTTGTACTTCATCTTGTAACTTTTTTATTTCTGTACTGTTTTCTGTGTTTGTGTGGTACAATAAAGAATTATCTATCTATCTATACACAATTATCAACAAAATTGACTGGTTTTCCGTCTCATAGACCAAAAACATCGTTAGATTAAACTTAAAAAATATACACTACCTAATTATCGAAATATTTAAGGTCTCTCAGACCAGTAGGTAGGCAAGGGTTAATAATATTATTATATTATATTATTTATATTATATTTAATATTAAGATGAAATTGTATCTAAAGAGGTTTCTTAGTTTTTAAATTATTTTAATTTTTTTACAAAGATGTAACATTTATTAGACTCTTTTTTCTCCTAATGTCAAACAACCATAATTAATGTTATTAAAAGTTGAGTGTGTTTAATGTACCTACCTGTCTTGTATACAGTTTTTAAAGGACCAAATTTATTCATTTGTTATACTTTTTCATCAACATAATATCACATAATCTTCATTTATTGTCCGTAAACAATGAGCTATTAGTTTCCCTAGAAATCCTTGTGATCTTCCCTTGCTTTTCCCGTGGAATCCCATGCTTAATTGCCAAATGTTTACGTACAGTCCCATTTTTAGCAAAAGTAGTATTACAGACATGGCATAAATATAAAAATAACCTTTCATGCGTTGAGTTAAGGTGTGCTTTCATCTGGCCATTTGTGTGGAATTTTTTCTGGCATAATTTGCAGGATTTTGTTTTCTCTTGGTGATGAAGTTGATGCATCTTCCATATTGCTCGACGACGGAACGTCAGACCACATTTATCGCAAGCAAACGGTCTCTCCCCTGTGTGAATACGAAGATGCTCAATCAATTCAAAGTTTTTCGAGCATTTGAATGAACATTGATTGCAGTTTATAAAGGAACCCATATCATGTTTGGTTACAAGGTGTCGATTTAGAGAGTCTTTACCCGGGTATCCTTTCCCACATTGGTCGCAGATGAATTTGTAGTTGGTATGCTGTTGGATGTGGTAGTCAAAAGTGTGTTTATTTGCTAGAACTTTGTTGCATATTTTGCATTGGAAGTTTCTCCGCTGCACTTTAGGGCGTTTTATTTTGGGTTGTATGTACTTTAAGTGGAGACGTTGCCTCATTGTAGTTTTATTGTGATGGTACTTTATTTTTGAGTTTATAGCTCTTTCAATAGAGTGTAACAATATATCTGCATTCTCATCATCCTGTTTCATTTTAGAGGCTCTTTCCATAGAGTCTAGCAATACATCTGCTGAATCATCATCATCCGGTTGCATTTTAGAGACCACATTTTCTATAGAGTCTAACACAGAACTTGGACTTTGCAGGTTGCTTGGTTTGGACTTACTTCTTAGATTATGGGATGAACTTGAGTCTTTATCGTAGGTGTTGTCACTTTGGACAACTTTATCAGCTGCTGGGGTGTAGTTTTTAGCTTGAGACCTGCTGTAAGTAGGAAAATACTGGCAGAATAAAGCGAACTCACAGATCAGCGCCTTGCATTTTTCTCCATCATTATCAGCTAATTTAGCAAACTTCTGGAGCTTTCTGTCATTGTTTCTGCACATAATTGTAAAGGAATACATGTTTTCGATCATTTTCTTGCAGTTTAGGCATATTTTTTGGGGTAATATATCGTTGTAGGCCATCGAAGAAGTCTTGGCGAATTTCACCAACACTTTGGCAAAGGTAAGATAACTTCTTTTTCCAGGTTTTTCGGTCAGTGGCACCATAGTTTCAGCGTTACATTGTTTTAGACACACGCGGCAGATAGAATCGTACATTTTGAAGCTGTTTTCCACCAGAAATACGAAAAGAAAAACGAATTTTCATGGATTTCTTCAACATCAACACGATTTTGCTTTTGTTTTTGTTTTGAGTTTAGTGCTGCCAGCTATTCTAGACCAATTTTGCTGGTTTTATTATTCTGTTGTTGAAGAATTTGACCATTTTCTATTTATCTAATTTCAAATAATTTGATTGTTTCGGAGCACAAATACTTATCTAGATTGGTATTTAATTTAAAAGGACCACCACGGGTTTACTCTTTCTAAGTACAATTAGCAAAATAGTTTGCAAAAGCTGTCCTTAATAACTGACAGAGAAATCGACGAACATAGGTACCTAGAAACACAGCAGAACATAGAAACTTCTCCTTTTTCGAAATGGGAAAATGAACGGAAAAGAAATGAACAAAATCAGCACCAGCAGCGTGCTGAGATTAAAAATGTATGCTAGTTGGTTAGTTAGATCTAGCTTTTTTGTACTAGAAGAGAAGTTGGCAGCTCTAAGCTTCCAATTCGGATATGACATTGACATTGAATGATTGGTCAGTCTGTCAAGTGCAAATAGAATAAAAAAATCTTCACATCCAAGCTGAGCCAAGTCCAAAGGTTCACCATGAGATTTGCATGAGTTTATTCAAAAGCAAGGTTCACGAATAAAGGAATATTAGAAACTAGTTTCAGCCCGCGGCTTCGCACTCGTTGTGTTTTAAGAAATGTTTAAAGGTTATTTTTATTCCTTAGGTATGAACTATTTTATGGGACAAAAAGTACCTACCTACCTACCTATGCCTGTGTTTGACTCCAGGCTTAGAGCTCTATCTATGCAAAATTTCATCTCAATCGGTTCAGGCGTTACGGAGTGAAGAGGTAACTAACAAACATTACCTACCTACCTATTTAAATAAGGTGTCATCATCATCATCAGCCTCGTAGTTGTCCATAGTAGTCCACTGCTGGACATAGGGCCCCCCTAATGAGCGCCTTATTAGTACGTACATTACGTCTGAGGTCTGTAATGGGTGGGTTGCTGACCGCGGTTGATGATGGCTGAAAGCGAAGCGTAGCGCAGGTCCAGGCCATCACAGCGCGGTCAGCATTGCAGCCTGCGGCTGCTTGGCAATCTAGGACAAGCTGAAATGAAGGCCAAGACGATTTGTGCGACCTATAGGTATCTAACTATCTAGGTACCTACCTACTAATACTTCCTACTTACTGATGTACCTGACCAATAAAATGTTTATTAGAACGTATGTATGGAATCATAGAACCCCTAACAAAAGGCGGGTAAGCCTGTAATCTATTCATACAGCAAAAAGAACAACAAAAAATAAAACCGGCCAAGTGCGAGTCAGACTCGCGCACAAAGGGTTCCGTACCATTATCTATAAAAACGGCAAAAAATCATGTCTGTTGTATGAGCCCCCCTTAAATATTTGTTTTATTTTAATTTACTTAACTATTTATTTTTATAGTGAACATATTGACTAAATATTCTGTGAATATTTCAAGCGTCTACCTGTAGCCGTTATCAATACCTATCGAGCAAAAAAAATCACGTTTGTTTCATGGGTTAAATATTTATTTTATTCAAATGTTTTGTAGGTATTTGTTGTTATAGCGGTCTGTCTAACTATCATGGTTCATGAGATACAGCCTGGTGACAGACGGACAGCGGAGTCTTAGTAATAGGGTCCCGTTTTACCCTTTGGGTACGGAACCCTAAAAACAGGTTTACTCATTTACCTACTTAGCTACCTCTCAAATAAACCACAAGCGTGTTACAAAACGTCCTCGTAAACAGCTTTGAAATGTCCCCCGAGAGCAGCCCCGAATTGACTCACATTAGTAAAAACATTGGGTCCTCTACCTTTAGCGCACGGGACCTTTACCTTTAGCCCGCGACGGTTTTAGGCAGCCCTAAGGATTTGGAGACGGGAGACAGCTTAACTTTACCTGAAGACAGTTTTAGGTAGGTAGTACTTACTTAGATATGAGTTTTCAGGCCTTGTTATTTACAACCTACCAACCCTTACAAAATAATGACTTATTAATCCTTATTTTTGTCACTAGTAGGTATATTTCCCTCAGGATAAAAAAAAAAGGTTTGTTTGAATAGAGTCAGTTGTGTTAGGTACTAGGTTAGGTAGGTACTAGGTTAGGTAGGTACTACTACGTAAGTCTGTAAATCAACTTATTTGAATAAAAATATTTCATTTCATTAGATACCTAGGTACTTTTCCTAGGGTTTTGGACCAAAACACTAGGTACGTAAAAGAGCAAAACTTTTGGTCTTCGGGTTGGTTGAGTATTAGTGAGTGAATTATGTTTACATTATCGGAGCTGCTATTTAGGACTCATATGGGTAGCGATATCTGCATACAATACACACAAGGTTGCCTAGCAGAAATAGCTCTCAGCGATAAGGACTTTTTGGACTGTGTTTATTTTTGATTTTCTTTGTTATAGTAGTATTTATAACTATGTTAATTTCAAGTAAATCATTCATACCTTAGAGTATACCTAGAGACGGCATACCTACGAAAAAAACGTGTATACCTAAACTTACCTAGAAACTTAAATGGCTCCTTTCCGTAGTGCTGCCCTTTTGTACCTCGATATTTTTATCGAAACAAGTATTTTTGTGACGATATTTTAGCAGTTTCGTAGTGATTTTATTGTTTTCACCACGATTATGAAACAGAATTCTATAATCATATAGTCTTATAATGCTTAAATTAGAGATACAAAGTATGTGAATGCACGTACCCAACTATGGCTCGACCGCGCTCATGAGACGCAACCACTGAGAAGTTAAGAAAATGAGCTATTATAACAATGGTAATTTTTTCATGTATATTCCGAGTCAAGACTCATGCGTTTAGACACGTGCCAGACCTCCTTAGAATTAAAGATCAAAGTTCACCAAACCAGTTTATTGAACAGTCTGCAGTTAGCTCATTTGTTTCAATTGTAGGTAAATACTAGTTCTAATTTGTTTATACTATTTGATTCAAATTTTCTTTGTTAATAAACGTTGTGTTCATTTAAGAAAAAAGGGTACCTACTGAAATGAAACAACAAGCTACTTAATTGCAAAATATATTGTTTGTATGCAACAGTGATTTGTGAGATAGTATATTTATATTTGTATAACAATATGGGTATAACAATGTGTAATCTGTATCTTTAGCGTAGACGCTATCTATGCTTATATTATAAATGCGAAAGTGTATTTGTTTGTCATTCAGTCACGGCTTAACTAAGAAACCGGAACCTAACTAAGAAAGGATGGAGAGTAACATAGGCTACTTTTTGTCTTAGTAAAATAACAAACTCCCATGGTAGAGTTACAGGAATATCCCCCTAGATATTATATGAAATACGAATTTAACGGGGATGAAACCGCGGGGAACAGCTAGTATTATTTATTATTATAATATAAATCACAAAAAGATAGACACCACATTTTATAAGCAATTCAACAAGTCTCATTCATTTATTATATTATATCACAAATTTAACACAGACGCCACCTGTATTTTCGATTGTAGAAGCAATGCAACAGTCTCATTCATTTACACATTTGCAATATACCTACCTAATTCAAAAATTCAACTAATACTACACCTAAATTTTCAATTTTACAAGTACCTACCTAATGTAATCAGTCTCATTCATTTACAGTATAAATCTCAAATTTACATTATTTCTATTAAAGTACTGGATCGCGCTGGCACTAGTGGCTGAAACAAACATGAAGAATAAATTTATAATGCAACATTATTTGTCAGCCTACAATTATAGACTCTAGAAAGGTACTGGGTATTTCAACTTTGAAAAAAAATCTAAAATCTTAAAGAAATTCTAAAAAAAAAGGTGGGCGAAGGTCTCCCACCGTGCCACATCGTTTGCGAAATAACTTTATTTTGCATGGAAATAATTTGCTAAGGGAGGATTTATGGAAATGTACATTTTAGAGGGGATTTGAAGTATGGTAGGCTTTAATATTATAAAACTTAATATTCATTAATATCAAAATTTAAGCCCTTTGGAAAAATAAAGGTAGTCAAGTTTGTTAATGCATATATGCATTACTTTGCAATAGAAGTTTGTGGGAGTAAGGTCAAGTAAAATACTTACTAAAAAGATTCGTGACGGTACGGCATCCTCTCGCAGTCTTGTTATTTAAAGTTCGATTGAAGCAAGTTTCTTCAAAATGAAGAGAACGAACGAAAATATCTTTCGTACCAAACTTCAAATTTTCTACTCCAATTGAGTCCAGCCACTTTTTCTTTTACCGTAATTTTCGGGTAACCTAGAACGTAAAAAACCAGTTGAAAATTAATACACTACAATTTACACTTGAAAACATCGATACCTATGAAAAATGCCTTGAAGGACAACACTATCGCCAAACAAACAGTTTCATGTTTTCTTTAATTACACTTAAAACTTACAAAAATAAGCTACATTCGGTATGAATTTTATGTAAACTATTCCTATGAAAGCCAACACATAAGGTATTTATTGTATTATTTGGTAATTTAGCAAAATAAGAATACGTACCGGTGTAATGTTATGTTTGGACGATTTTCACTTGTTTTTAAGCCGCAACCTACCAAACTGCTGTTTGGCATCTTCCTATTAGCTTTCTTTCGCTTACTATATAAGTATTCACATGAAAAAGTCCCGAACTCAAATAATTTTAGCATTTTTACTGTAAATGCAACTCTCGTTGACAGTTTACATACCTGAAAGTAAAATGGCGAACCGGCCTCAATCATGCTTTGCTATGACGTCACGTTTCAATGTTGCCAAAAATAGGTTTCGCACATTATATTGATGTCTCTTTTTACATTGGTTATTGTAGGTAAGATAAAACGAGATAGCTATAAGTTTATGAGTTCAATATCGATTTAGATCATATTTGTATAACCGAAAGTTCCTATAGAACAATACGCCGTCTCTATATACCTATACTCTAAGATTCATACAAACAAACTGAAAATTAAAAAATATAAAGGACGCATGCGCGCCATTTCGTGATAAAGATAGGCATAAAACGCGTTCATAAGAGCATGACAGAGCATGTAGGTATACGCTTTTGAAACGGAAGGCGGCGCAAGCGCAAAAACCAAGTTTTTGCTAATTTCAAGGAAAAGTAGATACACAACTAATGAAGAAACTGGTTCAAGTAACCAAATAATTAGTAATAACCTAGGTATGAATCTTATCATAATATTATTTCAATAGACCGCAGGGTTCCTGTGATCTCTATCAAATTATGTGCAAAAAAGTGCATTTCATGTTCTTTTGTTAGGTATTTTTATTATATATTTTTTTCACAATCGTATCTTCACTTTCAAGAAACCGCAGAAAAATGTTTTGAACTTTATGTAAGTACCTAATTCGAGTTTTGTACCACGTTTTTTGTTTTTCTCGTGAGTACTGAGAAATAGGCCTGGTTTGACCACTAAACCCGTTAACTAACTAGGTGCCTACCGTGGCGGGGCGCGACGTAAGAATCAACCCCTCTTATCTTACTTAATCCGTAGATGTCGTAAGAGTCGATTGGAACCTACCAGAGGAAAGGCAGCAGCTTCCTTCAGTGTAGGTATTTTTCGTTTTGAAAAAAAAAAAGTCGATAACTTTATTTCTTCAGGCTTACAAAATAAGCACTGAGACAAGTCAAATTTTATACATAAACAGCGTTATAAATAGTAGGTAATTATTACCAAATAAGAAACAAAATGTTATTGAGTTCGTAGGTAAGTAAATACCGTACGTACCTACTCGTACTTACTGCATGATAGGATAGGTACGAAGATCAGAACTACAGAACGTACCAACGTAAAACAGATTACACGTTCAGTTTCTCCTGACGATTCAAGTAGAGGCGTCCACGGGGAGCCTTGGTATGGTCCAAGTTATATGGTCACTTGCACTTTTCAAAAATCGGTGTAATATCCTATTGCGGGATCACAACTGATAATGCTTTAAGTGTTCTTGTACCTATGTACCTATCTGTTTTAAGGTGTATCTTCTGTCGGTAGTACTCAATAAATAAATTAATACTTACTTCCGAGCTTTGCTTCCTAGTCAATACTTCCGTGACGAGACACTTTGTCTTAAAATTCATTACAAATGTGAGCGGACCTGTTTGTATTGGAAGACCACCACCGTTTTAAATGTTGTTTTGATTGAAATCCTTGAACTAAAAAACGTGCTTGATTTTTCGAATTATTTACCTCGGTGCTTATCAGTACGTACATACAGTCAGCTGCTCAGATATGTATACACTTCAAAGTTTTCACTTTTATTTTCTTGGAACTTATCATAATAAAAGTCTACGTACACATTTTTCATACTAAGTAGTCATTGTTCTTGTCAGAATGCGATATATAAATTACCACAATGACTATACACTTACTATTCAGTCAAATTTCAAAACATGGGAGTGTATACATATTTGCGCAGCTGATTGTACAAGTAGTACGTTACTATTCCATGCTGAACATGCTTCCCCGAACAAAGGGGCTATTGCCATAATACAGCCATAATCATCACCGTTTACCTGTTTTGTTGAGTAATTCTGTTGACAGAACACTGGTTATTTCTCCGCATTAGTTCTGTGATCTAAAAAACTTTACGAACCTAGGTATGTGCGAGGTTACTTTTGTGCAACTCAATTGCGCAACTCAGTTGAGCAAATTGCACAACGGGACCCTCTTTATGAAACTTATTTGGTTCCCCATTGCTCAACTCAAGTTGCTCAACTCAGAAAATTAACTAGGTATAAATCAGTTGAGCTAAATGTAGATTGTTTCCAATTTTCTATTTCTAAATTGATTCTATTACTTGATCTTTTATTAAATAAATTAGTGAGAAAAATATCGGATGTCCGTCACGCGCTCGAGACGCTGCCTTCTGGTAGACCGCTCCCCTAGGCACCTCTTACGATATCCATTCGCTGAGTAAGAGGGTTTGGTTCTGCCACAAACACTTTTTAATCCGCTTCCTCTCACCCCGTGTACCGTGAAACGGACAGATGTTCAAAAGGAAATTATTTAAGACCCGAAACCGGGGCAAGATTTTTTGTATTCATCCCCTGATAGGTTTGACGGTGGGCCGTTAATGTGAGGGTAGGCCAGGGCAGGCCTTTCGGCCGCCCGAAGGTGAAATTAGAGCCTTTTCCGGTCGGAGGGCTTACGCTATTGAGAACTGTCAATGTTCTTTTCAGAGGGAAAATAATCTGATTGTAAGACGTGCTTTTTCAGGTGAGTCTGGTTTACTTTTTGATACTTAAGTATCAAGGCTAACAAAGTAGAATGAACTGGTTTTGGCTTAGATTTTAGTATAAGTGTATATACTATGACATGTGTAATTGTTTTATTTTATTTTTGTCATGTTAATATTTAATAAAACATAAAAATAACTTACAAATAGTAAATTACAATAAGTACAATCAGCTGAATATAAAACTTTATTCGTTTTGAATTTTTGAAGTCGGATAAAAAGGTTCATAGAATTTCGTCCATGACAGTAGATCAATCGATAGAAAACACATAATTATACCACACAAAGACAAGAAACATTAACGACAGAATTTTTTCCACATTAAAAAATTCCATCGTAAATATTAATAAACCACACATTCAAACAGAAAACAAACCAACTTCAACTTACCAACTAAATATTTCAGTTCAAGTTAATTAGAGAGCTCGAAACTGACCCCCACTTCCGGTTTCCGGCGCTCGGTCTTCCGTACATCCGGTAGCCATTTTTCCGTTCCCTTAAAAAGCATAATTCACATCTCATTTACCGAAATTCGCAAATAAAACTTAAATTCCAGGTGCTTTTGAACATTTCTTTGCTTATTTGATCAAGCAAAGTGAGATCTCTCTGTTTACGGACAAACACACCTGGTTCAGGCGATATTTGCGTATTCTCTAATTCGATTTTATCTGAATAGGTTATCTGGGAGCTGGGAAGGTCGTCTTAACCATTATTTGTTCTAACAAGTTGGTACTTAGAATAGAACCCCATCATTATCATCATTGATTTTCAAAGCGTAGGTAGGTAAATTATACAGAAGTCAAAAGAATCAGCCCACGGCTCTAGTTTTTTTTTTAAACTAAACGGCATGTTTCTTGGCCCCGGTACATAAAAGTGTATAAGTCTGATTGTACCGTAGTTGAATTTGCACCTTCGTCAAAATGTACAACGGATATGGGTCAAAATATTCAAACGACCATAATGATTCTATGAGCGTCTGGTCGACGCGACGCGTGACCCGAGAGCTGGTGAGTATCTGGTACAGCGCATCAGTATTGCTATACAGCTGGGCAATGCAGCTAGCGTCTTGGGCACGCTTCCGACTGGTATTGATATGGATCAGTTGAGCTACCTGTATATTGTTTGCAACAGTCTGCAGTTAGATCAATTGTTTCAATTGTAAATACTAGTTTTAATTTAATTCTATTATTTGACTGTTATTTTCTTTCTTCTATGAGATTATTTGAATGTTAAGGGTTAGGTATAAACAAAATGAAAATAAATTGTTTATTCAAAAAAGAACAGCATCATATTGTCATGTTCAACAGTTTGTATCAAGGTGAAGTACTTACACTTTTTATATTTCTTACAACTCAAAATTCTGTGTTCGGATCACTTTGGGCCGAAGCGTGGGACGAACCCGGAACATTTCAAAATTACGCTTATTCAATTAAATAAATAATAATAATGCTAGAAAATCCACACAGCAGCATTAAGGAGTCCGCAAATCAAACCCGCACCTCTCCAACTCGGCACCCGCACCACCACTCCGACTCAAATCGTGTTGACCACACGTTTTCCACGCCGCTACTGCCAGCAGTCAATAGATGCATCAAAATGTTAAAGTTAAAGCCTAAATTTGAATGCATATTTTTTGAGCTTCGTGGCAGCGGTGCTTTTCAGGTGTGTGACAAGCTTTATTATCCTGCTCAATAATCCTGTTTAGGTAACTAATAACTACATATATTAAATACATTGAACCATATTTGTCTTACTAATAATTTGGGATAGGTCAGACAAACATGTTCATAGTGGTTACTTGAGTCTGGAGATATTCAGTTGGATAAATTCATTAAATTATTGGAATAATAATTTGATAGGATAGATCAGGGTAAGTTTTAAGTGAAGAGCGGAAGCGATTTTTGACCGATTTTTAAATCACCATCAGCCTATATCAGTCCACGGCTGGACATAGGCCTCCGCTAATGAGCGCCATAGCGCCCTGTCTTCAGCTTGTCGCATCCAACATCTGCCAGCAGTCTTTCGCAAATCGTCATCCCACCTGCTCGGAGGGCGTCCTAGACTACGTTTACCGAGTCGCGCGCGGTCTCCACTCAAGAACACTGTGAAATCGCTCGCAAATCGCCAATGTGATAAGGTTCTTATCTAATTAACAAATTAATTTCATTTCAACGCAGTTTGAGACTTTGAGCACAGTTCTCCTACTACGGGCAACCCTGAAGAATTTAAGAACATTGCTTTTGTATTCACGACCTTAAGCAAAGGGATTAAGGGTGTGAAAGGATATCAAGTTTGCCATTCGACCCCATGGAAATTATCGTTAAATATAACGACCAGCGATTCTTGTGACATAGTAAAGATGATGCAGTGCGTCTGTTTGTTTTTATTTGCATTGTTTAGTGTTTTAAAGTTATAACTGCTATTGAATATTTCAATAAAGATTTTGTAAGGTACTTAGCCCCATGGACTCTCTACGTATATAGACAGTGGGTTTTGGCCGAAAGGTGTCGTTTTCAGGAAGTTTTATTGGACGCCTGTCAAACGACACCGCGCGTGCGTCATCGGAGCGTCGATGACTCGGTTAATTTTAAATGTTTTCATCTATGTTAGTCTATAAGGTATTTATTATATGGGCCCTAATTAAGTTTATTTTTGTACACTTTCTTTGTGGTCTGAAATAAAAGTGTTATTATTATTATTATTAGCACTATTTTAGTAGCTGTAAAGGAGTCAAGATACTTGTTGGGGTCTTAAGTCAACTGAGGCCGCTCGAACTCATCCCGCGGGATCAGTTGACCTAATGATATTTTGAATCGGGCAAGTGATCCCATTGACACATTTTATGATTTGTATTGACATTAGGTTGAAGAAAACAACAATACAAACCGCTCAAATGCTTGAAGAAAAAAAACTTAATGACTACCTTTATTATGTTGTCCCATGCAAATTTAACAGATGTCAGAACAAAAATACATAACAATATGACTTTTATTAACAAAGAAAATTACAACCAAATACATAATAAAAATAAATAAGACCAGTATTTAAGGCTGAAACAATTGAGCTACCTGCAGATTGTTGCAAACAATCCACATGTAGCTCAACTGATGCATATCAATACCAGCATCAAGATTGAACTCGGGCGTTGCTTGTTGCAAGATGGTTTTATTAGGTATTGAAAATAGCCTCTAGCTAAAATTTCACGGCCTCTCTCTCAAATAAAAAGAAAAGCAAACTCTTCAACTTCTGTTGTCTGTGAAGTTAAAATCAACTTATACCTTGTTAAGTTACAAAGTTAACCTTCTGCAGTCCTTCGCTGTGTCCGTGGATGGAACACGTGACATGTTTTTCAGATTGGTTCAGCTTCAGATCAATAGTGACTTAAAGCTTCTGCTAGGAAGACCGTCATTTATAGTTAAATAGGGTATATGCATCGTTTTTAAATCGACGTATTAATGTTAATATGCAAAAAAAAACAAATAAAAAAAACATGAAATAAAATTGCACTCGGTTTCGGGTGATATAAACACTGCCTTTTTTCTGTGACGTCACCGTTCAGTTCGTTAACTCAAAGGGCTTCTGTTCCTTCAATCAAAATAAGATTGGAAACAAATAAATGATAAAAACCATTATGTTTGTTATTTGTGTGATGTCTAAAAAGTCTATATAACTTTATTTCTTTCTTTCAAAAAAGATATCCTGTTAAAGTTTCATGACAATATTATGATGAACAGTGACCTCACGATTAGATTTTACGATTGAGTGATAAAATATCTACTTCTCAACGATTCAGTTTCATTATAAACATAAAAAAATGCAAAAATAAATATGCAGATTAAGTAAACGTTTAACAATACATATGTAATACAAATAAAACTAATCAGCTGTTTTGAAAACTTATGCATAATTAGGTACCCTATTCAACTGTTTATTTACTCACACTGTTATATTTACTGGATTGGTACCTACTGGCCCAGGAGTAGGAAGGATCCTTGAATATTTATCAAGGTAAGGGTCAACTCGCACAAAGACAAGGTGCGATGCACTTTATTTACCACGCAAAAAGGTACAAATTTTACTGACAATATTACGAAAACTCATCGTGACGCCGCCGCGCCGCAGTGCTGCGCCGCGTTTGTGCTAATTTGTATCTCATTACGTAGCAAATAAAGTTATATTTTTAATCAAAGTTAACGCAGAGTTGCGTTGCCTCTCGGAATTAGCAGATCCTAAGTCATCCCACATTTTGAGTTATCTCTAATTTTAGACTGCCACATAAAAATCGAAATATCTCGGAAATGCAATTTTGCCGATATGCCACATTAGAATCATTGAAATATCTAAGGATGATTAAAGACTCGACGAAGTAGTTTTATAATTAAGGTAATGGTTGGTAACCAATAATCCCTATAAAGGTACCTTGCAAACGCAAATCCAGTAGAATCATGGCAGTGGACACAAAGTTAAAACTACTGTGTCGTTATTTGAGTAACTTACCTCGACAGTACCTAAACTAGGTACCTCGACAGTACCTCGAGCTTTCAGAGTAATGAACAATGTTTGCTTCGGAAGTTGCAGAGTTGTTCGGTTATAGACGAGGGGTTCGCTGCGAACTGGGATCTAGAGTTAAGTTTACATTTATATTTTGTTTCTAAATAATCGATCATAGTCAAAAAATATAGGCAGGTAAACCATAAAAAATCAAGAACATAGTGTAGGTTGGGTTAGTTAGTCCTATATTCCTGCCATCCTATGATTTTCTCCGTACACCTTGGTTGCCTGGAAGAAATCGCTTTAAGCGATAAGGCCGCCAATTTCATTGCCTTTCTTTAGCTTAAGTTTTTATAATGTACTGTATGTTTAGGTTTATGTAATAAAGAATTGTCTATCTATCTATCTATCTATCTATATTATAAATACATTTTGTAGCCTTCCACTAACCCCGTACATGGCAAGGTCGTAACAGGTCCCTGATTCCACCATCCCCCTTCCACTCCAGGACAAGCAGACGCACAGCGCAATACCACTCCTACTTGATGGATAAACCGTCCACTCGCACTAAGCGGTTTTCCTCCATTTTTATCATTTGTACTCATGGGGTTTGGAACACGCCCTGCTGCTGTGGTTCCGGTCAATTACTACCTGGGTCTCTTCAAGACAAGAGTGAAAAGGTATCTTCTAGACCTTAGTGATACATCGTCGGCCACATCTTCACTTTCCATCAGGTAAGATTGTGATCAAACGAAGGTCTATCTATAGACTACTTATAAAATTGTAATTAAAGTTGCAATTTTAATACCTGTAATTTAACATTATTTATTTTACATTCCCGTAATGAGGGAACGATGCTGGTTCAAGTCCTGTCAAAGTCGAAATTTTTGGGATATTATTTGATTTCACAAATTTATTTATCATAGGTGTCAATTTAGATGTCAATCGTCAAAACTAAACTAAACACAACTGACAGCACTATAAATTATGTCAACCTTTTTATTTCGATTAGAAAGAGACGGCTACATTTTTAGTACTGTTGACACCATTCGTGACACGAGATCCCACTCCGTTCGATAAGCTAAACTAACTCAACTAGATATAACACACTGGGACCGACTTATGCGAACAAACGCAGTCGATTATCGCTAGTGTAGCTCAACTTCAATGCCTTGATCACACACACAGACAAACACACATACAGTATTGTGTCGGTATAATGCATCAAACACACCATTGTGTCGTTGCTTACTGACGTTGATACTTCTAGAATAGTCTGTTTCAGCTATACTTTCATCGTATTATGTTTTATGGTATACTGCTGTGGGGGAACGCTGCAGATACTATCACCATATTTGTGCTGAAGACAGAGATTGGCTGTTCGTGCAATAGGTATATAATATGGGTCCCAGAGTATCCCTACGTGATAAATTCAAAGAAATAATCATAATAAAATTTCAGTACCATGTCAATGAATTTACGAAAACTTTTTGTACACTCATAGAAATATCAATCGGTTCCCTAAAAATAGCGACATACATAATTTAAATACTAGAAATTAACATAAACTCGCTGTGCCCACAACTAGGCTACACAAGATTAATTTGTTTTTTAAAAGGCAATGTAAACACTTCGACAACAATGATCCAAGTGGGTTGTAAAAATTATATTGAAACAAACTGTCAAATTATGTCCTTTGTAAAAAGGTTAACTACAAAATATCAGATTATCTAGAGGATAAAAAAGCTTGGGACGACTCTAGCTCCAATTCGAAAACTAACATTTTAACAAGGTACAGGTTTCTTGTTCTCTTCTTTACTTTACCTTAAAGAGATTGAAGTGGACAAAAAATCAGTGATCACTTTATTATCTAGTTTTACTTATGTAATTTGAATATTTGTGACGTGTCTAACAGACGGTTATTTAAACCAAGACTTGGTTCGTTGAAAAATACAAAATCAAGCTTTACACAGAGGGAGAACACCTGCTGCCAAGCTGTTTATGTATAAAATTTTACTTGTCTAAGTACTTATTTTGTAAGCCTAAATAAATAAAGTTATTGACTTTTTGACTTTTGACCTGAAAAGCTCTGATATAGCATTTATAGCACTTATCCCGATTAAGTTTCGTTTATTAGTTTTACGAACCAATTTTTGGTTTCTCCACACAACACACTAGAGGTTAACCAAAAGTTTAAACTATTGTCAAGTTATAACAAGCGGATAAAAAACCGGCTGTAAGAGTCCTGTATGGTCTAAAGGAAATAAAGCACTTTGATTTTTGGTGTTTCGTCGGTAGAAGCAATTTCGTAAATCTTCTTTTTTTTAACAAAAAAACGCTATAGTCATTTGCTTTCGGTTAGAAATCCATGACGAAATAGGTAAGTTTTACACGCATGGAGTGTGAAAAAATAAAAATCGACGCCTTGCGTTGAGGGTAAGAACATAGTGAGTAAACACGTGTCTAAACTACCTTTAGCTTGGTAGTCGTTTACTTTGAGTTGTATTAGGCTTTGTATAACGACTTTGCGTGGTCCATCGGAGTTCCCAGGCCCATTGATCACGCATAGAGGCCGGCCACCGGGGGGTTATTTAGTGGGTCGTCGAAGCCTTTTTTCGACATCCCCACGTAACCATACTGTACCCTACATGCAGTTTGGTGTGCATTTGTAGATTTTTTCCCCTCGAAAAAAAAGTTGTTACGATTAGGAAAAAAAAACAACGCAATGAACAATACTTTTTATATTTATTTACGTAATAGTTATGGCTTAAATGTTAATGTTATATTATTATTTACAAAATTATTAACAATCAAATAATGAGCTTTATTGATATCACAAATTATACTAATGATTAATTTATTTACAATAATGTTTAAAGTGAAAAATCCACTGTAAGAAATTTGTTATTAATAACACAGATATATATATTCATATTAATCTAATATAAAAAAAAACATTTGACAACATCCACTTAATTTTCTGTTTTACACAAATTCTTGATTTTTTGTAACAAAGTATAACAATTTAACATCAGAAGCGAATTTCAAATTTTTAGAGCCTATAACAAAAAACTTTCAGTTAAAACATTGGTAGTTGCGTATTTTAAAATATTTTGTTATTAAAAAATACCAAAGCATTAGAATGCAGAATGTATTTTTACACAAAAGTTCATTTTACATGTTTTACATGTTCTAACAAAAATGCTTTGCACAAGCAGTTAGTCGCGGTAATATTGTTAAATTCAGGTAACAGCAAAAAAATATCAACAATAAAAATTTAACCTGTGTTCATTTATGTTGGTACGATTTACAAAGTATTTTTTCAAACCGAACTCTGGTGCCTCTGCTAACTACTACTACTTTACTACGAATATAGAATCAACCCAGAATCAATAATATCCATACTAATAATTTATAAAATCGAAAGTAACTCTGTCTGTCTGTAACCTTTTACGTCAAAACGGCTGAACGGATCTTAATGAAATTTGGCAGAGAGCTAGATTGTGTACCGAGGACGGATATAGGCTACTTTTTATCGAACAAAACCGAAGGCAGAAGCTAGTAGTCTGATGAATGAAACTCTAGAGATAGAGTGCGGTGCTATTTGCACAGAGAGAGATGGTTTCAACTTTGACACTTTTAACACGCGTCCTCTTTCTTCTAAGGTAAATACCAAAATGTGTCATTCTGAGACAATACCATAGTCATAGTGAAGCAATTCGTTTAGTGGAATTAATAGGCCTCCTGAGTTCGATTTGAGGATAGTATCGACACACTCATTTTTGTATCGAATTTGCGTAGTTGTCCATTTCCGCACTATAGAAACGCTGTACTATAATGATGATTCTTTGTTAATGGCAATAAGGTCTGGTTTGACATAATAGGCTATTTGACTACATTGAAAATAAGTTGCATATTGTTTTCATCCTAGTCAGTGACAACGTAACAAAGCGTAATCAGGTTATTTTTATTAAAAAATACCTATGTCTATTTTAGGTAAAAAACGGGATTAAAATTACAGATTTTTTGATAAATGATCACGTGACCGAAAACGCTCTGCGTTTAGTTGCATTGCCGGTGATATCACACATATCACAGATTACAGTACGTGTTGTTCTTCTTGTTAGGTGTGACGTCATCGAGTCACCGCGGAGCTATGACAGAGATTATCGTTTTGGCGCGCCATTATTTTATTCAAACTATAAAATTAGTTTTTATAGCTAATAATTATGACTGGCCTTGAAGAAATATGAATTACACTTTGCATTATTTTTATCAGAAAACACGTTAGAATTATTTCCCAGTAGTAGTCATGTAGCCTATTCTGCCAGTGTCTATAAGTAATGGAATGATCGGGACGACGACATTCGACAATTGTAAATTATGTTATTATTTCTAGACCAGAAATAATACTGAGTTTTTTTTTCTACCAAAAAAGCGTAGAACGTATTATGTATTCAATAAAGTAAAAATTAAATTGGAACCATTCTTTTGCATGTTAAAAAAAGGGTTCGTGGTGTACTTTACATTATTAAAAGGAACCCGACTTGAAGCAACAAATAAATTATTTTTCTCGACTATTCGGAAAAAATCTTACCCGTGTTTCAAGTCTGAATTATCAAAATTTTAGCAGGACTGGATTTTCGATAGTGTCAGAAAAATTTGGAGGCAGCTGTGATTAAAACAGGCTGGTAATATTGAAAATTGTGTATAAAATTGTTTCGGAGGCTTTATAGTCAAGTTCCTGCGTTTTACAGTTTTACCAAACTATTTCATTATTCTTTTGTTTTACACAAACATTTACAAAACAGCCATCATTTCATAAGTATTTTACAATATTTTCAAAATCAACTTTAAAATGGTTTTCGCGTGGCGCGAAATATTTTTTGATAGCAGACTTACCCTAACCTATAAAACGCAAAACAATAATGGATTTCTAAAATAATCTATTACATTACAACTTACAAAGGTAGGTAAGAATGTATTTATCGTATACAAATTTATTTTCATTAAACTTAAAAGGTAAACTGTACAAAGGAAAAGCAAAATATTTACAAAACAATTTCCACGAAAGATAATTAAGAAATTCAATTCACTTACTCCATTTAAAACAATTACTATTAAGACAATTTTCCACAAAATAAACGATGTGAAATGTAATCAAAATAATAATGTAACTGTGCTACGTTCGGCGTAAGTACCCTATTATACCTTGAATCTTAGCATTCGCGCCACGCTGAAACCAACTTACCCTTAACAGTTTAAGGTACATTTTCCGATGACGGCAAGGAATAGGGTAGGTGGTTAGAAGATCGGCTGTCACCGCACTAAGAAGTGAAACGTAAGTGTTGTGAGAAGAAAATTCCTGATGGTAGTTATGTGGTTCGGCGACGAAGATTGCATGGCAGCTGGGTTCTCACCTGTTGACAAAGAAAAATATGTTTTTGAACAAGTTTTTATGGAAACTTTTTTAATAAGAGGTCCCTGATATTTTCGACAAGGTACGTGTCGATCTCGTTGTTTAGTTGGTCAGAGCGCACCTGTACTGAAGGTGAGTCGCGAGTTCGAATCCTGCCGAAATCGTAAATTTTTGGGAATTTAAAAAAGTTTTCGTAGAAGATTTACCCCACTGCGAGTAAAGATATAGATAAAGATTATTTATTTGCCAAGACATGTGTTATGTAAGGTAATAAGTAAATACATTTTATGGATCAACATGCTTGACCGTCAATCGGCATGCAAAAATATGTTTGAGAGAGAGTGACGTGCAATAACTTATGAAGTGACGTGCAATAACTTATAGAGAGTAACGCGCGAGGCCTCCCCATGATAATCGCCTTATTGACTTTTATCTCATGGCCGGAAATGCCCATGATACCCTCACTGGGCATGCGAGTTGGTGATCTATTCTACAAGAGGCGCTGCTGCCCGCCCCCCGGCGTATGTCCCTTAGTCGCCTACGTCACCCACGGGAAGAGTTGGGGTGTGTGTTGTTCTGCCCCGGCTTCGCATGTGTTTTACCGGAATAAGAGTAGCCAGTGTCTATGGATACCGTCTACCTCCCTGCCACATTTCATTACGATCCGTTCTGTCGTTTAGACGTGAAAAAGTAACATTCAGACACAATTACTTTCTATTTGATAACACTGGCCGACAAAAAAAACTTTTTTTTGGTGCAGTAAAATTTTGCTTAAATATTGTTTTTGAACGTGTGTCTGATGACGTACCTGCATTTGTCATACTTGTATCAGCTCTAATTTAACAACTACCCTCAATTTTAAAATTTAGTCACTTTTACTTCAAAAAAGTGTCACAAGTTTTATATTTTCTATAATTCCGTTGTTTTTGCGCTATGGCGAACTCATCACGATGTCGTTTGAACAATCCAGATGCATTTTGTTATATTTGCGGTGAATATACCTTTGAAGATTGCCGAAAATCGATAAGCGAGGTCGTAAAAAAAGCATATTTGGCTTATTTCAACGTGAGTATTAAGCATCAAGACAAGCCTTGGGTGCCTCATTTTGTGTGTAAAACATGCAGTGAACATTTGAAGCAATGGACAAATTGCAAAAGAAGGTGTATGAAGTTTGGGATACCGATGATTTGGAGAGAACAACAAAATCACTTTGACGATTGTTATTTCTGCTTGGTTAAGGTCATCGGCATAAATCGTAAAAATCGGAGCAAATGGACATCCTGATATACCATCAGCGAGAAGACCTCTACCTCATTCCGAAAGTATTCCGCTACGAACGAAACGGAACTCGCCGCGTGGAACTCATTTGTCAAAGTAATTCAAAATTTTCTTGGTAATCATAAAGCTGAAAATCATGAAATTCTCGTAAACCAAATGCTTTTATCGTTTAAAAACTTGGGATGCAATACGAGCATCAAAGTTCATTATCTACACAGCCATTTGGACTGCTTCCCACATAACCTGGGTGATTTTAGTGAAGAACAAGGAGAGCGGTTCCATCAGGACATCAAAGTAATGGAGGATCGGTACCAGGGTAGATGGGATACTCACATGATGGCTGATTACTGCTGGGCTCTTATGCGAGACAACCCAAAGGTCAAACACGCAAAAAAATCAATTAAGAGAAGTTTTTTGTATTCTGAATATTAAAAAATGTGTTTTTTTCATACAAATTGTTTTAATTAAATATCTTCAAAACTAGAGCTGATACAAAAAAACCGAATGCATATTTGAAATCAGTGAATGAGGTATTCTCAAAATCAGGTCTTAAAATTATTGCACCAAAAATTGTGTCGGCCAGTGTAATAGTATTAAAATCGTATCCATTAGTATTCGATACTAAGGTCAAGGAACCGGGAGTTACTCTTGGAATAATCCATTCCACATAATCCACTCTAAATATTCCATTTGAATTCAAATGGAAAATTCCTCCCCTCCATTTAATATTTTAGCGACCTAGGTACTTAAATGGAAAAGATAATCAGAAACGTCCTTGTCTAATTCTGAATTTGAGATAACTTCAGGGTATTTTTAATTGATGCTGGGGCCACACTACCGGGCATAGCAATGCAATCATCGCAATGAATCTCGCGATAATTAACGTGGATTAACGCGATAGGTGGAGTGGCCACACTTGAACGGTCATCGTCAATGTTCCAATGAGTAAAGTAATTTGTTCTTTCCTTGACTTTCGAGCAAGATGGACGTTCACGCTGCTACACTGTAATTGATGAGTGCTAATTTTTACCCGACTACCGACAGGGGAGGGTTATGAGGTTAGTTATTATATGAATATATTTTATCATTACCGAATGAAGAAAAAACGAACACAGAAGCATGTGTTTCAAGAAACACAAAACATTCTCGTTTGTCCACTCCATAATATTGTCTTCCATTAGATATAAACATGCACGTGCGATCTCGTCGCGCTCACTAGGTATACACAATGACACAAACGTAGTGTGGCCGCTCCAACGCAATAATTCTCGCGGTGTCTCTTTGATGTACCGCCACTGGAGATATCGCCTAACGTCAAACATCATTATGCTTGCCGTTGTAAAATTATCGTGAGAAGTCGTGGCCACACCAACTTTCAACGTCCAACATCGCGATAATTAACGGCATTTCCCGGTAGTGTGGCCCCAGCAAGAAAAATGAGTGCGACGCCACGTGCGCACAATATAAACGTTGCGTAAAAGCAATTTTAAATAGATTCACAAGTGCCTACCTCTCACTACTGAATCGATCAATGCTCCGCTAAAGTTAGTACTCGCTCCATTGAATAGCTATAGATTGATATAATAAAGGCCTAACCCGATAAGAAAGCCCTTTTGCCGCTAAATCGAAATATTTGGAAAGGTGTACGCACTGGGTTATTGACAAAAGCTGGACAACTGGCCCGTTCCTGAGTTTCCAGCGAGATATCGTTTAACCATTTCGAATCAAGGATATTTTGCTTTGCATCTTATAAAGTTAAGGCAGGCGTCTATTACCTACCAAGTCATCACAATAATATTATTATTATTACATTATTTACTACTCGGTTATATTGAAAAATGAATTTGATTTTACTGGAAAACTTTAAGTGTACGCAGCAATAAAACTTTCTCTTCAAATGTAAACTACTGGAAACCGAACAAATTCATGATAACCTATCAATAAAATGCAAATTAAGTTTTACAAAGTTGGACTTCCTCGGGCCAATGTTTTTAAATAGGTTATAAAAGTTCTATGGAAAGATGTTGATGTTGATGTTTGTTATTGTTGATGTTGATGTTGTTGGATGTTATTGTATGGAAATAGCTAAGCTCGGAGTTTCTCTGAAGGATCGGATGCGTAACGAACACATCCGACAGAGAATCTAATTTATCGACATAGCTCTAAGAATTAGCAAGCTGAAGTGGCAGTGGGCCGGCCATATCTCGCGAAGAACCGACAGCTGTTTGGATAAACGTGTTCGAGTGGAGACCACGACTCGGTAAACGTAGTGTATGACGCCCTCCGGCCAGGTTGATGACCAGCGAAAGACTGCAGGTAGATGCTGGATGCGTCAAACTGAAGACAGGACGCTATGGTGCTCAAAAGGGAGGCTTATGTCCAGCTGTGGACTAACATAGGCTGATGATAATAATGATAAAAGTTCTAGATCTTGTAATATTACAGTAAATAACTTGATAAGTACTAAGACATATAAAAATTCCTGCATTTAAACTTGAAGTAGGTTAAGTATGTTATTTATAGGCCTTGTTTGTAACAGACTGCTTTTTGACCCCAAGGGTGCAAACAGGTTTTATTACTAAGCTTACGCCGTCTACGTGTCTGTCTGTCCGTCCATAAGTGGCACAGTCACATTCCATCTCGTGAGTTGGTGGTCAAACGACTATTATAGACAAAAACTATTTCCTTGTAGCGTAAATAACAGAGACGAGTTGAATTTCTATAAAATGCCTCTACCACGAAATATATTTTTCGAGGTAGAGTAGAAAATGTTTTTACTTTTAATGATGTGGTACGGAGCACTTAGTGGGCGATTCAGAGTCCACTTAACCGATTTTTATTGCTTCTTGTCGTCTCCATCATACCCGAAACAGATGTTTCGTTGTGACTCTTAAAGTTTCTTGCCATTATGACTATAATAGCTCTAAGGTTTTTATTTATTATAGTACTCTGGGTAATTTCTAAGAAATTAATATATTGGATAACTTCATTGTTTCCTCTGTAGGCGGCGCTGACGGCGTAAGTGCCGAAAGAACTCCCAAAGATTTACACCTCGGCGAGATAAGATCACGTAGCTTAGTTGGAAAAAGAGCAACCCTGCGCTGAAGGGGAAGGTGCGGGTTCGAATCCCGTCGAGATCGTAAATTTTTGGGATTTATTAATTTCTTATAATAGCTCTTACAAGACTTTAGTACCTACATTTTAATGCAACCTTTGTTATCTACCATGAAAGACTCTAGTACTTTTCAAGAAAAATCAAACGTGTTAAAACTCGATGAGGTTGCGTTGTTTTAATACAGATTTGCTATGACCACCTTCTAGCGCCATCATCAGATCAGCTCCATGTAATCATGATAATCCGACGTCATTCGACTAGCAATACTTGCCTTTCAGTTCAATTGTAAACCGGAAGTGGTTAAGATTTAACTTGAAGATTTGATTACGGACACTGGACGGTTGAAACAATAACAGCTTTTAAAAATACTAACTCGCGCGTTACCCGACCCAGTGCGTATACCCAAAATGTTTAAAATATTCCGTACTGAATAGACGGTTGATTGACTCGATTCGAAGCTCTCAATATCACTCATTTGACCCGCGCTGTTTGGAATGAGGCCTGATGACTCGGGTTTTCCTCAATTCGAAGCCTACGCGCGGAATAATTTATCAAAAAACCTTTCTATAATAAAACCTTAGAACATGAAAAAGTTCTCGCGCGAACCAGTTAGCACTAGCTAAAAAGTTATTAATTATATTAATTTATTTTTGAGATTATTTTTCATTAAATTTTAATATTTTTGGCATTTATATATGGCAAACTTGCGTATAGGTGACGAATTATGTTTTTTTTCTATATGCAGCGCTACACCATCATATTTGGTGAACTGGTTAAGTTTTTTGGCCTGAGGGATAATGTTGAAAAAAAACAAAAACAAAGCTTCTTTATGTGGCAGGCACCCTGTTGCTTTGATACCGTGCGCATCAAATGACAAGGTCTGAGGTACTATTATCCACTGTAACCTTGCCACACAGGCTCTACAGAGACCTAGTGCGAGGGACAGAGCTCTGGTTAGGTACATCTGCATAAATTATGCCAAGCCGAACATCTTTCAACAATTATCGTTGATTATACCGAAAGGGATCTCTTTTTTCATTGAAAATTATACTTTGAAGTTTACTTCAAAGTCTACTTATAAGTTAGGATAGTGGTATGAACCTTAAACCTATTTTGTTTTGATCCGTGTGCATTAGAACTATAAATATTCATTAATTTTTAGCTTTTTGCTTTATAGTGCGTTACTCGCACTGGGTAAATCTTCTACGAAAACTTTTTAATAAGAGAGCTAATACGACGCTTAAGTCGTAAGAAGTCCCAGATATTTTCGACCAGGCACGTGTCGATCTCGTTGCTTAGTTAGTTAGAGTGCACCTGTACTAAAGGTGAGGCGCGGGTTCGAATCCTGCCGAAATCGATTTTTTTTGGGATATTATTAAAAAGTTTTCGTAGAGAATTCATTAATTTGTTTTATATTGCAGTCATTTAGACCAGGAGATATATACTCACCATTAAATATATGTACATAAATGCTAGCAGGCACAGCGTTGTTAGGAACACACGTATAGTTGCCTGCGTGTAGCACATTCGCTGCCGGTATGAGGAGGTCTGACAGACGTAATGCAGGGTCTGTCGTCACGTTGATCCCTCGCTCGGCGTCGTAGTTTATCATTCTGCTGTTGTGGTACCTGTGGACGATAATCAAAATAAAACAAACAATTAAAAATACAGATAAGAAAAATTATAGAAAGAAGGTTCGTGCTTTGTTTACAACCACACAATATAAGTGAACATGATGCATTACCTAGTTACTTCTTTCACAAGAGGAAAAAAAATTAAGTGAAGAAAAAATCAATTAACACTATTTGTTTCTCATTTGATAATCCTAGTATATTTATTTTTGTATTTAAATTGTGGGCCAGAATAAACACCTAACCTATTGAATGGATCGGTCTGTAATTTAGCATATGTCCAAAAGTCAAAAGTCAATAACTTTATTTCTTTAGGCTTACAAAAAAGCACTTAGACAAGTCAAATTTTATACATAAACAGCTTTATAAATAGCAATTATCAAACAAGAAACAAAATGTTATTGATTTGTTCGCTTAATTTTTTTTATTTAGTAAATAAAACATCTTTATTATGTAGTCCATAGTTTATAGTTGCACAAATAAAGACCAGGAACAAGGAAATAATATAAAGGCAAATTTTTATCCCAAAAAGCGCGTGCGAAGTTGCGGGCATAAGCTAGTTATGTAAAGATTCAAATTTGACTTGTCTTTGTGCTTATTTTTCTAGCCTAAAGAAATAAAGTAATTTATTTCTCACTATTGTTATACGAACAATGACGAAACAATGATCAGGTTAATAATGCTTGCTTGTCGGTTTTTAGATGTAATTGCAAGCAATATTTATTGAAGGATCTCAAATCGACAAGTAACGTCAATTTCGTATTAAAAGACACGGCATGAGAGTGAATTTTAGGTTAAGTATAGGCGGTTTATTTACAAACATTCTACATCGAGTTTGGCCAGTGTTTAGTGTTCTTTTGTTTCATAATTTGTAGCATAAAACGAATTATCTTACTGTTTTGTTTACTCCGAACGAAATTTTTTACAAAAGAATATAAATCTGAAATAAAAAGAAGCTAAATCGCACGTCTTGCTTTGCTCCTATTGTATTTCACAAAGTTTGCTCACAACACTTGAAATCAAAGGGTAGCGTCACTACCAGACATAGCTCTTTGAAACCGAAGAAGATGCTTTCACAATAGAGATCATTTTCAAAGTTTACGAAAGGTGAAAACTAGTTATGCTCGTTAATTTGGATTTTAAAGAGTGTTTTGTAGCACGTCTACGAGTTCGTAGCAAAAGTCTACGAAAATCGTAGCGATGGTCTACGAAAATCGTAGAGGGTCTACGACTTAGCTATATTTTTATGTGACTTACTTGATACCTACGTAATCTGTTATTTGATTGCATTATTGTATTGTAAAGATATGGCTGAAAAATCACTGAAAATATTTTACCGACAGTAACATATATCAAATAGTCGGGTAAATTACGAATTGTTTGGTTTGATCAAATAAAAAAACAAAAAGGCGTCTTTTCTTAGTCTGTTGATTTTCTAAGTCTACCCAGAATGCAAATACTAAAATCCCTCCTTCTGTAGTTTTTTTCATCTGAGTTCGTATACCAAAAGGTGTTGTTCTGTAACAATACCATTGCCACAGTAAAGCGATTAGTTTAGCAGAATTGGGCCTGAGAATTGGTCCGGATGAACGCCCCAGGATAGATGGTCATATCATACTGCCAAAAAACTCAAGTTCTAAAAATAGCAACCCTATTTTGATAGGTTCATGTAGCCAGTAAAATAAACTATTTAGCATCAATGACATTTTCAAGCTTGTCTAGCTCTTGTCGATGCAATGATGCAACTCCCTCCACTTCTCGTTTTCCAATGCGGTCTACTAACTTCTCTAAAAGACCTGACAGCGGCTTTCTCCTTGATTTGTCTCTTATAGTTCTTGGTTTCCCCCTTGCTCGCTTTCCTGTCATGTCGTATTTAGATGTCCAATCATTCTCCCTCTTATGTTTTAAATGGTAAATTTAATAATACCTACTCGATTTTATTTTCAGAACTGGTTATTTGGCAGTAGGGGATCGCTACTAATGTGCCAACACTACTTAAAATTTATATAAAGAAATACATTCTTTATTAACAAAGAAAATTACAATCAAATACAAGAATTAAATTAAAACTTTCAATTGTAAATACAATTAAAAGAATTGAGCTAACTGCAGACTGTTGCAAACAATCTACAGGTAGCTCAACTGATCCATAAGAATCCATATGAAGAATCATTTGTACCCGGAATATCAAATCAAAATCCAGTCCTCTCAATCTTCAGACGTTTGTTACACTCTCACATAGATTCTCTTAAAAAAAATCGTTTCTTTCATGTCTATGCCACTCTAAGGCTAAATTATCTTGAAATTACTTCTGTATCTTGTATCTCTGTACGCAATCAAAAACTTAGAACACTCAGAGTGTCTCAAGCCTTCTTATTTACTGAGACTTGATTGAAGTGATTGAACCTTTTCGAGGACACAATTATTGACATTCATTGCGGATTATAATCCTGTCATACATACTAACAGCTGCCAGTGGCTTTGCTGGCGCTTTTTAAGAAGCTTATGTCCGTCCGTGGGATGTGGTCCGTTTAACCGTTTAGGCGTGAAAAGGTGAAATACTGACAGACAGGCAGACAGAGTTACTTTCAAATTCATAATATTAGTATGGACGACGGGATAATTTTTATATACACTTTTTTATATATTAAACTATTAAACTAATATTATAAATGTTAAAGTTTGGATGGATGGATGGATGTTTGTTACTCAATCACGTAAGAACGGCTGAACGGATCTGGATGAAATTTGGCGCAGAGATAGATTATAATTTGGAATAGAACATAGGCTACTTTTTATCTCGGAATTACCACGGGAACGGGAACTACGCGGGTGAAACCGCGAGGCGCTGCTAGTATTAAATAAAAAAGTGTAAATGTATTGAAACAAGCTTATAATTTTTTTTGTGATTCCATTCATATTTAATTTAAATGGAAAATTGGTACAGATGGTGTAAAAAGTAGTAACTTTTTACTAACTTTAATTTAGTAGTAGATTTTCTTTAATATTTTACTGATTTTCTACAAGAAAATTAGTAAAATATTTACATGAAAACAAATATACGCGTTTTTGATACAAATAAAATGTGACCCGAATGATAAAAAGGTCAAGAACTCAGACTGAAACTATTAAAAGTTTATTACGTATTTGTTATTTGTTTAACAATTCTTTTTGAGGTTGTAGTAATACCTGCTTATTGGCTTTACAATTCAGGTGAACTCTGGCTATTAGCTACGGATTTATTTGTCAAAGGTTTTGAAACATATTGTGTACCTAAATTTATGTTTATCAACAAATTATACCTCAAGAATATTCTTACGTATAGTTCATAGTCGAATAGATAGCAAAATGATCACGTTTACTGTTCAAAGCAGTCTACAGCACATGAATTACATAAAACCAAATCTTCTTAAGAAAGCTTTTTACTCCAAAGATGTTAATGTTTACCAGCATTCGCCCAGTTCCGCACCGAAAAAAGTATTTGAGAAAATCAATTATGTATTTAGACTTACAAAGGCAAAATTTACATGTATTATTGTATAATACATACTAGTATATTTTTTGGCACAAAAGATAATAATGATGATGAAAATTGTATTTATTTTTTAAATAATGTAGCTCTAAACACTTAAATATAGGTAATACGTGTAGGTTAGTCACTGTAATTATATAAACTTACTAGTGGTTTTTATTCACTTCTTCCACTAGTAGACAAAAAATATAAGTGTTTAAAATCAACAACACCTTATTTCTTATTTGATAATAATTACTATTTAAAAAGCTCTTAAGGTATAAAATTTGACTTGTCTAAGTGCTTATTTGGTGAGCCTTATGAAACAAAGTTTTTGACTTTGACCTTGACTACACAAGTCCTTTTATGATACGTGAACAATTGCACGAAGACAAAAGATGTCTGTTATCTAACACTGATAGTGACCTACAGTAAGTTAGGGATGACAGGTATTTTTAACATTGAGAAGGGTTTGTTTCGGACGTTTCATGGACAAAGGGTGCCAAAATGACTTTATAACTAAGTCAAAATCATAAGCAAACACCGTAGAGACTGGACGAAGTGGCCGAAATTCGAGTAATAAGACAGACAGGCCGCCGTGGCCGAAAGTTGGCGAGGAGGACACCACCAATAACTGTTTTGATCACCACTGATACGTCCACTGCTGAACACGCCTCCCTCAAAGGGGGGAGGGGAGAGGGCAGGGGGGATTTGCAATAATCACCAAGTTTGGTGGTGGATTATGGATACACTCATTCATAGGTATACGGTTTACAGTTTAACTCGATCCCTCTGGTCTTCACTGAAAATCAGCGCTGGCCGTACAATGTGTACTCCAGTGTGCGCCCAGCACAATGCTGAGTGAAGGTCTATTTGCCTTATTGTTGTTTGTTGTTATTTATTAAATATAGTAACTAACACGATTTATAAAACTAATTACATTAGTTACTTAAAATTAAAACACATTATTTATAATTATCTAACAAGTTAAAATTTTACAAAATAAATCAACATAGAATATTAAAAATTAAATAGTTTTTGATAATGCAGGCAAATAAATTAATTGGTATAATAAAATAAGATTTCAAAATATTACAATGACTTAAACTAATACTAACTAAAATAACCAATCGAACAAGCATCCTTTCATTCATCCCTCTCGCAAAACCTCAGGCATACTAACATAAAACTCTTCCATTCATCTGCGAAGATATCACAGGACTGCTACGCACAAAATAAACAAATTTTGTTACTTAAGAAGTATTAATTAACATAGTTTTTACAGTGTGTACAGTAAGAAGTTTTAAGGTAAATAAAAATATCTGCTTTTTTTCTTCTTACGATTTCCACGACATTTTTTATTATAGACTCAGCTTCAGCCGCCTTTGTTGGTCCACTGCTGGACGCGGGCCTCCCCCTGATAATATCCTTATTGGTTTTTATCTCCTGGGGAGTAATACCCATAATCCCCACGCTGGGCATGCGGGTTGGGGATCGCAGTTCGGTGGTAGATCTATTCTACAAGGGGCGATGCTGCCCACCCCCGGTGTATGTCCCTTAGTCGCGTCTTACGTCACCCACGAGAAGAATTGGGGTGGTGCAAATTCTAAGCCAGCACCACACGGCTATTTATTATAGACTACTTAAGTCAAAATACGTGCAAATGCGCGCAAAAAAACTTGTGTCTATTTTATTTATAATTAGTTTTAGTTATCATGCAGTTCAAAATATAAGGATGAAAATATTTAGTAACAATTCGGCGAAAAAAACCTTCTCCGATAAGTTCTAACAAAATGTAATCCGCGTTGTAGAAGAAAAACGACGCCAACTACAAAATGAAAAAATACCTATCAAAGCAAAACGTCTTGCTTTGATAGGTATTTTTGTATATTTTGAAATGGATTTCCGCAAAGTAACGCCTGAATCTATTATTTATCATGCAGTTCTATTAAAGTTGTGTGGTAAAACAGGAATTTACATTCAAATCAAGTTGTTGCTCTTAATTGAATCCAGAGGACGTCGTCTACACAAGAGCTTTGCATTTTCAGAGCTGCTGATGTCATATCGGGCACTGAAATTATGTAGGTTTCAGATACTATGCTATGTTTAGGTGTTCAGAGGTTATAAATACTGGTTTGCAAAACATCAAAATGAACTAGTTTTTCGTTTATTACCGCTGATCAGTCAAAGATGTACTGTACTAAGAATTATACAAAATTATTTGAAACTTTAATCGAATTGACAGAATTGTGGCGAATAATAGCAAAAGCTATGAAAAAAATGAAGAAAAGTTCACATAAAACTGTAAAATCGCTGTTATTTTAAGAACAGTAGTTTCTTTTTATACGTATAGATTTTATTTATCGAGTATTTATCGCGTACCTTTTGTTTTTTTTTTCCCCAACTTTCGAGAGGCGATTGAGATCAAGAAACACCCAAATTTTAATCGTGAAGTGTTAGGATCGTAGAATGGTTTTCGTCTCTCTTCCTCGTGGAATTCTGTGTTGAATAAGTGTGTGCGTCGTGTTCCGACTGTACAGCAATCGGACACGGTCGTGTAGTGTGTCGTAATGTGAACGTGGACTTTCCTGATTCGGAAGACGATTTGAGGGTAGTCGTGGAAACCGCCATCAATTCTCGGCTGTAACTCCGAGTACATCCAGTCGCCCCGTGACCACGATCGCTGTAATGCGGTTGAAACGTTGGGGAAAACAAAAGGTACGCGATAAATACCCGATAAATAATCTTTTTATACGGTAAGGATTAATTCTTAACATCGAATATTCTTAGCATCGAATATAGACTGTGTGGTGTCGGTCTAGAATAGCACCACCCCAACTCTTCCCGCGGGTGTCGTAAGAGGCGACCAAGGGACATACACCGGGGGGTGGGCAGCAGCGCCTCCTGAAGGACAAACCAACCAACAAGCTGCGATCCCCAACCCGCATGCCCAGCGTGGGGATTATGGGCATTATCCTCCAATGATGGCGCTCATTAGGGGAGGCCTACGTCCAGCAGTGGACTGATATAGGCTGATGATGATGATGATCGAATATGATTCCTATGAATCTTTTTTTCTTTCGAATTTGTCAAGGCATTCACTACTCAGGCTCGCTGCAGCTACTTGGAGACGCTGTTCAACACGTTGATCATGGGCTTTGAAAGTATTAAGGACGCACAATCAACGTGATCTAAAAGAGCTATACTGATATAGACCAACCCCCTTGTACACAAAACAAACCATTTCAAAAACACATTCCCTTTTTAACTTGGGGCTACATGATGCTCTGGGATTTTCCAGCATTATTTATTTCTTTATTCCTAAAACTCGCTCGACTCCAGAAGGCCCTTGTTTGTACACAAGGTTTCGGAGTCTTTATTTCAACTCTTTTAGGCCGTAACCTACAATTTATTCCGGAGCTCATAATAATGTAGTTACCAAAACACAAACCAGGACTCCAAAGACCATTTTCCCTTATCCCTCAAAGCTACGGGCCATTCTCAAGGGGCCCTTTAAAATAAATCACCCTGTATACTTAAGACGAGGTAACGTCACTCAAGCCATAAGCACGTATAACGGTCTCCCCTGTGACTTCTACGTCATATTACGTCGTATAACAGTCGTATTGTGAGTGTAATCTTTGAAGGCTTTTCGTATAATCGAGCTAAGCTTTATGTAACGCTTTGAGTGAGCTCCGTTTGTTTTTTGTTTCCTTTAAATATTTCTTTTGAAATACATTATATAAAAAATAAAAAAAAGGTAGATAATCGCGTTGGTTTTTTGTTTTTTGAGCGATATTAATATTTGTTGATGAGTAAAAATACGTTAGATAACATGTATGGAAGGATGTTTGTTACTTTATTACGTTTTACTTATGTAACCTGAGTTTTGTGACGTGTCCAAGAGTCCTGTAAGGTCTAAATGAAATAAAGCACTTTGAATTTTAAATTTTGTGAATTTTTAATAATTACATTATTTGAAAAAGAAAGTGAAGGTCGAATTCAAGTTCGTTAATATTTACACTGCTTTTTAAGATTTGCGCGACTAAGGTTATTTGGGAATAAACGTTTATTGCAACCATTTTGAGACCGTTTTCTATACAAAAGCCAAATTATCATCAATTGACGAAACAATCGACAAACAATGATCTAAAAAAACCTAATTCAGCCGAACATAGAGCCCATCCTTTCTTTGAAGTCGGTTTAAAGCTACAAATTGGATCTGATTGAAATTTTATTTAGGCCTAGGTCTGATAACAAAAAATGGGTCTAAGAAAACGTAGCGACAAAAACGAGTTAGAGGCTGGGTTCAGAAGATATAAGATTATTTACTTGTCTGTCATATTTATACTCATAAGTACCTTAATTCCATAAAAGATTGAGTTGACATTGGACAGGGTCATCAAAATACCTCACAAAAACAGTTAACAGTAAACAAAACAACGAAAGTAATTAATCTTTTGTGAGGGATTTCGATTAAACCAATCCTAGCTTAATTAAGGTATCTATCTAATTAATTAATATAGCTAGATTTGTTGTCGGGGCTTATATGTAGCTCTTATTACACTGGCGCTATGGCGCTCATTAGGGGAGGCCTACGTCCAGCAGTGGACTGATATAGGCTGATGATGATGATGATTACACTAGCTGTATCCGTGGCTTTGCCCGAGACACTCTTTCCGAATTTTTTTCGAAAACAATCACCGTCACATTATAAACAATTTTTACAAAACCATAATGAATTATTTACTCAAACATTCCTAAGATTCACTACGTCCATTGGTAAAAATCGTATGGGATATTTTTTTTATAAGTTGCCTTGCCTAGGTGTAGGAAAAACGTTACTTAACAGACAGACCGACACCTAAAAGACTTTTGAATAATATATTTCAGCAAAATTGGATGAACAATGTTTGTAAACAAACCTGTTATTAAGGCGTACTTTTATACACAATTTACATGACTAGTCGATTTGACATAAATATCGTAGGTTTTGATGATCGATTATCAACACATCGGCTCAACAGTGCCTAGGTGTTCTTCTAGTTGGCGTCCGTTCCACTGTCCGCACTGAATCCCACCATTCGGCTACGTCAGTGTGACCGATGAAAGTGACAGCGACATACGAGAAGACGTTATGTCCCTACGCCATGGTGTAATATATTATACAACCTGGTCAAACATTACACATTATATCTGAAACTCGACGCCAAGCAATTCAATTTAAGCGTTTTGTGTCGTGGTTTGTTTACAAACATTTAACATCGCGTTTGGCAAGTGTATAGGTATAAATTTGGTTAAACATTTTGTTAAAACATACTGGGAGTATTTGAACACACTCACGAGATCGCTTTTTTCCGTTCATTAAATCTCTACGTATTTGCCACGAAAAATATATACTGTTTTCCGATTGGTCGGAAATTTTAATGGGAAAATGAAGTGGTCGGAATAAATCAGGGTGCCTGCAGTTTTAATAGGTTTTCTCGAATCGTTTTGTTGAGAGTTTTGTTCTTCTTCACTACCTATCTATTGTGTTCTTGAGTGGAGACCGCGACTCGGCAAACGTAGTGTAGGACGCCCTCCGACCAGGTGGGATGACGATTTGCGAAAGACTGCTGGCAGATACTGGATGCGTCAAGCTGAAGACAGGGCGCTATGGCGCTCATTAGGGGAGGCCTATGTCCAGCAGTGGACTAATATAGGCTGATGATGATGATGATTACCTATCTACATTCTACACTACTATCTACATCTACAAACGACACATAAATTTCAGATGGATCAAACTTTTTGAGAGGGGGGAGGGGTCAATTTTTCGACTTTTTTCAAAACATTTAAAAAAGTACGAAAAACTGTTTTGAAATGGATAAACTGCTACCTTTCATTGGATACCCTATTCGGATAGTAGTAAGGGGGGCTTCAAAATTCCCGCCTAATTGAATAATTTGCTTTTGAGATATGGGTTTGATTCCCGCCGCTTGACAATATTCTTCTTCTCAGATCTATTTTACTGTGTATTAGAATGTGTTTGTGAATCTTGCTGTAAATATGGTACGAATGATAATCTATGTAGAACTTACCAGAACACAAACGCTGGTGCCTCAGTTGTTTGCACCACGGAGCACTGAAGGCGCAGCGTTGATCCTGGCTTCAGGTACTTTTCTGTAGGACCTGAGATCTGCGCTCTCGCTTCTGTGGAGAAAGTTGAGGGTTAAGAAACGGACTGAGTGACCCACTATACCCAC
This sequence comes from Eupithecia exiguata, assembly GCA_947086465.1. Classification (NCBI taxonomy): domain Eukaryota; kingdom Metazoa; phylum Arthropoda; class Insecta; order Lepidoptera; family Geometridae; genus Eupithecia; species Eupithecia exiguata. The sequence goes on along the minus strand of OX352250.1, from coordinate 7,914,521 downwards.
AAAGTTGAGGGTTAGGAGACGGACTCAGTGACCCACTTCACGCACAAAATTGAGGGTTAGGAGACGGTCTGAGTGGGTTAGTCCCAGTTGGCCCTCAAGATTTTGGATCGCGCGAGCCCAAGTGCGAAGTAAGTTTCGATAGATCAGCAACTTTGATAATTTGACGTGTTTAAAAAAATTATAAAGCGACTTCCAGTTTTGTTAGTACTATTTGTTATTTTTTAAATTTTTGGTATAATTATCTATCATTAAATAAATACGTCATAGTATTGCATAGTCTAATATTGACAATTAATTTAAATTTGACTTAAACTGCTCAAATACTTTGATAAATAAAGAGAGTTTGAGAATGTGTCCATTAACACTTTTCTTAATGTCTCTATTTACGCCCAAGAGAGCGCTCATAAGGCGAAGACACTTTGTTCACTGTGTTCTTTATTATAGCACTATTTCTTACTTAGACATCACTAAACTAACTCAAAAGGCTTTGTCCTTTTCAGTCGTCTTTATATATCTGTGTTGTCGAGGAGCTGGATAGCTCGAGGCTATCCAGCTCCATTCACGTGGTGATGAAGTCTCTGTTCGTGAGCTTCGGCAAATTTTTTAATTCTTTTTTTTTGTAATTTTTCTATAATCTGAAATAAGTTATTATTAAATATACACTTCATTAAAAATATTTTTTTTACTATAGAAAGAAAATTAAACAATATAAAAGTTTTCTATGATAAAAAATATATCAAAACGGTAGATCACCGGCCGCGAAGCTGCCGGTGACTAGGGCTGCAAAGAAAGGAACTTCCTGACGATACGCGCAGAGTTCAGGAGTACCTCCTTTTGGGTCTGGCCCTTGAATCAACTTCCTAGCGAGAGTCTTGAGATGCTGATCGAGGCTCTTCGTTATTACGCCGTCAACCGAAACAACTATTGATATGATGGTCGTTTTATTATTATTATTATTATCTATAATAACACTCACAACAAGTTCCAATTGAAAGTTATAAACCGAATTCAAGTTATTTAGTATTTAAATAGTTTTTTAAAGTTTTTGGGACGTATACTAATTCTCTCGACCGACTACCTCGAGATAATTCTCTATACAATAACGAGAGAATTTTCAAAATTGGACCATAATTAAGGGTTATTGCCAACGTCTCACGGGAGACTTTCCTTTTCCCATCGTCTCAGGAAAGTCTTCCCAACGTCTTACGTGAGGCGTAGCCTGTTCTCAGCGTCTGACGAAAACTCAAAGTACTTCTTTATAACATCTACAACATCTATTGATCATGATTTTCAAGAATATTCATTAACAGTTGAGCGAAATCTAGATTGTTTGCAACAGTCTGCAGTTAGCTCAACTATTTAAATTGTAACGACTATAACACCTGGAATAAATATCTGCAGATCGTACAAAGCTTTATCCCGAGGCGGGAATCGAACCCGCAACCTCCTGCGTCGGCCGCGGACCTTTGCCCACCGCGCCAAAGAGGTCGTCAATCAGTCAAAGAAAGATCTGTCCTTCCTCTAGTAGGTTCCTTTAGTCGGCTTTTAAGACATCCACTAGCAGAGTTGAAAGGGTCGATTCTTACGCCGCTACCTCTAGAGCCGATTAGTTGAACCATTACTTCTGACATATTAAAATAGGTCGTAAACTCAGGCAATTAGGGTTCAATTCAGATAGCCACCTCATCAATAATGAAAACTAATCACCTACGTTAAAAGGTTGGGCTATTAAGTTACGTACCACGCTTTAAAAATAGACTTTAACTCTATAGGTTTAGAACCTTTTCTGGAACTAGTTCTAAAATTAACCCTCGGTGCTTACCACGCCGTATAATTCCAAGAAAAGTGGTTACGTTGCTAAAGTGGTTACGCTGTAAACGCTTAACCACTTAGTTGCCAGGTAATTTCTATTCTGGGCGCATCGTTTTATATCATGTGGGTTGTATGGTGGATCGTTTTCTATACAAATGGTTATTCCGTGTTGACAGGTATTTAATGCTCTCAATTTTAAATGCCCAATAATGTGTGGTCAAAATTCGATGGTTAATAGCTAATTAATTGCTGGGTAGTTCACCCAAACGATGATTGATGGTTAAACTAGGAAAGATCCGTGGTCGTAATTTTATGGACGGATCTACCAGTGGTTTAGTTGCGTGTTAATTCCGTTTAAAATGAGATCTATAGTGGACATTCAGAAACTAAATGAATATTGCCTTGGGACAAATGTTGGTGCCGAGCCGTTGGTCGCGGCCATGCATCCAGTTGTCGACGTTCCCAAACCGTCGCCAAGTGAGTTAGCTGCCTACAATATAGAATTAATAATTAATACGTTGACGTCACCGTGGCCTCCCGGTGAGGGATGCCACGGCTTTAACTATATAAAAAATATTTAAAATTTCGTTACCCTCCTTTGGGTACCAACACAGTTGAGTAACCATTACTTTTCAGTCGAGTGAACCTTTAAATAAGTTAAAGAGCTTTTAATAATTTCTTAAACGCCTTTCGAAAACTCGACAGCAAAGGAATTAAGATTTTAAAGGTTTAATTAAGGAAAATGTTGAAAATACTTAATCACACTTAAGTAGGTATATTGTACAAGTGAATCATGCCTCTACAAAAGAGTAAAGTTAATCGCACCCCTAGAAAGCATCGCTCCCGCACAGAACTACCGGCAATTTTTTCAGGAAATAAAAAATGACGTTAGGAATGACACGCTTTTCTCTACCGCTAAACGCGTGAAAAATTAAATTACTTAGTTTTCCGCCCCCATTTTAGTACACCTGCAATGACGTACGTTCAATCTTATGTTTGGAAAAGGAATATGCAACTTTCTAAGTAGATGTATTCCAATGTTTTTATTTTTGTCCTTCTTTTTGTTCGTTCTAACGCCGCAGCCGCCACGGCACGGTCTTATCACCCCACGGATGGTTAAACAGCACGAAAACCCCGGATCAACCTATCATTCCATATTTACAGATTAAAAACCCCTCTCAAGAGATTATAACAGGGAATTTAGGGATAATAATCCGCATAATTTTCCCTCCAGGTGGTGCCATTTCTATGAAGTGTACCAGTTAGCCCTGTAGTACCCTACGAAGGGTCTTGAATAATACAGCGGGGACCTCGCAATTTGCATCTAAAATGTTATTTAAGAAAATACTAACGTCAAAATTAGGGATTTAAAAGTAAATAAGGCTGGCTCTCATAGATGTGATGTGATACATTCAAATTGAGGAAGGAAAGATAAATTTTATTTTTTTTTCGACTCAATTCGGAGAAATTTTACTTAATGGATGTTTTTCCTAATCTGATGTGAAAGTTAATGAAAAATAATACGTTGTGAAATGAAGCTTGAAATTGTCTTGAACGTTCTAGAAAATTCCTGTTTTTTATAGGATAGCGGGTGGGAGAAATATTTGGTGTACGCTGGCCGAAGTGCTACTTGTCGGTCACACGTCTTGCCTCATTGCCGTGCAACACGAGAATAAGCATTCAAACATGAGCTTTACTCTAAAAAGTATTTTTTATTGTAGTAAACTATTAAAAAACCCGAGGAACAACGTGGAAGGACACGTGGAAACAGAGGTTTCGCCGTCGTGCACGGGGAATTTTTCGACCGATTCCGGTCGAGAGTGCAGTGTGCGAAAGCGAATCGGTACTTTTTTTTTGCCGTTACTTACCACCGGATTAGCGTCGGTGATTGGGTCAACGGGGTCACCGAAAACGTGTTCCGGTCTACGGAGGAGAGAACCACATTGCCAATAAGAAGTCTACCTACCTGAGACTGCATCATCATATTTCTCTCATTGTATTGCCGGTTAAGTTTCGTACACTATTCAGAAAAAGGGAGCCTCTCGTCAATAAAAGACTCTAGGTTTCTTCAACTCAGCTTGTAGATGTCGTAAGAGCCAACCAAGGGAACCTACCAGAGGAAGAACAGCAGCTTTCAGAATCACCAATCTGCCTGGCAAGATTGTTAATTGTATGCCAGGTGTAATCTACGGTATTCGGAATTAACCGACATTATCAGTTATCAGTTATCTAGTACCCATAACACAAGCTCTGCTTAGCTTGGGGCTAGATAATGCTGTGCGAATTTATTAATTAATTATTTATTATGGGAACGACGAGCACATTGAGTAAGCTAAGAAATTAGAACTTACCCACTACGTCTAGCCTTAAGAATATGCTGGTGGGCGGATGTGAAGAAACTTGGCACTCGTACACTCCTGCATCTCGCTTCTGCACGAACCTCACTTTTAGTGTCCAGTCCTGAAACAGATAGGTTCACTTTTATATAAATAACGCTTTTTTCACACCGCTTATTGTTGGAACAGCTTACATATTCGAATCATCTACGTTTCACTATGTATTGTATTATGTCAACAGAAAACACTCAGAACATCTAAAACATATCTCCAGATCGTAGAAACATTTATCCTGAGGCGGAAATGGAATCCGCAACCCGGCATCGCAGGAGGTCTTTTGACCACCGCCGCGTCGCATCAATAGTCAAGACCATGGTTATACCACTTAACACCAACTGGGCCATCATCTTGCTTCTTCCACGAAAATTTAATAACGTCCCAAAAATTTTAGATTTTGGCAGGATTCGAACCCGCGCCTCACCCTCAGTACCTACGGGTGAGCTCTAACCAACTAAGCAACGAGATCGAACACAAGCTTCGTAGAAAATCTCTGGCACCTCTTACGACTCAAGCATCGTTAGCTCCACCTACAGGGGAAACATAGAAGTTATCCAAACCTGCTCAATCATGTTTTCAATCATGTTTCTTTCCATTATTAGCAGTATGTACATTATATTCATAATGATTCTGTCAAACTATGATAGTTTTATGGTAAAATCAGCTGCTTAAAAGTCTAAGTCTAAGTGTAAAACATAAATGTCTAAAGTCTAAGTGTAAAATAGCTGTGATACAGGAGCTACAGAAACTCTTCGACGCCGTCCTTCACAGTGTGAGAGTGAGAACTCCAAAGGTGTGGAGCGTTAGTATGGTGGTGCTCATTTTAAGAAGGGAAATAAAACCTTCCACAAAAACTACAGACCCATCTCTCTACCTATAAGCTATTCTCGAGTGGTCACGGATCGTCCCGGCAGGAGACTCGACAAGCCTTAAAAGGGATGCAGTAGGTATATAAAAAGACATTACTTACTTCTGAATGCTGCAAGTGTATGGCCTGGAACCTCTGATCTGAACTGTAGGTGGTCAGACCTACGGTCAGGAGGTGGTAGTCTTTTCTTCTTATCCATGACACCTGCAACAAGCATGGGAGAATTCGTAGAAAAGCTGTTGATGTTGGACAGGCAGACAGATTGCAGAGAGAGGTACGTATTTTGATCTTGTTCATGAAATAAAAACGCGTTATTTTCTCCTTGCATATTAGAAATAAAACCGCCCAAGTGCGAGACGACTCGCACACGGAGGGTTCCGTATCATCGTTTATAACTATTTTGCTAGATGAACACTATAAATGTGTTTGAGAAAAAATAATAGCAAAATCCATCATGACGCGGTCATCCATCTAAGTAAACCACAACTTCAGTGATCGGTACTCAACTTGGTACAGATATTGGATTCTGTAAATATAAAATTTATCTTATTTTTATTACAAAAAAAAAAACAATTTATTGTACACCAGAAAAAGAACATTACAAAAAGACATTACATGAGACAAGTACAATGGGCGGCCTTATCGCTTAGAAGCGATCTCTTCCGGGACTTATTATTGTTGTTAAGGTAGCAGCAATAATTTAAAACCTGTCAAATGTCTACAACAGTTCAAGAGACTTTTCTTCTTTACTAAATCAATAAAGAATAACTTTTCAAAATAAGAAACGTTATTAATTATTTTAGTAGGTTCACTTAGATATTTTTTTACTTATTGTTCAATAAACTTATGAGTACATTAAAGTCCCTACATTACACAAGGAAATACATTATGGATGTAGTTTGCCCGAGAGATCGAACCAGCCGACACAGAAAATTGTAACTCCAAAAAACAAAATGGGGTAACAAGCGAAAGATAAAAAGTCAATGTAACTTTTTTATTGTTTTTTTCCTCATACCGTCGGGCCGTCTTATGCCAGTGAGGATCGGGTTGTTATCTGAAATGAGCTCTATATGTTTTGATATAAGATTTGATATTGGATAAAGTTGATCGGGATTTTGCTAGTGTAAGATTTTGGCTGAAAAAATCAAGAACTGCGTTAGCAAAAGGTTATTATACTAATTTTATACCTACCCTGTATTAGGTGTTACATAAATGAAGGACCAGACTGTCAGATTCGATGACAGAACAAAGGAAAAAAATCCCGACTGCGTGCTTAGTGCGTAGTCATAAAAAAAATGGTCAACGTAACTGTTTACATCCCCTTTAAAACACAAAACACCTTCGTCGTTCGTCTACATATAAACCTATAAGAACCAAAACTTCAGTATCAAGTACCTAGAACTAAAAATATACAAGCATCATTTCAAAGTGAAATTCGTTAGAAATTTCCGTTTTCGTTCGATTAAAGTACCTACCGATAAAACGAAACAAAACCAAATTGGAAATTTGATTTGGTTTGAAATGATGCTAGTATATTTTTAGTTCTAGGTACTTGATACTGAAGTTTTGGTTCTTATAGGTTTATATGTAGATGAACGACGAAGGTGTTTTGTGTTTTAAAGGGGATGTAAACAGTTACTTTGACCATTTTTTTTTTCAAAGTAGAACTCCAGTATACGAAAAACAAAAGAAGATCGCGACAAGTCTACGTAATTCAAATTTTTATGTAACCCTGGACCCATGAAGTCTGAAATAAAGAATTTAATAATAATAATAATAAAATAACAAATAGGCAAAAGTAGGTATAATAAACTGATCTTGTTTCAAGGAGAATAAAAAAACATTCTTTTTTTGTTTTTTTTTTTGTAATTTACCTCCTCTTATGGTAATTAGACACAATCTTAACATGAAAAAAATCTAAAATAAATAATATTTCTTCGTACATTATTTGGATAATCCAATCACTCAAATATCATCACGTCATTTTCTCCCAATCCCATTGGATCCCTTCTTCTTGATTGGTCAATTTCTTTTCCATTTGATCAAGTGAAACTTTTGCCCTTTCACGAATAAAATAGGTAATGTTATGTTATGTTTCCCCTTGGTATTCGTAGATTGGAAACATTGTTGATATTGTACTGTCTCTGCGGGAAATTCATTTTCTTCATGTTAACATGACATGATGTATCGCGATGGTTATGGTATTTGCCATAAAAAGCGAAAAAGTGTGAGAAAATAGTGAATTCTTATGGAGATCTTGGACTAGTTTTTTAGGGTTCTGTACCCAAAGGGTAAAACAGGACCCTATTACTGAGGCCGTCTGTCCGTCTGTCACCAGGCTGTATCTCATGAACCGTGATAGTTAGACAGTTGAAATTTTCACAGATGATGTATTTCTGTTGCCGCTATAACAACAAATACAAAAAAATAGAATAAATCAAATATTTAACGGGGCTCCTATACAAATAACGTGATATTTTTACCATTTTCATAGGTGGTACGGAACCCTTCGTGCGCGAGTCCAACTCGCACTCGTCCGGTTTATTTTTTTGTAATTTTTCTGATTCGCCTTTTTTTCATACATGACATTTAACTTCCGACATTTTTCTTTTAGTTTTCCGGCTCATTGTATAAAGTTTTAAGTACCTAACATTACATAATCTGTGCTATAGATTTGTATCCTGTAATAACCTTCTTATTACTCATAAGTACGAAAACTTTTTAATAATATCCCAAAAAAAATCGATTTCGGTAGGATTCGAACCCGCGCCTCACCTTCAGTACAGTTGCGCTCTAACCAACTAAGCAACGAGATCGACACGTGCCTGGTCGAAAATATCTGGGACTTCTTACCCTTCTTATTATTTTAGTAGCTAAGCTAGATATCTATTCCTATACTTATGTAGGTACTTATCTATTTTTAGTTTAAAATATGGGAAGAACTGTTCTTCTGTCTTCCTGTAACACAGCTACATTGTAGCTACCACGGGAGACAGAGTTCTAACTTTATTTGTTACAAACATTTTCATTAATAAACGATTTCGTATTTGTATTCATGTATTTTACAAGTGGCCTAAGATGTGTGTTATAGATAAACTCGTCGCTCTATATAACCTCACACACTGACCTAAAAAACATGACGGAAGGAATACGAAACCCGTAACCGAATGGTGATCAAGGAACGCAAAACGACAAATGGGCTCCCCGCCCAATCGATGGTCTAATGACAGAACCATTGAAAATCATTGGACATGACACGACTTATATAAGGGATGGGAAAGATTGGCACGTTGAAGCCAACAGTCGGTTATAACGGGCATAACGAAAGAATCACGAACTTATTTAAAAGCTAAGTGACAATGTCCTGCTAGCCGAATTTTCGGCCACGGCGGCCAGCAGGACATTAGTTCACAAGTGTGTCAAAAGTCAAAAAGTCAAAGTTAATAATTTTATTTCTTTAGGCTTACAAAAAAGCACTTAGACAAGTCAAATTTTATACATAAATAACAAGTTTATAAATAGTAATTATCAAACAAGAAACAAACAACAACGCGCAAACACAAGTGCAATCACTATTTCCTCACTCTCCTAATCCGGTGGAACGGCAGACGGACACAATCGGTGGTAACCTGCTTTGTTGAGGCACGGGGGGGGTTTAACATGGCTAAACATTCTTTCAAAAAATTATGAATTGGTTACTGTTTTATGTAAAATTCTGCTTTTTAACTTCTTTTTTATTCGATAAACGAGAAAGCGTATAACGACTGTGCAAAATTTAGCTTAGATACCTACAGTAGCCCAGACGAGTATTTTGGTTATGTACAAATTTTATCAAACTCGCTTCAGCTTTGATGCTTGGAGGTAGTAAAAAAGACAAGTGTCTTCCAACCACAATCATAGAAACACTCGAAAAGTATTATTTGATTGTTTTGAAAAAACCAAAACCTACCTCAGATTCTTTAGTATTTTCACAGTTTTCGGGAAAAATATTTATCTCTCGGAAAAAAAAATGAGACCACTTTAGGTACCATACACCATACAGCTAAACATACAGCTGAACCTCTTTTGTTTTTCGTCGGATAATAAATAACCAAAAAATATCATGATTGTTCCAAACGCCTTTGCTTGTTTACACAAAAAATTGAGAGGTCGTGTGACGCCAGCCATTTTGTTGAAAGAACCTGTTTTCTCCTCCCCTTCCTATTAAAACTAACAACTCGATTATTTGAATTGGCAACATTCACCTTTTCATAGAAGGAAAATAACTTCTGAGTACCTTATTAAAATGGTTCATTGAATACCTAGACACGGTATAAGGGCACAGAAGGGCACAGATATAAGGTTTTACGAGGCCTTCGTAACAAAGCCTATCTAAAATTCATAAAATAAACTTTGAGCCGTAATAAAACAGTTGTTTTTCCGCATCAAGCGAAAATTTGATTTTTTAACCTTTCTTTACGAAGATACTTCCTTCAGCTCGCGGCTTTCGCAAAACTCGTTGCCATATCGAAGCTGGTTGCGGTAACTTCACCTTAGGTAATGGAATAGTTCTCGTGTCATGATATGTGTATCTCTGATACCTGTTCCGTTGGTACAATGGAAAAAAAAGCAAGGGGCCAATACAAAAGTTTCCGAAGACGATTAAAAAAACATATCGCTGTTGTCTTTGAAACGAGCATTGTGTGTTTTGGTGTATTTCTTTTGGATAATGTAAGTTTTTTAGTGTTTTATTATTAGTGTCGTGTATTAATAATAATAATAGTAGTCTTGTAAAATTACAAATTAAAGAAGGCAAGGAAAGATTTTTTTTATGAATTTCAACCTACTTTGTCAAATTTAGGCATTTATTTGAGACCAAACGATTATTTTTATTAAGACTAAGGTTTATAGATTCCGTATAGTTTTCGCTTTGGTATATTTTTTTTAAGCGTAGCTATAGTAGTAAGCGTTAATTTCAACCTAGGTACTTTGTCAAATTTAGGCATTTATTTGAGACCAAACGATTATTTTTAAGACTTAGGTTTATATATTCCGTATAGTTTTCGCTTTTAATGGTATATTTTTTTCAAGCGTAGCTATAGTTGTTAGCGAGATATAACCATTTAAGGCTGTGGTATGGGTCAAACTAGCGCCGCCACCTATTTAATCTTACGATTACGTTGAACAAAGGAAATTTCAAAAATCCATCGTACAGTTTGTGATACCTATTAAAAGCTTTTTTTTAATGCCTCTGTAATAGTTTTATTCTATTAGAATTAGGCCGAATATCGAAGTTGCCTTTGGTGGCCACCAATACTCTATTTTCGATTTTCTGGCTAAACTAAAAAAACTATTACAGAGGCATTAAAAAAAGCTTATAATAGATATCACAAACTGTACGATGGATTTTGGAAATTTCCTTTGTTCAACGTAATAATAAGATAATGTAGGTGGTGGCGCTAGTTTGACCCATACCACAGCCTTGAGTTAAACAAGGGGTGGGCTCGCGGGGGCGCCGTGATTTTTGCACGCGGGCGTTTTTTGCACGTTCAGGTGGTCCAGCCGGGCGCTTTACTGGTTTTTTAATGCGAAGGTATAATATAAATTCTTATGTTTTGGCTATGGATGGGTGATACTTCTTCACGACCAAACTACTAAACGATTCGGGCTGAAATCTTTCATAAATGTAGGTCTAGACCGTGATTTACATAATATAGACTACTTTTTATATTATAAATCAGTTTCCATGGGATAAAATATTTCCATATAACTAAAAAATTTATTTTGTTATCTTCTTTTTATCTGGGACAGCGTATCAGCATTGCCCTACAGCGGGGCAATGCAGCCAGCGTCTTGGGGACGCGCGCGACTGGTATTGATATGGATCAGATGAGCTACCTGTAGTTTGATTGCAACAGTCTGCAGTTAGCTCAATTGTTTCAATTGTAAATACTAGTTTTTAATTCTATTATTTGATTGTAATTTCATGGTTAATAAAGATAGGTATTATATCTTGGAGTAACGTATCTAAGCTAGGTACTTTGAACCCCGGAAGCAAAACCGCGGACGCAGCCTAGTTCTTTATAAACTGAGAAGCCCACAGAAATCCATCAGGATTATTAAGCACCTTATTTGTATTCACCCAAGGTACTTACTCCCACAAAACATCAAAATACCGTTTAGAAGAGCCGAAATTAAATTCTGTCCTATTTCATAGCGCTAAATGAAAATTCAAAGAGAAATGTCTCTTGTCACAGTGGAGCTAAGGAAAGCTGGATCATAACATTTACATAGAGAACTCATCAGCAGGCCAGGCTACGTATAACAAAACACACTTTAATGGGCCTTGTTTGTGGTGTACAGCTCCTACCCAAATTTCGACCACGGTGGCCAGTCTCAATAAAAATAAATAAATTTATATATCCAGCTCCAAGCTAAGCAGAGCTTGTGTTATGGGTACTAGATAACTGATATACATAATACAATACAATACATATATAGATATTTTTTATTATACATAGAAAACGACTAGAACACCCTGAACAAATATTTGCAGATCATACACACATTTGCGAACCGAACCCGCAACCTCCTGCGTCGCAGGCAGGTCTTCGCCCACCGCGCCACCGAGGTCGTCAATAATATATCATAGGGCACAAGTGTGTGCGCAATTACAGGTTTACTCACTATTCCCTTGTATCAGTCGGCCGTTCCATCGGATTACACTTTAATTGATAACAAGCAAAAACTTCATTTTTGCACTAACCTCGCTTTGCTCTGTCCCGCTCTTATGAACGTAAAATCCTATGCCTATCCTTTTCGCAAAATGGCGTCATAATGCGCCCCCTTAAGATATTGTGCGAGTGTTTTTCTACAGCCCAAGCTGAGGCTTGCACCTAAGTAGTGGCCTCAACCTAAATCTTACAGGCGAAGCGCCCTCTGCGCTCGCCATAGTTCGGTAAATCTGTCATGGCCATCTGTCAGAATATTATTTGAAAAAAAAAAAGCTTTAAACCAACTGTCCTCCAATCAGCTACGTACCAAAGTGGAGGGACCATGGGAATATTATGTAATGTCCGACCTCGTGATCACTTTGGTCGCATCGCCGGGAGCGACGGCAAAGGTCTTTGATTTTGTCATGGCATTTAAATGGTAATGTAGGTAAATTCTACGGTTTTTTGTTTGTGTTTTTAGGGTTCAGTATCCAAGTGGTAAAACGGGACCATTATTACTAAGACTCCGCTGTCAGTCTGTCACCAGGCTGTATCTCATGAATAGTTAGACAGTTGAAATTTTCACAGCTGATGTATTTCTGTTGCCGCTTTTACACTAAAATCACAATAAAACAAATATTTATGGGGGACTCCCATAAAGCAAACGTGATTTTTTGCCGTTTTTATAGATAATGGTACGGAACCCTTCGTGCGCGAGTCCGACTCGCACTTGGCCGGTTTTATTTATATCTTGTTGTTTCTTTATGTTTTCAAAACCATTTGGAAAAGTCAAGTATCTAGGAAATAAAGTTGACGACCAATGTGCCGCGGTGGTCGAAGGTCCGTTTGCGACGCAGGAGGCTGCGGGTTCAATTCCCGCCTTGGGAAAAATATTTGTACGATCTGCCGGTATTTGTTACGGGTGTTCTGGTCGTTTTCTATGTATAATAAAAAATATCTATCTATGTAATTTATGTATATCAGTTATCTAGTACCCATAACACAAGCTCTGCTTAGCTTGGGGCTAGATAATGCTGTGTGAATTGTCCAGCATTATTTATTTATTTATCTTGTTGTTACCTAATTTGTGGATAGTAACGTCCTAATGAGATATAAAATCATTTTCTTTATGTTTTCGAAACCATTTGGAAAAGTAAAGCAAAGAAAAGCAAAATGTGTTTTGAATTAGTTTATTTACTACTTGCATTTACCTTAGATAAGTTTAGAACCTTCTTGTATTTACCATTTAAGTAGATCTAGCAGATCGCTTTAGGGTTAAAAAAACCTGTAATGATGTTATGATGATGATAAATAAATAAATAAATCATTACTGCCATCATCAATCCGCCTGATAAGCGTGTTGATTTTAGCAAAATCCCCTTGTTTGGGAGCATGTTCTGCTGTGTATAATATAGGTACGTTTGCTGATGTGGTAGATAAGTTCTACGGTTTTACACAATAGGCTTGTTGCGGCCATGAAACTTCTTGGCTGACGAGCGAGCCTGCTTGGGGAAGTAAGAAAAAGAAGCGAGTGAGGTGACTTGACTGAGTTGACTGTGTTTTTGTGTGCTGGAAAGAAAATTAAGTACCTAAAGACAGAAAATAAAATGTATTTTTAAAATTTTGGCGAATCTTCGTTCTCTCTTTGTCTATGTTTTTTTGGGGTGTTTAGAATTTTCAAGGGTACTAAACCCATTTATGAAGTTTCTCAATTGGATTAGATTATACAAAATATAATAGTTCTACTACTCAAATGAACAAGTATCAATATTTTTCTATTCAATCGATAAGTGTCAGGAAATGCATTTGAAATTTACATTTTCATGTTTCCCGCGTAACTTGACGAAAACGCTGGAAGTAGTGGACGCCATATTGCCATATTGTGGTCATGACGTCAATTGGCCGTGTACGTACTTAGCACATGCGCTGATGTCGTTGATGACAGTTGGTACTTTTTAGTTATCGTACTCCATAATAACATTGCGCCTACTATGATGTTAAAAAACAGGTTAAACAGATTTTGAATTGAATTTTAATATATGTTTTATTTTGTTATAAGCACTAAAACTAACATTTTCTTATACCATCACTATGTTTTGCTGTCCGCGGCGTTCCATATTTCACTCAGAAATCGACGAACATACAAAAAAAATACAGCATAGAACATAATAATCTTCTTTTGTTTTTCATTTCATCGGATTAAAAGAAGTGCAGTAATAATGCATTTTACAAGCAAGTTTTACTGTGACGTTTTAGAAACCTTTAAAACTAATATGACACTATATATATATACATATATATATATAGTGTCATATTAGTTTTATATATATATATATATGATAACTACCTACGAGGCATTGCTGCCAGCATTCTTGGCACTCTTTTGTACCTATGTGTAAATGTTTTGCTGTTTTTGTGTCTTTGTACACAAAAACAGCAAAATATAAATAGCTCTCACATTACAAAATATTTCACACAAGTGCTACGCCCCGGCTTCGTACGGGTATATTCTTTAGCCTATGTTCATCAGGGGTAATGTAGGATCCTAATGGTGAAAGAATTTTTCAAATCGGTCCAGTAGTTTCGTAGCCTTTTCAATCCAAACAAACAAATCTTTCCCGTTTATGATATGTATTAGTGTAGATTCTATCTTGTTTCTGTCATGACGCCATTTTGAAAACGTTACCCCAGCTGTTCTAATTGAACTACGTAGTTCCCTTTATGATGGTACCTCGTAATGTCCAACTGTGTAATTACTTGGGTCATTTCGCCTTAAGCGATGGGAATGCTTCTATTGGAATCAAAGTAGATTTGGTACCCATACCTTCCTTACTTTGTTTTGTTTTAGCTATTAGTTGGTAACATTATTGTATTACTTGTTTCTGTCCGCGTCTTGGCAAGTCTTGTTCCTGGGATAAAACATAAAACGTTGCCTATACTGAGAAAATTGTTTATTATCGATTTTAATCGAATTAATACGAACGTTTAGAACGGGCTCTTCGTCTCCTCGCAAAATATAAATAAATAGAATCAGGAACACCCTATTTCTTGTTTGATTAATTTAATTGTGAAGCGGTTTAAGGTATGATATTTATCCGCACTTTGGGTATCTCTAAGAAATGAAATAAGTTCCCAATTTTTTTTTGTTAGCACTATTACAAAAAACCTTAGAACTAAGCAACGGCAACACCTCTCGTCAAACGAATCAAATGTAACTTTGGTCGTTGAGCAGGTTTGGTTAAACTGTAATGTTACCCCTGTAGGTGGAGCCACCGGCGCTATAGTCCGTAAGAGGTACCGACTAAGGGTTTCGTGGCTTAGTTGGTTAGAGCACACCCGTACTGAGGGTGGGGCGCGGGTTCGAGGCCCGCCGAAACCGAAAGTTTTTGGGAACTTATTTCATTTCTTAATAAATAAAATGTTCTAGTAAGCAGGGTCATATAGTATAATTATAATGATTTATAAATTAGAATTTCAATAATGTACCTAAAATTATAATGTACCTAAATTTTAAACCCCTTTTGAAGAATTAAAAAAAAATGCTAATTTAACCTAAACCACAAATGAAATAATGTTACTTCGTAACCCTTTCAAATCAACTTCTATTTTGTAGAAAAACTTTTACAATATTTTAGAAAACATTGAATCGAATGTTTTCTTAGATTTAATAAGTGAGTCGAGTATTTAATAGACTTTGGGATGTAGCTTGTCTATAAAGCAGAACAAAAAATTTCATATTACGATACATTAGTTATCACACTATCACAACATAATGAATGCCGAGTCGACGCCATTTTGTAGCTTTAAGGTATTTTATAAGTGGATTTTACGATATTGATATAAATGGTGTTGGTAATTTACTTTAAATTTAGTAAAAATTATTGTAATGGTTTTTAGCTACAAATAAAGCATTTCTTATCTTATCTTATTTGGAGAAATCTTTATAACGGTGAGGAGAATGTGGCCGTTTTTCGCGATGCCCTCTTAACTGTCCTGTGTTTCTCTACATTATTTATTCCAAGTCCTCTTCAACAATATCTTGGTCAACAAAACTACAAGGAGGTAAAAAGCTAGTTTCATAATAAGCCTTCTTTATGCAAATAAAAGCCAAGTGCCTTTGTCGGAATTACCCCGTCTTACCCTAGAAAAGATAGTAGTTACACAAATTGAAGCACAAGCAGAAGTTGGACATCAAGGGGTAAGAATACCGCAAGCTCGACCGCACTGTGAAGAAGCATAACTTTTATGTAAATAAATAATACTACAATTCACGCAGCATTATCTAGCTCCAAGCTAAGCAGAGCTTGTGTTATGGGTACTAGATAACTGATATACATAATTTTATACATTACATAGATAGATATTTTTTATTATACATAGAAATCGACCTAAACACCCTGAACAAATATCTGCAGATCTTACACACATTTGTCCCCAGGAATCGAACCCGCAACCTCCTGCGTCGCAGGCAGGCCTTCGCCCACCGCGCCACAGAGGTTGTCTTATAAAACAAAGGCGTTGTCCTAACTTGACAAACGATTGCATGACATGGTGACGATGGTGTATTTGCACGATCAAACAAAAGAGTAGGTCTCGAATACAAATACTCATAAAAATAATAAAAATAAAGTACTTACGGTGAAGTAAGGGAAAGTCCAAAATGTTGTTGGATTAAATATCATTGCTTCTGAATATTGGTTCTAAATTGAGGTTTTTTTATAGACTACATAGTAAGCCTATCAAAATTTGATTTTCTGTTCGTTTGTTCTCTGTTTGCATGGCATGCAACGTCAATTTGTATTCATAAATTGACCTGACGTGCCATGACGCGAGTGCACGCAAATTACATTTCATTGAATCTTATCAGGGAAGGTTTTGCGGGATTGTTACTGAATATACGTATATCACCTTTATAAATGTTGAACACGTTATCAAAATCATACCGATTTTCCTTTGAACCTTTGAGAAAAGAACTCGCATCTTCTTCGCAGTGCGGCCTGACAACTCCTCAAGACTCCTTTTCCTTGGTTTATATTGTCTTTTTATTTGTGTTTGCTTTTAGTTTTACTTATTGTATATAAATTGAAAAAGTTTCGCTTAGTCTTGGGTAAAGACAAACTACAGAAGTACTGAAGAGTACATAGGTGAGGACCTCTGTGGCGCGGTGGGGAAGGCCTGCCTGCGACGCAGGAGGTTGCGGGTTCGATTTCCGCCACGGGACAAATGTGTGTACGATCTGCAGACATTTGTTCAGGGTGATCTGGTCGTTTTCTATGTATTATCATCATCATCAGCCTATATCAGTCCACTGCTGGACATAGGCCTCCCCTAAGAGCGCCATAGCGCCCTGTCTTCAGCTTGCCGCATCCATCATCTGTAATCTTTTGCAGTTCGTGATACGACCAGGCCGGCTGGCGACCTACACTACGTTTGCGGAGCCGCAGTCTCATCAAAAAAACGTTAACCCCAGCATAATCAAAAATAACCGAAGCCCAGACAAATTACTAGTTAATTCAATTATCGACCTGAACAAACGCAGCCATCCCATCTGCATAAGTAATTGACGTCGGTTCTATTCCCGGACAGACACAAATTGGTCATGGTTTTGTTATAATTATCGAGCGCAGTGAAACGGTTAACGGGGCTTACAATCAGAAACGATTGGAATAGTTTGATTTTCATTTGTTTTGTTCGAAGTTTGAATTATATAGAACAAAAACAAGAAACTATTTTGATTAAAATTTGTTTGTATTCGATGTTTAAATTCTATATGATACAATCTCTACAACGCGTTAAATGGTTGCGTTGATCAGTCGTCACTTTCGCTATTTCTTCTCCCTCTCTATGACGCCACTATCCTATGACGTCACTTTCTGCATCTAGTCAGTCACCCTAACTGGTTTCATGCCTTATTTCGTCTCTTTCCCTACTCGTCCGACGCCGAAGCCTAACTATCACGGTTCATGAGATACAGTCTGGTGACAGACGGACAGCGGAGTCTTAGTAATAGGGTCCCGTTTTACCCTTTAGGTACGGAACCTTAAAAACTAGCTGGAAAGAAAATTTGCTCGATGACGTCACTCTGAAGAGCCTTAAGAAAAACCGGCAAAGACAGAAGGGCCAAATAAGTACCCTTTTTGATACTTTACTTCCCACTTGATCTGTAAATTTTGATCTCTCTGATCTGGTCAAAAGGTTTCGTTTGATTTCGGATCAAGTAGGTTGATACAAAAATCTTTAAACCATCAGATCTTGACGTGTTTTAAAATATGCCTCATTTGAATTAGTAATTACTCGTATAAAACAAAGTTTCAACTGTAAACTGTAATAACAAAACGGGACCTGTTATAGACTCATTAGGCGAGGTATTCCACGTTCGTCCTCGCCTCGGCCCAAAGTAGTCTAAACTCGGAAAATCAAATTTAACCGTGAAATCGTTCCGGGTTCGTCCCATTTTAAACATAAGTATTTTAATGACAAGACATGAGATAAATCAGCTGCGTTCTATGTTTTTAAAATGTCCCATACTTATTTTTTTTCTATAGAAAATTCCTAACAATTTCTCGATGTTTTTCGACATTTACAATTCATATTGATATGTGAAACTAATTAAGATCTAAGTGTACGTTGAAATAAATATTTCAATCCCATGTGTAGTTGTTTACTTGTATGCAACCTAGGCATCTAGACCCGCGAGAATGATTTTCGTGTCGCTACGTGGGATTTCCGTGTGGTCTGTGTGTTCCGTGCGCGTCACATGTAAATAGCGATTTTTCAGAATTATTGTACAAAAACTACCTATGAATTATATGGTTTTTGGAATTGAGTTGAACTAAATTTCCTTGTAAGCTTATTCGAACGTTCAAAACCAATTTGTAAAAAATGTAATTTTTTTTTTATTCTTAATTTATGGTCTTTCCCGCACTTGCGATTATAACGCCCTGGTGAGTTTAAGGCGGTTGTATGGGTCAAACTAGCGCCGCCACCTATTTTATTTTATTATTACGTTGAACAAAGGAAATTTCAAAAATCCATCATACAGTTTGTGATACCTATTATAAGCTTTTTTTTAATGCCTCTGTAATAGTTTTAATCTATTTAGTTTAGCCAGAAAATCGAAAATTGATATTGGTGGCCACCAAGGGCAACTTCGATATTCTGCCTAAACCTAATAGAATAAAACTATTACAGAGGCATTAAAAAAAGCTTATAACAGGTATCACAAACTGTGCGATGGATTTTTAAAATTTTCTTTGTCCAACGTAATAATAGGATTAAATAGGTGGCGGCGCTAGTTTGATCCATACCACAGCCTTAACAGGAAAAACAAAATCAAATCTTAGAAACTAAAACGAGAATAAACATAATTACCTAGTATTAAAAGTTTGTACAGCAT
Organism: Eupithecia exiguata; assembly: GCA_947086465.1. Classification (NCBI taxonomy): domain Eukaryota; kingdom Metazoa; phylum Arthropoda; class Insecta; order Lepidoptera; family Geometridae; genus Eupithecia; species Eupithecia exiguata. The sequence goes on along the minus strand of OX352250.1, from coordinate 7,895,360 downwards.
TCTAGCTGTGTCCGAAAAAGGCTCAGCTAGAACGCTGTAAAAAGAAAATCATGTTCTAAGAAAGTTAAAATAAGACTTACAATTCCATCTCCAATATTCCGGATCACGCAAGGAACGAGCGCTGTCGAGCCGATCTGTGACGTCACAACAGTGTTGTTCTCAGTTTGAAAATGCTTTTCAGGGGTTGAGTTGAAGATGTCTTCTAATGGTGGAAAGGTGACAGTCAGTTCGTTGTGTTCGGACTTGACAGTTGGTGCTGGTGATGAAGATGATGAACCTGTGAAAGAAGAGCGGAACTTAATTTTGCTAAAGTTACCCGACCACTGGATCGGAATCGAAGCGCACACAGCATAAGTAGAATACATCTACCTACTGCTTACAGATTTTGCATCGGGAGTTTCAGGTATTTTTAAAATACCGGTATATAGCATCGGTATCGGCAGATATGCCGATCCGAAAGGTGTATTGTATTGTACTATATTGTCATACAGCGGGGCAATGCTAGACAGCGTTTGGGAAACTACCTCAAGTCTTCTCGTAATCCATACGGCAATGCTTGAAAACTAAAGTTTTCAATCATTGCGGTGCGTCCTACCCGTTAGGATCTACGGAGCTGAGACGTGGACACTCACGGTAGGGTTGATCCACCTGTTCAAAGTCGCTCAGTGAGCTATGGAGAGAGCTATGCTCAGAGTTTCTCTGAAGGATAGGGTTCGTAACGAATACATCCGACAGAGAACCAAAGTTATCGACATAGGTTTAAAAATTTGCTATATCTCGCGAAGAACCGGCAACCTCTGGGGTAAATTTGTTCAATTTACCCCAGAGGTTGCATTAAAAAACGTTTTCCCAATTGTGAAGTGGAGATCACAATTGGGAAAACGTTTTTTAATGCAATCAAATTATTATTAAATTATTACGAGTCCTTAAGAATACTTGTAGGTTATAAGCGACAGCAAAATTGGGGTTCAGTTTAAGACATTTATTTCTGCGACCCCTCAATAAAGTATAATATTACGTCTATGGTTCCCATAAAATGTAATGTCGTAGAATTTACGCGTCACAAAAAAATCCCATGAATTTTCAGCGTTCATTGCAGCTTTAGCAGTCTTAAAACTATCTCTAAAAGTCGAAATCCGTCCTTTATCCTCTTACAGGAAATTTGGTAGGAGGAAAAGAGATGAAGGTTTATTAAATGGAATGGAGCATTTGTTTTTATTTACCCGGAAAAACCCAACCTCGTTTATTGTTGAGTATTTAAAGGCCAGCCCACACGGTGCGGTGCGGTGAAATAGCCAGAGTTTATGCGCGCATATAATTTAGCTAAACTGTAAAACATTTGCTGAAAACCACGTCAAAAACGTGTTGAAGCCTGGGTATGCAGAGTAAAAATCCTAAAGGTAAATTAAAAAGATTCCAGGACAATGGAAATAAAGGCTTACGTATTTAAAGCACTTGTTGTTTATGTTTAACCCTCGGGTTAAAAATAGGGTTATAAATGTGAGGTTTTTGTCTGTCGGTGACCTTTTAAAGTCATAGCAGCCGTTGACAACACACACCGAGCTCTTATGAGGCGGCTAGTTCGTCGACCATGTTTTCTGATGCGGGAGTTCCCGACTTCTTCGCTATAAATGGACGCAGATAGCAGCTTTCTGGAGTCGACTAAAGTGCACCAACTACACTAGGCTAGGCTGTTTTTGTCTTTCTGGCCAATACCTATTATACAGGCACCGGATTTCAGACCACATGGTCGTAAATACAAAATAGTTATCTATCTCACCAATGTTAGTTTTAATAATTTGATTCAATATTTTTTCTATTATGTGCACTGTATATTCGTATATGATATTAAGGGTAATTTTGTGCCTGCATTAAACTGTTGTTCATTTCGTTTATACTGAAGTTAATTTATTTGAAACGTATAAAATCAGATATTATTCCTTTGTTTCATATTTCAATTTCAAAAGTTCGTAACTATTTTGGTTTTGAAAGCTCTTATTCATCATTTATCTCTCTCCCGTTTTGCTTAGCTTTTTTCGCTGCGCTTGTGCAGTTATTCGTTGTTGAAGTTTTTGCTTTTCGTTATTGTTATTGTTATCAGTTTCAGTGAAATTTTTATTCGTGAATGCGTTGGTTCGCATAAAATATCTTGGATTATAGAACTAACCAGCTTACAAATTAATTGATAATTATGCATAATCTCAACTGTGGATTTATTGGTTCAATTTTAATTTCAAATCTTGTGTTTTTGATTCGCTAGTGTTTAGTTGCCTTGTTTTTTAACTGGGCTTAAACGTTATTTGTACGATCTTTCTCCCATGATAGAAGTAAGGTTTTTTAGGTATAAGCTTTAACGCACTCACTGCCCAGAGTCGGCGGTACGACCCGCATGGGCGCGCATTCGTAAGGCCATAAGATGATAACAGATAGCCTTGAGTGAGAGAGGACATTAGGGCAGGACGCAGCAAGCACTTTGAGAAGCCTTGCTAGGCACAAATACGGGTTTAATTTAAATATCAATAAAGTTTTAAAATATTTGTCACCAGTTTGACCCTGAAGTACTTGCCGCGTCCCTGCCAATGGCTGCCTTTCCATGAATTGAGCCTAGGATAGAAAAAAACGAAACGCGTCAGATTTCGCAATGTGTAGTCGAACCTTACAGAAGAGAGGTATTTAGGGTGGAAATGAGACTGACGTTCGGGATGTTTATCACAAGCCGGCAATATTGAGGGTAGTTTGATGAAAGGTGCTTTATTTGAAGTGGGGATGAACTCTTATGACTTAGGGCCCTATGTCATTAGGAGCCCGTTGGCGCCACCGGTCGCGCCACCAACAAATGTGTAGTTACAGTTGTATGGGGATACCTTACCTGATACCAGCTTGGTTCATCATCATCATCATCATCAGCCTATATTACTGCTGGACATGCCTACCCTAATGAGCTTGGTTCCTAGCAGCTGCAAGGGTAAGTGGGTAATTATGAACGCTGCAGCTTTAGGTGTGAACAACAAAAAGTAGCCATCTGAATTGTAGGCCTACCATGGCCGTAGTGATACAAAAGTCACGATGAGCAAAAAAAAGAGCTTTGTTGCGCATCCAAATTTCTTCCCGACTACCAAATCACCCGCTGATGGTGCAACTAATTATATGTAAAAGCTATTTGGCGTCTAACTTGCTCCACCGCCAATAAGAAGTGGTGTTTTTTTTGGTGTTTCTAGATTGGTAGGTCACCACGGTGCAGCGGTGGCACGAAACAATTGAATTGACCGGTGGCGCCACCATGCGTGTAAAGACATAGAGCCTTTATGCATGTGGCCCTTAAAAAGTTAGAAATTACGATTGTCGAATACATAGAGTTATGGCTAGTACTATAATAGCTCTATGGTCGAAAATTTGCAAAAGATTATGAATTTTTTGACGAGAGATGGCGTAAAAACTTGATTCGTTTACAAGAGTTGTCCCCCAATGTACTAAACTGTGAAAACTTGATGGGGCTTGGACAGGGATAAAAAAAATCTGTTACAGTAGGAATGATTTTGCACTGCAGACCAGTTTAGATATAAAACAAATAAATTAAAATAAATAAATAATGCCGGATAAATCTCACAGCATGCTTTAGCCCCAAACTAAGCCGAGCTGTAATTATGGGTACTTAAATAGGTACCTGATATAATAACATTACTTGTTAGTTTTAATTTAATTCTATTATTTGATTGTAATTTTCTTTGTTAATAAAAAGATAAGTACTTTAGATGAACATGAATATATGAAACAATAATAATAATTGTAATAGAAGATATTCATTTATAACATTTTAGAAAACACCCAGAACACCCTGAAAAATTTACTCTGCAGATCGTTCAAACATTTGTCCCGAGGCAGGAATCGAAACCGCAACCTCCTGCGTCACAGGCAAAAAAAAACAGATCCTGTAAAACGGATGCGGATGTTAATACGCCTCGTGATAAGTTATATGTTGATATTTGATATTTCGCCATAACTTCACTAACTGTCAAAATTGACATTATAACATAACCCAGATTTCATCTCGAAAGCTTTTAAAACCATAGCCAAGATTCTGAGAGCCATCTAGCCTACTATGATATGACAAATGGTGGTGGTAACAGCCTGGCCGGGTATAGCCTTGTGATAAATGCCTTCTCAACTCAACAGTACTACACGGTATGAAATAGGGGTGTAGTTTATCTTACTGACATTTTCCGGATATGTTTTAAGATTTGGGGCTGGAATTTATTTATTGTTGTTGGTTCATTTATGGTCTTTTAGAGTAGACAAGTAAAAGGGTCATTGAGAAATACAAATGCTTTATTCCTGCAGATCATTATTATTCTTAAATTAGGTATTAGAATCATTTTTAAAATATCAAAATTCTGTTTGATTTCTATGGACTAAAACGATATGCTTAATACTGAATTAGTTAGAAACTTAAAAAAATTACCCGCTTATATAAAGGTTCAGATGGTTTATGATTATATAAACCATAAGTGGTTTATTTTTCGCTTCTTCCACTAGTGGACAAAAAATTTAAGCGAACAAAATCAATAACATTTTGTTTCTTAATTGATAATATTTACTATTATTAAGCTGTTTATCTATAAAATTTGACTTGTCTAAGTGCTTATTTTGTAAGCCTAAAGAAATAAAGTTATTGAATTTTGAATTTTGGATAAAAAAATGTGTTTATTTATATTTATTCAGTAAAACATAGGGATTTGGTTATCAAGTGAAATTTAAATATCATATTTTAAATTCACGCCAAACCGCTTGCCGGCGACGTGGTGTCTGCGCTTGAAGTCACTTTTTAAATTTTCATCAGATTTTTGAAGCATTTTCAAGTGAAAATTGTCGTTTGCAAGGTATGACGTCACTTTGTTTTTATGTTTTGCCTGTTATGTCAAATTGCTGTGTTTTGTAGTTATTTAAAATATCGATTGCATCATTTAATTTTTTTAAATTTCAAGAAATCCTTTTTAAATACATAGCTTGCCTGTAGGTACGTTAAGCCGTTGGTCTTGCGGGTGACCTCTCCCTCGTCCTGTTGGTCTGCCGTCCCTTCGGATTAATAGAGTGAGGAAATAGAGAGTGCACCTGTGCTTACGCATACACTTTTGTACTATAATGTGTCGAAATGGGAAGGAGGACGTCATTCCGTATGATCATCGTCATGTTTTTACCCGACTACCGACAGGGGAGGGTTATGAGGTTAGCACCCTATGTTTGTATATTTGTATGTTTGTATGTATGTGGCCGATTTCTTTGTTCCCACGTAGCGCTGAAACTACTGGTTCGATTTCCACAAAATGTATCGATTGATTCGTCTCAATATCCCGATGGTTATAGGCTATAGGATTTAGGGCTCCGCCCCCGAATAAGCCAACAAAACGCGTATTAAAGTTTACGTAGCCGCAGGCTGCAGGCCCCATAGAGAAAAATTACAATACCTACGACCTATTTTCATCAACTCTATGCCTATCAAATATAACCGATACGTCATTCTATTTTGTCAATGTAAAAGTAAATATTTCAAACAAGAGATGAGATATTTAATATGAACATCACGGTCCATGAGATACAGCCTGGTGACAGACGGACAGACGGACAGCGAAGTCTTAGTAATAGGGTCCCGTTTTTACCCTTTGGGTACGGAAACTTAAAAATACAAACAACCGAACAAAGAACCTCAACGTTAAATCGGTAAAAATAGCAACAAATTAGAACTGATAATAACAATTGAAACAGTTGAGCTAGCTGCAGACTGCTGCAACAATATAGAGGTAGCTAAACTGATCCTTATCAAGTGTGTCTGATAAGCCAACTGATGAAATCACGTATCAAAATAACTCACAACATAACTCATAACTCACAAAATAAGCTTACGAAGAAGTCAAATTATAAAGTAAAATTAGTATCAAATAATAAATTTTCTCTTCGCTTCAATTTCTGAAAGCCGCGCACGAAACCGCGGCGAAACCCTAGTTAATTACAATACGTCCCAAGATACCGAAAATCTTTTAAACTCAATTATTTCGTACTCGTACAGTCAACGAGAAAAATTACCCACTAAACATTTTAAAAGCTTACGTAACTCTCGACGCAAAACAAGCGATATTTTATGATCTTCGTCATTGTCTCTCAAACGAATGAACCAATTTCGATTTGCTTGAAACATAGAGATGTTTGATGTGAATCAAAGCAGTGGTTGAAATTTTTAGAAATTTTAGTCATAGGTGTGGTAGAAATCTTTAATTAGGATGTGAAAATTACAATCAAATAATAGAATTAAATTAAAACTAGTATTTACAATTGAAACAATTGAGCTAACTGCAGACTGTTGCAAACAATCTACAAGTAACTCAACTGATCCATATCAATACCAGTCAGAACCGTGCCCAAGACCAATTAGGATGTTAGGTATGTTACATAACTAAGGTATGAAACTGCTTAAAAAAAATAAGGTTTAAGATTTTGATCAAACAAAAAAAAACGCCTATGTTAATCAATCGAGAAAAGTTCACCACCGCTCATCTGATTTTCTCGTTGACTGTACCTACATAGAGATAAACATAAGCTTTCAACTTAATTAAGTAATACCCAAATTAATATGAAATTCAAAACCTCAAATTACATTCCACAGAAATTATTATTTTGAGCATATGGTAATGACGGGTCTGAATTACCAGAAAAGCAAGGTTGGGTGAAATCAGTTTGTAACTATAAAGGTTTGTGTTTGTGACTTTTAATTTAATAGTGCAGTATTGTTTCGTCCATTATTTCCAACAATTAATGGGCGAAACGATACTTTAATAATTTGGTGTTTTTAAAACTATAAACCGTCAAAATGTACGCTTTGGGTACGGAACTCTAAAAACGAAAAATCCTCGCACAAAAAAGTATTATTTATTTGCATTTTTCACATTTTTTCCGGCAACGTTTTTGTGGCCAGTTTTTCCCGTTTTTTGTTCGCTGTGTAAATTGAGAGGAAAGGTTTTAAACGCTTAATTAAGAAGTTTTGCAACTAAAGTCGAATTTCACCGTTTGTTAAACTAAGTTCAGCTTGAACCGTATCAACGTGCGCTATGTGCTGAACTCGTTTGCGAGCGCTAAACACAGTTTATCTATCGTTGATCGCGTTCAATTGAAACGGTGAAATTTGACTTAAATCGTTTGAACTTTGAGGTTGTGTTTAGTTGGAAACCCTATGGTTTGGGACACAACAACTTTTTTTAATAAGTGGAGCTTACATCTCATGGTCTGTGAAGTAGACAACTTATTTTTAGGGACATTTACGTGTACAGGTAAATGGTATCTTCAGCTTATTTGTCTGTCGGGGATATCGTGGGCCTATGTACAAAGAAATAAAGCAAGTAAAAATACCTATGCTCTATGACGGTACTTTTTTGTCTATGTGTAAGATTCAAACCAGCACTTACCTTCTCCAGCGCCTATGACGGTGTGGATGAGAAGCCCCACGACGCATAGGCAGCGTCGGCCCTCCACACTCATCGCTACCTACAACAAGATAAAAATACAATACAATATATATCAATAAATCTCAATTAATCACAAACAGTGAATTATATAGATTACTAGCAGCGCCTCGCGGTTTCACTTATACAATATAAAACAAAACCTATGTCACTCCCTAAAAAGGAAGCTTTCTAATGGTGAAAGAATTTTTGAAATCGGTCCAGCAGTTTTTTAGATTATTCGTTAAATACAAAAATACAAATCTTTCCTCTTTATAATATTAGTGTAGGTAAACATGGCACATGCAGTATCAGAATGAGTATTAATACTCCTTCGGTTTTTACACAGTCTTAAACACAGTTTCCAGGTTCCGGGTAGTAGAAAATCTTCTTCTCGATTGAAGTTCCTGTGCATGGTATCATAATGGAACACTAATGGCATGTAATGTCGCTCTGGTGACATTACTAATAGATTTTGTAACTAGATTCAAAATTTGAACCAGACCAAAGAAAATATTTCGCTTTGTCAGATTTTTCAATCACAGAAATCAAATTTCCCGCGATTAATATTTTACAAGAGTTAGTACAGACCATGTTTACAACTGTAAAAACACGCCATTTATGACAATTTCACAGTTTCTCATAACTAATCCTCTGCTGTAAACGCGACTTTATTTAGGCCGTTCAGTTTTTGCTGGCAACACTCCAACCACACGCGGTCACACTGTATGGCCAAGCTAACTACATCATGCACATGTGGCTCGTCCTTTACACTGGTGTACATGTGGCATTTATATGAAAAGAGAAGGTGCCTCATCGCCAGTATTATTTTATAAACACTACAGACACTGCCTTAGACAATTTAACCCGCTGTCTTGTCTAAGGACACTGCACTGAATACTACGTTAGCGAACAAGACGCGATCACAAAGCAGAAGGGTGACATAATATGTGTTTTAAGGCTGGTATTTCGAAAAAATCAAAATTATCATGATCTTTGAGATCCTAATGCTGCTCGAATATTAAATATAGGATTCTTATACTCCTATACCTAATATTCCATTTCATTCTGTACAAAAGCGCCAAGATAGATTTCAATTCAATTCAATTAGTTTATTTCAGCTTAGATAGGTACACATAATATACATATTTCAGCCATATAGGTACAAAAACAAAAGTAAAATAAAATAAAATAAAATAAAAACATTTCTTAAATTAACGGACCACACAATCTTCATAAGCGCATTGCACTATGTGTGCGCGTCCAGAACTTCATGAAAGGACAGTCCGTGTCCAGCCTTCCAGCTATAAGTTTCAGATAGCTACTGGTACCGCCCCTGACCCGACGCATCAGGGATGCTGTTCTGTTGCGGATGATTGCGTAAAAGTCATCAACGCGGGACTCTGCAAACATCCCGGATGCGCTACAGAAGCGAGGCAGTCCCAGCAGCACTCTGAATCCATTATTATACTGGACGCGCAGGGCATTCCAGCATTTCTGCGTATAGTTAATCCACAGACTGCACGTATAGAAAGATTGACAGTACGCTCTAAACAAACTTATCTTAACAGCTGTACTGCAACGTGCGAATCTGCGGGCCAACATATTTGCTCTAACTGATAATGCCCTGCGCTCTCTTTCTACATCTAAATCATCTGAGAGAGTCTCGGAGACCCAGTGGCCCAGATACTTGAACTCGGATACCTTCTTTAGTTCAGTGCCTGCCAGCGAAACTGATGGGACCGTAGAATAGGTCTTTGCTCCAGCTTTAAAAACCATTAGCTCACTTTTGCTGGCGTTGTATCTGAAGATTTGAGCGCTCTCATACTATCGTGAGGTACCGTAGGTGCGGTGCCGCAAACATTTTGAAGCGCGTGATTACTCCCGCAAAAAAGACCAAGAGGACGGTCACCAACCCGCATGAGGGGCCAAAGACAGAGTGGTGTGGAAGTGGTTCACCAGCGTCTCCGTGAAAGCATTTTCAGGATGGGCAAAACCTTCAGCAATGAAGGACGCAATACAATACAATACAATACAAAAACACTTTATTGTACACCAGAAAAAGAACATTACAAAAAGACATTACATGAGACAAGTACAATGGGCGGCCTTATCGCTTAGAAGCGATCTCTTCCAGGCAACCTTTGGATGGAAAGAATTATGTGAATTTAAGAAAGGCAGGGGGTGTACTAAAGATAGACTAATAAACACATAAGCTAGATATACACATAAAATAAGTATAATTTACTAAAATATACTACATAAATAAATAAATATTATGTACCAATATTCACTATTCTGACAGCAAAAACTCCTTGACGCAACACAATGAAGAAGAAGATATAATTTATGAAAAAAATCCGGTTACGCTTCTCACTGAAACAGGGTGTGTTTCGTTATGGTATTGAAACAATTTGCAACACTTTTCACGTCAAAATAAATGATTTCTCATTAAAAGCAATTCATTTCTGTTTCTAATGAATCGTTCCAATTAGCAGAAGCACCGAAACTAAACCGCAGTCGGTATTGAAATTTAATCGGAGCTTGCACATTTACAATACTAATGCGTGTCTGTGGTTTTGCTTGGTTGTTGTTGTTATTAATATCGGGTTATAAATTGCTGCATTAATAGGTACTGAGAAAGTTCTCATCAAAATCGGCTCGGAAAACGGAGAAATAGGGGACCATCTCACTAATATTATAAACGTGAAAGTTTAGATGGATGGATGGATGTTTGTTCCTTTATCACGCCAGAACGGCGAAAGGGATCTGGATGAAATTTGGCACAGAGATAGATTATAGTCTGGAATAGGACATAGGCTACTTTTTATCCCGAAATTCCTACGGGAACGGGAACTACGCGGGTGAAACCGCGAGGCGCTGCTAGTATTTATATAAAAAGTGCGAGTCGGACACGCGCAACGAGGGTTCCGTATTAAAATCATGATGTTAGGTCAACGAGAGCTATCCTACTAGATTTGGTCTCTTTTTAGAGTCAAAAAAATATTTTTGAGATCAAACAACAGTTTACAGTTTTCGGATTTAAGTACTTTTGCTATAAGACCATGCTTCTTTCCAAATTTAAAACCTATAGGGTACGTAGGGAAGTACCCTATGGGTTTTGTGTGCAAAACTGTATGTAATGTATTCCCTTGGACTGTAACTTTTGATTGCGTTTATTTAAGAGTAAAATTTGTATCACGACTCCAAGAGTTTACGGATGTAATATTTGAGGTTAATTTCAACTCGATACGTTCCACATGTTCCTGAAAAAAGATTATTGATAGACAGACAGCCAGATGGATAACAAAGTTATCCTATTATGGTTGAATTTTTCCTTTTGAGGCACGGAATCCTAAAAACATAGGTATATCGGCCGAACTTACAATGTCCTCCATTTTTCGAAGTCGGTTAAAAATAACCTAATATGTTTTTTTTTATTTAAACAAGGCCTTTCTTTTACACTTTCTTCTGGTTCACTGCAGTAACAGCCGATTTTTCATCTGTTTGTCACATCGTGTGTTTGTCAACAATTTGTCATTTGCAAAAAAATGTCTACCTGGCTCTCGTCAACACTCACTAAATAAATGATTACTAGGCATTTAAAAAGCAGATTAAACCGAAATAGTTGAAACGTTGTTACGATTGTTCAAAGCAGTTTCAATTTGAACAGCAAATGTTCAAATTGGATGAATCGCTCAAAGTCCAATCGAACTTGTTAAAACTTTTACAAGACAAAGTCGATTGAAAACCTTAGAGTAAAAGTATTTCAAAAATTTATTGACATAGTTTGAGAGGTTGGTTATTAAAATCGAAACTTTACTTTGAAATAAATTGATTGTAATCAGCATTTCGATGAATTTACATTAGTTTATAAACTTTAGGTTTTTGTTGGACATATCTGAAACAGCATCATCTACCCTTAAAATAATTAAACTTGGGTTATAGTTTTGATAATTATTATCAAAACTATATAAATTTATTATTATTATTATAGCTAGACTTGGCCACTTTTTTGATATGCGTCTAACTCATCCTTCCATCGACGCCTAGGCCTTCCACGCGGGCTGCACCCATTTGGAGTCCATTTCGTGATGGTTTTTGCCCAGAACTCCTCCGGTATATGGCACACGTGTCCGGCCCAGTCCCATTTTAATTTAGCATACTTTTGAGCTACGTCCGCTATCTGGGTCTGGGATCGCAGCGTAGAGTTCCATATGCGGCCTGTGAGTCTAACTCCGAGGATGCTGAGTTCCATAGCTCTCTGGCAAACACCGAGGCGGGATTTTTGAACATTGGTGAGTGACCAACTTTGGGCAGCGTATGTGAGAAATTGGAGAATGCATAGGTTCATTTGTTTACGCTTTAAAGATAGTAGCAGCGCTGCAGCGGTCCCTTCATAAGGTCTTCATAAACCAATAGCTGTAATATGAAACTGAATTATTAAAGTAAAATTCAAATAATAGATAAAAAATACAACGATATGGATCAATATGCTTCTAAGTTGTTTGCAGTTAGCTTAACTGTTTCAATTGTAAATACCTACTAAACATTTCTTTCTATTCTCTGGATGTCTTTACAATTGATAAAAACTGGCTAACCGCCGACTGTTGACTAAAATCTAGATCAAAAACGATACACAGCCAAAAAAGTCCCCAAGACGCTTGCTGCAAAGAACAACAAAGAAGGACTTGAAAAAAAAAACATAAAAGAAAAAAAAATTACATAACCTACAAACATACATAAAAATCATCATCATCATCAGCCTATATCAGTCCACAGCTGGAAATAGGCCTCCCTATGTCCAGCAGTGGACTAATTACATTACATAAAAATAAGGTTGTCTAATTTTACAACGATGGATAACACTGATAAAGCCATTTTTTAAAGATGTGGAGTAATTTGGCACGTATGATGTCCATGGACATCATACGTGCCAAATTTAGGAATGGAGAGCATTGCAATGCTCTCCATTCCTTTTACGGGTAATATATTAGAAAAGTACCTACTTACACGGAAAACATATTTTTTGACGCAGGAAACCGACCCTCCGCGTTTGTTGTTCAGATCATCAATGATCTCAACAATAAAAGTTACAAACTGTTTATTAAAACGATACAGTCAGACAAATAGTTAGATAAACTACAAAAGCATCGATAGTTTTATTCACATAATCCTGTAACGCGTGAAAACAAAATAACGTACAAAAGACTTGAATCTCAAGTCCTGAGTCACCAAGCCACAATACTTGTCAAGGACCCCCTTACAAAGGGGTTAAGGGGGTACCTAAAGGGGTGAAAAGGGGTACAAACCTTTTGTTATAATGATCTGTATTGTTGTGAAAGTGCTGAGTTGTTTTGCTGTTTATATTTAAGTATTTTATTATAATTTTTTATACTTGTAGGTAGGTTATTTGAGTTCCTTCCGTGAGTATTTTTTCATCTAATATATCAATATGAATTTATGAACATTTGGAAACGCTATAATTTTTGAAGCTAGAACTGAGCACATAGTCCATTTGACGATAGCGTCGACACGTCATCGTAACGTGTAATTTTTCCATAGATTTTGGTACGCCTCTACCATGAACAGAACTATAACCTGAGTTAAAATTTCGGTAAATAATATTCATCTATTTCTCGAACTGTGACATCAGGTGGTTGCTAGGATGATTTTTAAGTTTTACGGGATAAATACTAATCCTTCGGGAATAAAATTTATATGAGACCATCTAGGGATCATTCTCTATAGAATAGTGAAAGAATTATCAAAACCGGACTACTCTGTAAAAAGTAATGCGTGGTCTAACATAAAAAAAAATATACGCGTCGACTTGAGCACCTCCTTCGTTATTTCGTCGGTTGAAAAAAGGATATTTCCGGAAAAGCTTTTGAAAAATCTCTCTCAGAAACTGGTGTCTAATATTAACAATCTACTAGCCAAAATGTCGGTAAGCTGGCATCAGTTGCCAAAAACAATCCATTAATGACACCCCCACCATCACACAAAGAGGCACGCAGTCATTAATATACGCAGAGTAGTTCGGAAGCGATTCCAACAGGAATATATCAAAGAAGGAATTTGAATTCTATCACAACATGAAGGAACTGGAAAGCAGAATTTTACAGTTATTTATGTAAAGATTTGTACCACTCGAGGAGATGACTGTGTTGGTGGCCTGTCTTAATGGACACTACAGCCAGGTACAGGACATACACAAGTGCACAAGTGTGTTGCACGCTATTCTTTCGCTCTCATCAATAAGAAAATGCCGTAATGGAAAGACGGGCCGACATGACGTCATGTCGGCCTGTCTTTCCATTTGCTGTAGTCTCTATTAAGACTCGCCACCAACACAGTCATCTCCTAGATTCTGGTTGATCATCTTATACGAAGTTGCACAAAAGGGAAACCCCGATGTGCAACTATTCGCAGTTGAGCAACCTCAAGAATAAGAGAACTCACGGATACGTTTCCATCGCAATAAAACGTGCGAAACCGAATACGGAAACTAGTAATTAGAATAATAACTGTAAATACCCTTGACAACCAATAACTCCCTACTTACAATTCCTAGCAAGTCACAAATCTGATTCAAATATAGGTACAATTATCTACTAGCGAATTGAATTGTGTGCCGCTTAATTGGCAATAATAACCCTTTCTCTGCAACTTCATGTCGCTGTTATTGACATGTAAAGTCTGTTACAGCTCCTGCTTACACCCTTTACCTCTGAATTATACAAAATTATTATTGTTAGTCTATAGTAATCTCTATACTAATGTTATAAAGAGGAAAGATTTGTATTTTGGTATTTATATATGTAACGAATAAACTTAAAAACTACTGGACCAATTTCAAAAACCTGTGATGAGCACTAACTCAAATTAAATACATGTTTTTGGCTTTTACTGACCATAATACAGTAAATGACGAAAACAAACCATGTACTGAGAGTTAGTGCGTGCCAAGGTTTCTACAGAGAAACTTACTTCAGGCGTTACTTTGCGGAAATCCATTGCGCAATATTAGGATGAAAAATACTAAGTAACAATTAGGTATACGTAAGATCTCTGTTAAGATCCCACAAAATGAGCGTTTATTAAGCTTTTATTAATGAGCGGCGAAAACTCACAAAATTGACTTCCCGGTGTAAAAGCACCTTATAGCATGACATTCATCAAAAACCTGTAATTTCCCGCAAAGTTATAACATTAGGGAAGTTGCAGATTGCAGGCGATCATTAGCGAGCATTTCCTAATTGGACTCGAAAGTTCGCGCTTCAATGGTTCGGTTTGTGATTAATGGCGTTTTTGATACCGGTTCTTTCTGGTTTGATGCGGCGGCTGACGGTGATAATTGCATCAAGAAATGTTGTAGACATGTTTTTCTCGCCTAATTTTGGCTACGGAGGCCAGCATCAATGGATGCGGATGTCCGCAGGACATATTTAATAGTGCACATATATGTGTGTAAGCACAGGTGCACTCTCTATAACCTCACTCTCTTAATACGATGAAACGGTAGACCACACGACCGAGAAGAGGTCAGGCGCAGGACCAACGGAAGAACTTTCAATTCAAGAAAAGGCAAATGAGCGGTGGCATAAAAGAATATGGAGTAATTTTAATAAGAGCATTAGATTAAACCTTGATGCTTTTATGACGAACGATGCAGCGCGGCAGGTGAAGGTCCGCCTGCAATGTAGGATGTTGCTGGTTCGATTTCCGACTCCAAATGCAAAGTGCTTTATTTCCTGTAGACCTTACAAGACTCTTGGACACGTCACAAAACTCAGATTACATAAGGGCACACAACTCAGGACAAATGTGTGACGATCTGACATATGACAGGAGACGTCAAAATTACAGAGAACGGCAAAACTGATAGAAAACGTCAAAAAACGACGGAAAATGGGTTGGTTACAAATCAACCAATTATAATAATTTTAAGTTATTTTTAAAAATTTCTACTCCACAATTTCCACACAATTTCGCTTCCGTTGATGGCATCACATCATCATTAAAGTATTCTAACATTATTCATTCCTAAGAAACAGCTGAATAATCTCGATAATCGATTCCTTTTTCAGCCATCTCGAATATTGCATCGAAATATATTTTCCGCAAAGAAATGACAAACAAAATCTATCTCGTATCCATGATTCAGCATAAAATAACTCGTTTATGCGAAACGTGTATCAACGTAGCTCAGTTAGAGCTACTCTGAAAATGTAAACGATAAGTGAGTGCGAAAATAATTATGAACATATCTGAGATAAAATCACTTCTGCATTTGTAAAAGGCGTTGTTAATATTAAGAAGATTTTTTGTGAAGCACTCGCTTATAAATAAGTAATTTGGTTTGAATTTATAATAACATACTTATGCTCCGTTCTGAACACACCTCGCATTTATTTTCAAAGATAATACGTGAAGCATTTATTTTCTTTGATTAAATGAGCCAATGCAATATTCACAGACACTGTTTCTTTTTTAGAAATACTGATGGGTATCTACCAGCTTGAAAAATAACACGACTTACAATAACTTTGATATTTATTGAGCTGACAGATTGCGACTATCTATCTATATTCTATTAAAAGTCGAATTCTTTCATAAAGGCAAAGAAAATAAATGCGTGTACGAGTTTTGGTACACAATAGAGCAACTGTATGGCTTTTTAAATAGTAACAAGTAGCACATAGTAGTAGTTGTAAAACAATACCATGAGTTCCCTTTTCTTTCGAATTTTCAAGTAACAATGTAACATCAAAGGAGAGGCCTTGACAACCAGTGGAATGAAATGTGACGACAAAAAATGTAACAACAGTCTTTTACAAATTTACCGGACTAATAACGTTTATATGTACGTTCCGAAAATATCACAATCGAACAGCAGAGTAGTCCCCTGGATGAGTTTTTATCGCGATTCAAACACGGTGAAAAGATAGCCATTACGCGCAATTAATCTCTTGGCCATTGTTGCGGGTAAAAATGCGGGTTCGTTTTAAAATGCTGGTTCGTTTCAAAATGCGGGTCGGGACAGTCAGAATCAACGGTAGCTAATGGAATTTGAAGTGCCAATTTTTGTCCGCTAGAAACAAAAGCTAGTTCAAATAGACTGTTTCTCTTTTGTTTCTTTAGTTACTATTTTAGGAGCCGGTTTGAATATTTTATTTTATTTTCGAAAGGTCTATTATTGCTGTTGACCACAAATGACCATGACAGCGTTACCGGAGTTCACCAAATCGGAGAAGAGCTGATCTCACATGATATAATGTATTTTTCATCCCTGGAAAGAGTATTTTTGCTTTTCGATATCTGAGTGCAAAAGCCGTTTTTATTCGCTAGAGGATAAAGTAAATTGAATTTAGAAGACGATCTTCTAAATTCAATTTACTTTATCCTCTAGCACACGATGTTTTTTCAATTTTAAAATCCTTCACTTGCTCGTTCATAAAAATTGACGCGTCCCAAAGATTTTCGATGGAACCGACTAAGATTTCGTGGCTTAGTTGGTTAGAGCACACCCGTACTGAGAGTGGGGCGCGGGTTCAAGTCCTGTCGAAATCGAATAATTTTGGGAACTTATTTCAAGTTTAGACTTCGATCAAAAATTTCCGGCTTCGCCGGCCCCCCTTAGATTCACAATGCGCAGCCCACAACCTTCAGTAGCAAAAGAGGAACATTTTGACATGTTAGGAAAGCTTTTCAACTAGTGTCATTTTAGCGTTCAGACAAAAAGCATGGGTAAGTGCTCGTACAAAAAATGCAAGAATCACTCGTCCAAAGTGCTGAAAAAGGATGGAATTTCTTATTTTCAGTAAGTTTAAATATATTTTGTACCCGTATATTGAGATGTGAGTCATATACTTGTGAAATCAGCATAAAATATTGTTGTTTGGTTTGCCTATGTTAAAATATTAAATTTGTTCTAAATTGATAAATGGAGAGGCTATTTCTTCTAAATTTTTTTTTCATTTATAGTATGTAGGTATTAATATATTTTTCATAAAAATAAGTTTAATATTACTAGTTGATGATTTTTAAAATAACTAGTTGGCCCGCCCTAAAATTTCATTTGCGTAGACTCTCTAATAAAAGAAAGACTAGGTTCTTACCTACCTACCAGAAGTATGAATTTATAAAACGTTTATTTTTTTCCCGAAAAAAAATCGTGCAAAGCCGCAGACAGGAACCAGTTCTTTTTAATCTAGAGTGCCTGCCTGAAATTGTATTGTAAGTTTTAATTATTGTATGTCTGAAATGACCCTTTTGTATAAATACCTACTGTTGAGACACCAATTTATAGTTTCATCAATAAATGATTCGTTATCTTTACCTGAATTCTGTTAATTAATCCTTATAGAAAATAAACTGAGTAGGTAGGTATATAATTCTCAGGTAGGTAACTACCTACTTACAAATTAAATAAAATGAATTCGACTCCACCAATCTCTTGTTCCGTATGGAAAAAACTTGTCAGGCTCTGCGCAAACTGTCTGCGTCAAAACAAAACGAACCCAATTTTGAGTGACATTTTTGTAAGGCTCTAGGTATCTACGGGGGAGGCCGCGAACTCCTTATTTTTGATCGAAGAGTTTAGAGTATTAAATTTATTTACGGGAATTATCAAGGACTACTGCAATAAG
Organism: Eupithecia exiguata; assembly: GCA_947086465.1. Classification (NCBI taxonomy): domain Eukaryota; kingdom Metazoa; phylum Arthropoda; class Insecta; order Lepidoptera; family Geometridae; genus Eupithecia; species Eupithecia exiguata. The sequence continues at coordinate 7,877,218 of OX352250.1, read as the reverse complement.
CCGTTCATAGTAGAAGGTATCTTTTTTTTGTTTCGTTATTTTTGATGCTGACCGTACAAAATGGCCGTGCCGATGGATATAAAACCCACCTCGGTTATTGTTATTTAATTGAAAGGTGTAATGGAGATAAACTCAATTGCCTGACTCGCTAATCGAATATTTATTTATTTACGAGCTTACTTTATGAATTGAGGTGTATTTAGACGATTTTGTCGCATTTTATTCGCCTTTAGATTTTCCTATCGAATCAAGACAACTCAATAATGGTATCAGTGAGAACTTAAATAGATGATCCGTTTCATTTTAATCGTTTAGTTATTCGGAGTAAATTACAATCAAATAAAAGTATTAAATTAGAACTAGTATTTACAATTAAAACAATTGAGCTAACTACAGTGTTGCAAACAATCTACAGGTATCTCAAATAATCTATATCAATACCAGTTGAAAGCGTCCCCAAGACGCTGGCTGCATTGCCCCGCTGTATGGCAATGCATGCGCTGCGCCAGATACTCACCAGCTCTCGGGTCACGCGTCGCTTCGACAGATAATTTTTAAAAACCCGAAGAGCCTCTGTACCCCACGGACATGGTCTCGACTCCAAGGGGAGCAAATGCATAGGCTCTATCGAGACCTGTATATTTACTATTCGGAGTAGAGTAACATTATTCAAGCATCCGAAGTTTCACTTTGTAATAAAACTGAATTTTGTATGATTTCGGTCACTGCCAAAAATCCTAGCTTCTAAACTGTCCCACCAGTGGGTCAAATTAGTGGGACCACGCGTCGCGACCCAAAAATAGCACTCAAGCATTTTATATATTGGTTCAAAACGTAGCTTATTCAACAGGCTACTTAGTGAACCTATCGAAGTTTTTTTGCCTTATTTGGTAAGTTTGACCTATCCAAAGCCTCAATCCGGTTTTTATTAGATTTTCAGATTTCAACAGCTTTATTTTTTTAAGCTTAACAAAATAAGCACGTAATATCGCATAAGCTCTGTTTTAACCGGATTGATCGCGTTTATTTTATATTTGATCAATCCGGTTAAAACAGTGTTTTATTATGAGTTCTCGCGAAAATAACCTAAGAATATACTATTCAATTCAATTCAATTCATTTATTCATACTATAGATTCACAGGGAACACTTAGTCAAGTCATTTTACAAAAATATACTACTATCGTATAAGCTGCCCAGTTTCAGCGGTGCGCCGCCGCTACTCAGGGGTTCGGATGAACATGCGCGTCGAAGGCCATGAATCTGATAATTCAAATCAATATCTAAACTAAAAGTATTATTAAATAAGCAATAAAGTGTTTGATTTTCTCTCGTCTTCAATTTTTTGTCAACTAATGGAAGAAGTATTCTTTCCAAATTATTTTTTTGTAACTCATTACATTTTTGTGAACTGTAGGTACGTTATAAACGTAAATTACAAGGTGAGATAAAAACCCTTATAGCTACTTAGCTGTGACGTCAGAAACAGATTACAAAGTCATTCCGCTACGGAACGGGATATTGCCGTTTACATGTTTACCTAATTTGTATTTTGGAGGAAATTTTATTTGGAGTTTATGATGGCGTTTCAAATTTTCACGGAAAGGTAAAGGATCAATGGTGGAATTGCATGGTGTTCCTAATTTTCTGCTTATTTTGGGGTGTAATTTTCTGCTTATTTTGGGGTACTGTTCAATTTTGTTATACCTACCTATTATCAGCAATTTAGAATTGGTAATGGTTGACAAAAGGTTGACAAATTATCAATCTGCCAAGTTTTGTCGCTTGAGACGACAGACGGACAGAAGAACTGAGTTACTTTCGCAGAAAAAAACTAAGGATACCCTGAAACCCTTGGTGCTCATCTGGCGTTAACCGAACCAGCCGGATAATATGAATGGCTAGCACTTAACACCTTCATTGCCACTAAGGTGTTAAGCATTGTTCGTTGGCTAATATCTAAGCGTCGTCGCCCCTGGGTCCTCGTCTGTGGGTCGTTCGCTGGTAAGATTCGTCACTGGTCGCGCGGGAAATTGACTTTTTCTGCGTTCTTAAGGAACAGATAGCTAATTTAATAAATTAGCTAATGTAACTCGGACTCGTTTATTAATCACATTAGGTTTTTAGCAACTTTTTTAATCGCCTCTCCCTTTGCGAGTGGTGAGGTTTTAAACCACCCCCCGTGCCCAAACAACCTGTATTTTTGTGTACATAAAACAAGGTATCCAAAAAGTTCAGAATATTGTCTCAAAATGTTTGTGTCTCAAGTATTATTTAATTTAATTCGGAAAAATTAATCACCATTTTGAAAATTTTAAAATGGTTGTGTGTACTGATAATATTTCGCGCGTTCAGAGTAAAATAAATTTACTTGATATCTCCCACGAATAAAATAATTCCCACGTGACCGGTAACGATGGGCCAGCTTCGCTGCTACAACATTGTAGCTTGCTACGACGACGTTGCTACGAAATTGTAACTTGCTACGGCATAGCAAATTCGTAGCATCAATGCTACGAATTTGCTGACGTTGTAAGGGGTGCTACGAAATTGTAGCTTGCGCGTAGCAATAGGCTATTTGACTACTATTGAGAATTATTTCTTACGTATTGTCTGATAAAAAATAATGCAAATGTTACTAATATTTCTATAAGGCCATTCGTATTTGCTGTGAAAACTAATTTTAAAGTTTGAATAAAATAATGGCGCCCTAAAACACTCATGGCTCCGGCGACATGATTCGATGACGTCACAACTCCGTTCGTCAACCAACACCATGTCAACCGTGGACGGAAGAAATCACCCCTCCTTTGACGGTACACACTTCACACCATAGAGTTATTATAGTACTAGCCATATAATAACTCTATGCTTCACACCTACCACATTGTATGATAGACACCATAGAGTTTATATAGTATACTTATATAAACTCTATGTATGACACTCTGAAACAGACACTGTCGGAGTCGCGGCGAAAGGCAAGCGGCGCCGTAAAGAAGTTGAAGATGAAGTTGTTACGTCATCAGCAACGGCAAAGCGCTTTCGATCACGTGCTCGAACATAAAATAAATGTAATTTAAATTCTCTTTTTGCCTAAAATAGACACGTTTTTTAATGAAAGCCATCAAAATACGCTTTTTTACGTTATCACTGACTAGGATGATAACAATTTGGAACGAATTTTCAATGTAGTCAAGTAGCCTATTGTGGACTTTGATTGTGGGTTGTGGAAAGCTGAGCAAGATAATCCCCCTCCGACCAGGTGGGATGACGATTTGCGAAAGACTGCTGGCAGATGCTGGATGCGGCAAGCTGAAGACAGGGCGCTATGGCGCTCATTAGGGGAGGCCTATGTCCAGCAGTGGACTAATATAGGCTGATATAGGATGATGATGATGATGGTGAAGCAAGATAATTAATTCGAGACCAAGAATTTGACCGGTTTTCACTCAGATTTGACTTATACTCTATTATACCTTCAAACGCGCCAAAGAGGTCGCCAAATAATTTAAGAAGTGCTTTGAGTACATACGAAAGGATGTTTGACCCATAGGCTTAGGATGTACAAGACCAACAATGTCAGATTAGCGGTGTGACAAAAAATGAAATGTAAATGTGTGCGTGAAATAGTGTTGTCTTGACTCTAGCATAATATTATTATCGATAGTCTTACTGGCAAAATTGTAAGACACTAATGAGTTTGTTATCGAAGTTGTTTAAAAAGTATCTTATAATTTAAAAAAAAAAATACATTTCAAATAGGTAACCAAATAGCAACAAAGCTAAAGCTAGGTAAAAAATAATTTATTAATGAAATGAATTGGTGCAGCTAGTATGAAATAAGCGACTGATAACCTATTATGTTAGTGTATCACGTTGTCAAGAATATCTCACTAATATTATAAATGCGTAAGTATGGATGTTTCTGGGTATGTGTTTATTACCATGTATGTAAAATAAAACAAATCCACAGTTAAAGTCCAATGCATTTATTGTAAGTAGGCAATGTACAGCACTTACAAGTCAAAATTACATCTCATTATCACAAAATGAAAATAAAACTTGTCATAACTAAGTATTGGATTCCGGCTAACAAAAATTAAAAAGCTCCCATATTCACATTTACACATTGTGACTCCGAAGAATTTCGACGACCATTTCCGCAGTATTATACTTACAGGTACAGATAAGGTTGGTATTGAGTCTTTCATTAGGACACGTCGATGTTTCCTTTGTACTAAGCATTTGGATTCAAAATGTTGACTACAAACAGTAGAGTTCTTATTTGGAGTCCAGGAGCCCCTATTTATAATCCGTAACCATTTATCACGTAACAAAGAATTGGTTGAAAACCTGTAAGAACATAACATTATAGATATTATTATATTAAATCTAATTTTATAAACCAGTCGCCAATCATCAGCGTTGGAGTATCATTCCCAGTCCTCTGGGTTACCTCTAACAGTATTGAACTGAATTACCAGTAACCCTGTATTATTATATTATATTTAGTTTTTTTTCTTTTACTGGAAAGTAGTGTTTTATTGTACTTTACATAAGTACCTAACCCTATGAGCATTCACGTCGAACCTACCGGCAGACTCGAATTATCGACTATCGATACTTATGACGTCATCACTTTGTCAATCCCTATCGTAACCAAACAATTTTAAGTTTTACACCAAATATCCAAAAATTCTTCATTTAGCATTGTAATTTGATGATAAGTCTAAAGAGAAACCAATTATCTAAGCTTTCAATAGCTCTTTTGCCTCTTTTCAAACAACAAAAGGCGAAATAAGGGTTATGAAGAGTTCAGTAAAAATAGTCATAAATTACCTGTGAAACGTGTATTTATGTGGATTATTGCCTCTTGTAACGTCACATTCACTCACTGAACACGACACCATGGTGGCCGAATAAAGAACTTCTGATTAAATCGTAAGATTATTAATTATTTGTACATTTTCACTTCAACTTTGAACAGGCAGGGACGCTATCGCCTCTTACTCGCGTAATTATTGTCATATAGACATCTTGTTTCGCATCTCTTTTTCTCTCGCGGCAGTGTGTATCAACTAAATACCTCTCGCTCCCACGCTTTGTTGGTCTATTGAGCGTAGTGAAAAATTCTATGTCTATGGTTTGACCTGGTAAAACAAGTAGAAACCAATAAAAAAGTTTAACCTACCCAATCGTAATAAAGCTTTTCAGGTTTTTTATGTGCTGTAATAAAATTGGTACAAAATGTGTCAGCGCGAATACTCGACCCAATGTAACAAACAAACATTTTCTTATTACATACATAAATTATGTGTCTTGTTGTTTATAAATTCTATGTAAATATCTTCTCTTGTGTTGTTTTAAGGCTATATATTCAAATATTAATGTTACTTCGAAAAAAGAAGGATCTATTTTCGGCTGTACGTTTGTTCGTTCATTTCAACGATGGACCGATTTTGAAAATACTTCGCTATTGTTTAGAGAACAATCCCGAGGTGGTTCTATAAATAAAAAAAAATGTTTTGAGGGATTAATCTGGTAAAACTTCCGGTAAAACTGTGTGAAATTCAGAGATTTCAAGTCTTTCCTAATCATTTAATAGAATTAAATTAAAACTAGTATTTACAATTGAAACAATTGAGCTAACTTCAGACTGTTGCAAACAATCTACAAGTAGCTCAACTGATCCATATCAATACCAGACGGAAGCGTGCCCAAGACGTTAGCTGCATTGCCCCGCTGTATAGCAATATACTGATGCGCTGCGCCAGATACTCACCAGCTCTCGGGTCACGCGTCGCTTCTTAGTTTTTTCAACATAATCAAATAGTTATTGTTTGCAACAGTCTGCAATAAGCGCAACTGTTTAGATTTAAAAAAGAAATAAAGATAGGAAAAAGAAAAAAAGAAAGAAAAGAAGAAAGAAGGAAAGAAAGAAAAATATTTACTACAACACATACAAACATTTTAGTTTGTTTCTATTCTTTCATTGTACCTACCATTCTTTTCTTAAATAAGTAGTAATGTTTTACTGTTTTGCAATATACAAATAATACAACCTGTCGTCATCACCCCAGTCGTGTTGTTCTACCGCCCCATCGTATTATGAGGGTTAGGGATTACAAAGTACCAAAATTATAAAAAAAAAACATTTCAGAAACAAATTCATTTACCCATTCAATACTAATTTTCTGCCAAGCACCACTTTTCCAAAACGAAGCATAATGAAAATAAAACTAACACCCACGTTTACTAATAACAAGTCTCAGCAGAAGGGCGCTCGTAAAATTTTACGTGTCTGCTTACAAGATGAACAACGGCTCTGTGACGCCCAGACGGACTTTATGTATCATACATTCATACATTACGTATGCTTGATTTTGAGATTGCAAATGCGAGTTGTGGGTGACAGTCTCCGAAAAAAATTGACAGTAAAAAACAAGCTTTAAAGGTGTTGATAATGCGAATTGACAAGAATTGGGTTACGTTAACCCTATATCACTAACTATTCGTATAAAAGACGACGTGTACCTGAAGCAATTACTGTTTCGGTATGTTCCCGATCTCTGTCATCCCACCAGTTTCTAATACCTTCCTAAATCTACTAGGTTTGTAACCAATTCTGTTAAAATTTCTGACAATTTAGTTTGTACTAAGTATAGCTAACCGTTATTGCACTTACCTGTCACTCGTTCTAGTTTAGTTTCTTCCTCGGATGTATGGAAGTTCTAATGTGTCGTGTCAAATAAATCATTTCATTTTCATTTTTTCATTTTCAAATCGTATTGTTAGCGATATGCAGTCACTTGTTGTGGATGTAAATGTTGAATTGAGAGATATTGTTTTATAGATATCAGTCTGTAACTTTGCAAAAAAAATATGAAGCCAAATAATCTCTGAAATCTTGAAATTTTATGGTTTTCAGGTAAGGCAAATCAAAATGTTTCCAAAACTTCAGAACTTGCAGTTACTATACTACAAAAAAGTCATTAGACCTTGATCTTCTGTGAGGGCTAAAAACAAGCGATTAGCAGGGAGTATACTGGTTCCGGGTCTAATTACTGTTTTTATAGATTATTTCGGCAATAGACAATGAAATTTGACTAAATATTCATTCATATTATTATAGAAGGCTAAATATTCTAATTAAGGTTATTTTGTCTCATAAACAAAAAGTGGTAAACAAAATATTTAGGTTTTATCTGTCGTAAAATATACGAATGGTTAGTGATCAAATGTAAAATGACATTTTTGCTTGTAAATTTTTAGCTAAAAGTATAATTGCTAAATTAAATTGTACCTATAATTTTCGCACTGAAACACATCTACAGTTTGCAAAAAGAACAAAGTTCAATTTGTTACGTTGGCTAGCCTGAAATTTAATTAATCCTTCCAGGTTATACCTACCACCCAACAGTCCGCATATGGCAACATTCTGTAATAGGTGATCCAAAAGTTTTAATTATACCCAGAAGGTTGTGAAAAAGTTGAATCATCGGGATTAAATGAGATTTTTAACATGAAAATTAATATGTAAGCTTGTTAAGGGTTTAATTAAAAAAATATGTTGAAAAGTCGAGAAGGTTAAGCTGGTTTTCAATATAATTAGGGCGTGTTTTAAAAAAACTATAAACCAATTTCAAATTTCTATACAGTAAAAATGGGTTTGGAAGAATCACTTCTATAGCGCGATCTGACATCGAGCTTAAATTTTAAGTCAAATTTAACGGAGTGAAGCTAAGCGAACAAAGAAATAAAATTTAACCAGCCAAGTATTATAAAATCCCTTATGGTGTTTCCTTTTGTAACTTATTTATGTACTACAAATAACGACATCAAGTATATATGTTATACCTACGGTGAAATATATGTAATGAAATGAAAATAAATTAAGAATAAATTGAATTTAAATTAAATTACATCGAATCAACCGTCCAGCCGTTGATTAGATTTGTCGTCAAATTTGATAGGTCTACAGATGAGACTTGTATTAGAATATGCTAGTATTTTAGTAAAGCCAAATCTGTCGGGTTTTTGAGACAAGAGATCCAAAGAGGGGTACAATCAATTAATTAAATCATTAAAATTTAATAAACCTTTCATACGAGACCAAATTCGATTTGATTGAATTAACTCCCCTTTGGACCACCTTGTCTCATCAATTTCTATATAAAATTTCACGCAAATCAGGTTAGGCAGATATGCCTGAAGTGACTATTTCACCAAGCAGCCAAAGCATCCAAGCTGCCACTGAGAACTTCGTTCGCTTTGCTCACTCCCTTCAAAATAATAACAGTCGATAAGTGCTGTTTTTCAGATAGCACACAACACAATTTGACAACAGTTTTGCACTTAAAATTCAACCTTATTAACAACAAAAATTATAATCAAATTAAGAATTCAATAATGATTTACAAAGAAAATTACAATCAAATAGAATCATTAAACCAAAACAAGCATTTACAATTGAAACAATTGAGCCAACTGCAGACTGTTGCAAACAATCTACAAGTAGCTCAACTGATCCACACCAATACCAGTCGAAAGTAAAATTCAATTCAAACTAGTATTTACAATTCAAACAACTGAGCTAACTGCAGACTCTTGTGAACAATCTACGGGTAACTCAACTGATCCATATCAATACCAGTCGGAAGCGTAAATAAATAAATAAATAAATTTGTACTTTCTTTAAACTAAGCATTTTCTTCTGTATTGCATTTTGTGTTTGTATGGTATAATAGAAAGTTATCTATCTATTTATTAGTTTAGGTTAGTCGACGTTTCGACAACCTCTGCGGCGCGGCGGGTGAAGATCCGCCTACGATGCAGGAGGTTGCGGGTTCGATTCTTACCTTGGGACAATTATTTGTACGATCTGCAAATTAGAGAGTAGTCAAAGTTTTCTTTCCTTTTCATCCCACCTCAGCGAGGAAAGAGTATTTTTGCTCTTCGATATCTGAGTGCAAAAGCCGTTTTTATCCGCTAGAGGATAATGTAAATTGAATTCAAAACATCGTGCACACGATGTTCTAAATAGATATATAAAGATATCGAAGAGCAAAAATACTCTTTCCGAGATGCGGGGATGGAAAGCATCTTTTTATCTCATAAACTAGTATATACCAGTATGATAGAAATAACCTTTAAGTGTTTCCATGGAAAGAACGCATGTGAAACCACGGGCAGAAACTATGTAGTTTTCTATATATAGACTACTTACAGCAAAACAATAAATAAGAACATAATGCCCGACCACAAAACAGCTGTCTCACACGTATTTATCAAGTCTCGTAGAAAATGACATTATGAAAGAACAGATGCGCCTCGAGACGGGGGCAATCTTTCGGAGTTCCGATATTCACTCCGAATTTTCGGTATCGTACTCCTAAAGGATAAATTTGTGATCCTTTTATCCCTTTTTCATAGTCTGAGTATTCGTATAAGGAACTCTACGCTGCGATCCCAGACCCAAATAGCGGATGTAGCTCAAAAGTATGCTAAATTAAAATGGGACTGGGCTGAACACGTGTGCCATATACCGGAGGAGTTCTGGGCAAAAATCATCATGAAATGGACTCCAAACGGGTGCAGGCCGCGTGGAAGGCCTAGGCGTAGATGGAAGGATGAGTTACGCACATCAAAAAGAGTAGCCAAGTCTAGATAATGATAGAGAAAAGTGGAAGGATGAAAGGGAGACCTTTGCCCTGCAGTGGGATCCTGTAGGTTTATAATAATAATAAATAGGTTTTGGTTTGTAAACAAAACAAAATGTGTAAAAACTAATCATCATCATCATCAGCCTATATCCAGACATAGGCCTCCCCTAATGAGCGCCATAGCGCCCTGTCTTCAGCTTGCCGCATCCAGCATCTGCCAGCAGTCTTTCGCAAATCGTCATCCCACCTGGTCGGAGGGCGTCCTACACTACGTTTGCGGAGTCGCGGTGTCCACTCAAGAACACGTTTACCCCAGCGGTTGTCGGTTCTTCTCGCGATATGGCCAGCCCACTGCCACTTCAGTTTGCTATTCCTTTGAGCTATGTCGACAACCTTGGTTCTCTGTCGGATGTACTCGTTAAACGTAAAAACTAATATTAGCAACAAAAGTAATTAATCTTTAGCAAAAGTTAAGTAAAACAACCTATTTTCGGAGTTCGAAAATAAATACCCCCACTAGTCTAGGGATGATAAAACTACGTTCATATTGAAACTGAATTTTGTGTAAATAGTTTTACGGACAATATTACAAACCAACTTGTGAATTATTGAAATGAAATATATAATGTTAGTAACTTAATTTTACAGACTTTCGTATCTAGTAACATTACTAACTCAATTTTAAGCTATCTTGGAAAACTTTGACTTGTTTATCGAACTTTCAAAAACAAAATAGTTATTTTATTTTTGAAATAAAATAGTTCAGATAGTCGCGTCCGAATGCTTTACCGATACGATTATTTGAAGAAGTTATATTCGATTTTGTTATTGTTGCTCTACATTTTAAAGTTGTTTGTTTTAGTGCTTACCCGCACTTTTGGTATCTCTAAGAAATGAAAGTTTCCGTTCCGTTAAGTTCCCAAAAATTTTCGATTTCGGCGGGACTCGAACCCGCACCCCACCAGGTACGGGTGTGTTCTGACCAACTGAGCCACGACGCCTTAGTCGGTTCAACCGAAAATCTTTGGGACCTCTTACGGACTATAGCGCCGGTCGCGGTGGCTAACATTATAGTTTAACCAAACCTGTTCAAAGAACAGTATAACAGTAAAGTTACATTAAGTTCGTTTGACGAGAGGTGTTGCTTTTGCTCAATTCTGAAGTATTTTGTTATAGTGCTTTGGCTCTACGTTTTGTATTATTGTACAGACTTAACTCAAGCATCTGACTTTATTTCGGGAATCAGAACATGCAGTAGAATAAAATAATGTTATTTTAGCTGTTTTATTTGCTTCTTGCTTCTGTCTGCAGCGTCACACGCCTTTTTCCGTGATAAAAAGGAAGACAGATTGATTGATCGACAGATTCGCATTTCTATTTGTCAAAAGTAACTGTTTCTATGAAATACTTCATTGTCTTTATTCACTCACCTGTCAACAAAAAGGCAACTTCATAATCGTGCATATCTATACCAAACAAAAAAAAAATCCTAAGATGAGGTTTTCTTAAAGAAATAAAATATTCTGTGAGTTTTTCTCTATTTTTTAGTAGACTCATTTATTTTATAGAAGGGCTCAACAATGCAATATGCAAAAAAAACTGCGACTTTTTCTCTCTGTTTTAGTAGAATCATTTATTTGGTACAAGATCTTAACAATGCAATACCTATACAAAATAAAACATTTTGTGAGTTTTTCTTTCTAGTTTTAGTAGAATCATTAATTTGGTACACGGACTTAACCATGCAATATGCAAAAAAAAAATATTCTGTGAATTTTTCTCTAGTTTTATTACAATAATTTATTTGGTACAGGACTTAACAATGCAATATACAAAAAAAAACTGTGAATTTTTCTCTCTATTTTTAGTAGAATAATTTATTTAGTAGGTACATTGACTCAATGCAATATACCAAAAAAAACTGTGAATTTTTCACTCTATTTTTAGTAGAATAATTTATTTGGTACATGGACTTAAAAATGCTTTTTGAAATCCATCCTGCTCAAAAATTTTCTAAGACCCAGTGCGCAGAAAATACTTAGGTCTTAATTTAATTCTGTTACTCTTTAGCGTACACAATAATACATACGATGAACTTATCTTATACGATATTATGTACATACGCGACCATAATCCTGAAAGAGTTTTCTTCCAGAAACCTTAGAGTTATAGAAGAGGCGATGGAACAGGTACACGTTAGCATGTGTTAAAGCTTTAAATTCTTAAACACCTTTCGAAAGCGGTTTTCAGGGAATCGAATAATTTAAACGTTTCTCAGTTCATTTATCTAGTGTAAAATTCAATTGAATTTAAATTCGGTGTTAATGTAAAAGCCTTGGAAACTATCTTCTTCACCTTCGGAAAGTAAATAAAAAGGAATGAAAGAAGTCTGCCTGTGACCATGGAAGCTGAAAAGCCTCCGAAACGTCAGGTTATAAACAAACATAAAATATACGCGATCAATCCGGTTAAAACAGTGTTTTATTATGAGTTCTCCCGATAATAACCTTAGAATATACTAGGAATGAAAGATTCATAAATAGTATAGTAAAGGTTTAACTGAAAACATAACAAGGAAGCTTGAAGTTTTACGGCTTTCATGTCGCCTATGGTTTACGTTTTTTTTTTTTACCTTTTTTTATTTACGTTTTTGCTCAGCAAATCTCACTAATATTGTAAATGTGAAAGGGATAGATGGATGTATGCATGGATGTTTGTTACTCAATTACGCCAGAACGGCTGAACGGTTTTTAATTAGTCATTAAAAGCCATTAATATTGTGTACCTACCATCCAAGCCACCATTCTGCAGTGTAGCCGTGCTCTAAGGCTGGATATCCTTATGAGAGAGACTATCAAATAAATACTGTCCCTATCACACATGGTGCACGTACCCCAATAACCATCAAAATCTACTGAGTAAGGAATATTCGCTCCGTTCTTACCCATATCACTTCTGGTCATTTCTTTTTGCTTGTGTTGCTGGTGCAGAAACTTAGTTGAAAAAATAATTTTTGTCTTACTCTATCTATCACATTATATTTAGACATAGGCCCGTATTATGAAAGCATGCTCAGTCATCGAGCTCTGCTTGAGTGATGCTTATGTCTAGTTTTGAGTGAATACTAATTTTCAAACAATGCTTGGGAGCTCATGTCAAAATCTACACTCACTCAAGTAGCCGTCAAGAGCGGATTTCCTCCGTCCACGCCTTCGAGTAACTGCTTAGACATATTATTGAACGGTTACCAAGCATTACTTGAGTAATTAACGCTTGAGTAGAGATCACGTAATGACTGCTTAAGTAATGCTAGGGGAAGCTTTCATAATACGGGCCTTAGATAGGCGAATAACATTGTATTAGGTACATTTTAAGCATTATACAAACTTACTAGTGGTTTATTTTTCGCTTCTTCCACTAGTGGACAAAAAATTGATGCGAACAAAATCAATAACATTTTGTTTCTTGTTTGATATCTAATAATTACTATTTATGTATAAAATTTGACTTGTCTAAGTGCTTATTTTGTAAGCCTAACGAAATAAAGTTATTGAATTTTGAATTTATATTAGCAAACTCACCTACCTGAATAGAGAAGGTAAAAAACTTTAATAACAAAGAAAATTACAATCAAATAATAGAATTAAATTAAAACTAGTATTAACAATTGAAGCACTTGAGGTAACTGCAGACTGTTGCATTAAATACATTACATATATAAATACATATTTTTATTTTGGAAAATCACCTGATTACCCGCACAAATATTTTATAAACATTGTATTATCAGCCTCTATATCTGGCCTTTGTGGACTATGAAAAGGCTTTGGACTCTGTCGAAACCTGGGCTATTCTGGATTTCTTACAGCGATGCCAAGTAGACTATCGTTGTATCGAGGTGCTGAGATGTCTTTAAGAAGCCGCTACCATGAGTGTCCAAGTACAGGGCCAGCAGTCTAATCCCATCCAACTGCACAGAGGAGTGAGACAGGGGATGTTATATCCCCGAAATTATTCACAAGCGCGTTGGAAGATGTGTTTTAGACGCTGAACCGGAAAGGTAAGGGCATCAACATAAACGGCGATTACATCTCACACCTGCGATTCGCGGATTCGTCACAAGACTGGAATCGAACCCGCAACCTCGACGTCGTATATTAGTAGCTGTTAATAGTCGTCAGTATTTTACCCCCCTATAGTCGTTCCAATCTGAAATCTTTGTTGTTATAATTCGTGTAGGTATCTTAAATGATTGTTTCGTATTTCATTCGAAGTTTGAATTCTACGAAACAAATTAAACGTTTGAAATTGGAATCTATTTTACAGACGGTGGTGATTAACAAATGCTGTTGCGAGATTATCTATCGACTTTTTCCCCATCATCATCATCATCTGTATCCCTCGTGATATCGTCAAAAAATCTTGCAAGAGGATAACCCGGTTTTCGTCGATCGTTTGTTGAGTACCACTCGGTACTCCAGCGGCCATCACCTTGTCTGGCCGTGCCCTGCCCAACTCCATTTAAGATCTCTTGCCCTGTCATCAGCAACATAAACCTTCGTTTTTCGAAGGATTTCGGTATTGCGAACGTGATCTAGTTTTTTTTTATTCCACTTTTACAACTTTTGAACAACATGTTCATGCCAGTTGGCTAGGTATATAGATAAAAAAGGATAAATCCTTAAAACGAAACAAAAGAAACTTCTATAAATTGTGAGATGCCGTGTAATGCTCGCTCCATTCCCGTATCTTTTCCCAACACAAGTAAAAGTGCGACTATTTTTGACCATATATATACAACTAGCTCAATAACAAAGGTTCCTATAGCTCAAATGCTTAACGCAGTTGAGCAGTTTAGTTGAACACTGGAAATGTCGAGGCTTACATAATATATATAAAGCAGGCCAAGTGCGAGTCGGCTCGCACACGGAGGGTACCGTACCATCGTACATAACTATTTCGCAAAAGGAACCGTAAAAAACAGATTAAATAAAATTGAAAATAGCATACAGCCATCATAACGCCGTCATCCATCCAAGTACTGACGGCGCCTGATGTTGCTTTATACCTCTCTTGGTATTCAAATTTGTATGGACATTGGACCCCTTTATAATTAAATGTATTTTGTTTGTATTAATTGTTGCAAGAGAAATACATATTCTGTGTGAAATTTCAACTGTCTACGTTTTACGGTTCATGAGATACAGAACGCTGACGGACAAAAGGACAGACGGACAGACAGCGGAGGCTTAGTAATGGTCCCGTTTTCAGCCTTCGGCTACGGAATTGTATAAACAAGCTTTTGGAACAGTAAAGGATCAGATTACTTAATTGTCAAGTAGAAAAACGAGCCCCTACTCAATGAGGTGATTTTATTTTATTACACAGTTTCCAAGGCTACTTTCAGGCATCATTATCAAATCCGCTTCATGTGATCATAATTAATTAATTTATTTATTTTGTAAGGCAATACCAACAATACACATAATAAACAATGACAATTAACATAATCATTATCTTATAGTATAGAATGTGTGTTTTAACAGGCATGCACAACATTCGCTAAAGGTGGACAAACAACAGCTAAAAATAATGTCCTGAAGGGGTTACATAGGTATCATAATAATGAATTGTCATCCAATTTACTTGCATGCCGAATTTCGCTTCAATCGGAAACTGGATATATGGTGAAACTTAAGTTTTAAGATTGAGACAGACACCGGGAGATGAAACAAAATAAAAACTTGTAATATAGAAAACACTGTAACAAAGAAAATTACAATCAAAAAAGTATAATTACATTAAAACTAGTATTTACAATTAAAACAATTGAGCTAACTGCAGGCTGTTGCAAACTATAGAAATGTATTTGACATAGCTCTATATTTTACTATACATTTGATAGGTCAAAGTACCTGTAGCAAAAATGACGCCAGCAAAATGGCTAAAACTGAGCAATTGTTTAAATGGGAAAACCCCTACATTGATTAGTTCAAGACGGAATAATATTCACAAACACCAATCCAAACATCGAAACAGAAGCCCAGTTCTCGATATTATTGCGTTGTCAGTGCAAACACTAGTAAGCAAATATAATCACCCTTCGACATAGAACATACGAGAATAGGCTCCCCGAGGACAGTATCGATCTCGAAGACCCCCGTCTAACGTAATAAGTGTCTGGTAAAGTTGGATGGTGCTATGCGAGAGTGGGGTATTAAAATTCTTAGAAATATTCGTTTACAAAACGTCTAATAATGTTTCTAAACTACAATCATAATGAGTTAAGTAGACCTAGACTATTCAATAGCTTTTATTTACCTGGAAAATAAAAAAAACGTTTTTATTTTTTTATCTGCGTTACTATTATATTTATTCACGGCAGAACTTTTTGAGTAGTAACAGAGAAAATTACAATCAAATAATAGAATTAAATTAAAACTAGTATTTACAATTGAAACTATTGAGTTAACTGCACACTGTTGCAAACAATCTACAGAAAGCTCAACTGATACATATCATATCATAGTAGTAAAAGTATCAATCTCGACGACCTCCGCCTAACGTAAAAAGTATCTGGTTAAGTTGAATGGTGATGCAAAAATTAACTAAACAAAATCCTGGAAATTATTTATATATACGTATTTTAATTACGCCGTGGTGTCGGCTTACTGCCCAGCGTGGGGATTATTGGCATTATCCTCCATAAAATAACCTTTACACCCGAAAGGTTATCGAATATTATAACCAGATTATTAGAGCTGTAAACGGTTCGTAAATTGAAGATACAAATTATTTCATAGAGCTCTTTATTATTAAATAACCCAGTTATTTCCAGAACTCGAGATCTGATGCTATTGTTTAGCAACGGGACGGCAAAATATCTGAGAACTGTATTGTTTTGATAAGTCCTAGGTCTAAGATAATTAGAAATAATAAGGTTGGATTGTGGACGGCGTTATGCAGAAAAGAGCAATATCTACTATACTATTTAAAAATATCGCTTCTAAGCGATAAGGCCGCCCAATGTACTTGTCTCATGTAATGTCTTTTTGTAATGTTCTTTTTCTGGTATACAATAAAGTGTTTTTGTATTGTATTGTAAAAAAAATCGTTTCGTTCTTTAGTTATAAAACTTCTTTGTTATTTGTCACCGCCAGAAAGATGAACTAGCAACACAGTCAATTGTTTACGTCATTTTTATTGCTAATTAACGCCCGTAGCACGTCTCCGTGAAACCGTAGTAGTTTCACCATGACTTGTCCGTTGTACGATAAGCGAAACATAGCTGAAACTGCCTGTTCTAAAGCATAGATTTGATTATGATTACATATTTTTTTCCCACGCGATTCACGCTTTGCGGTTTCGCTGCTACGATTTTGCGGCGGGTATTTGCTACGGGCCCGGTCTAGCTATTCTACAAACGGGCGGATTCTCCGATCCTTTTTTTATATTAATTAAGCTAATAACTTTATGTCGACCGATGTGGCGCAGTGAGCGAAGGTCTGCCTGCGGCGCAGGAGGTTGCGGGTTCGATTCCCGCCTCGGGACAAATGTGTGTACGATCTGCAGACATTTGTTCAGGGTGTTCTGGTCGTTTTCTTTGTATAGTAAAAAAATATTTATCTATGTTTTGTATTATATTATGTATATCAGTTATCTAGTACCCATAACACAAGCTCTGCTTAGCTTGGGGCTAGATAATGCTTTGTTAATTGTCCAGCATTATTTATTATTATGATGTTAAAACCATGATCTCAATTTTCGATTGGGATATTAGATCTTGATTCTTTTATAGGACCACTGAACATAAATGGTTCCAGGTTCCATTTTCAAATCTCAAATTTCCTATTTTTTAGCTTTGCATAGTTACTTCCGTAATATTACGACAACCGCTATACTAAAAACATCCTTAAACCCCTATCCTTTGAGTATAGATTTCTCTTGCTCTTAGATTTATATGAAAGGAGGTTCGGTTCCATTTGTTATTCTCTATCATGTGGATTTCGAGTTTATTACTTTGATTGGAGTAATAAGCTGAGAGAGGTATCGGGCTTGTAAGGTTTTTGTGTCTTCGGGTGTCGAGATAAGGTTTATTTTTGTAGACTGATGTAGCTATTTTTGGGTTGTGACTTTGCAAGTTATAGAAAGGAACCTCCAAAAAGGTTACATAATGCAGTAGCTACCTACTTTTATTACAGGGTAGGTACTGTTGTAGGTGGCAACACTATCATTTTCAGTGAAAAGTGAGGTATTTTGTATAACTACTGGACCAATTTCCATAATAGGGTATTACACCCACTTTCGAAAAGAATCTCAATTAGATTCTGTAGTGCTAATAAACAACGAAAAAAAAAACATTTTTTTTATTCAATTAAAAGCGCTGTAAACACGCATTGTTTAATGAAAATATACATTTTCCGGTTTCGCGCGTAATTTATCGAAAATGCTGGACGTAGTGGACGCCATATTGATCTGTCGTCATTATGACGTCCTGTTTACGTTCAGTAACTGCGTTGATGTTGCTGATGGTGATGACAGTTGATAGTTTATAATTTACGGACTCAGCGGTATGACGTTTTTTCACGAATTTTCTATGCCAATCTCGCTTTAGACCATTTAATTTTTATATTAAAAAAAATACTTTAAGTAATATTGAATCCATAAAAGAAATATAATACACGCAAACCTTTTCAAGAACTCTAAACCCTTTGAAATCCCTTTGAGGGCGTTGAGGGGATTTTAGATATATTAATATTGTGTTTATAAAGTAGGTAGGTGCATTGACTTCTTGACTTCGATAGAATGGCGTAGGAACGCATAAGTCATAAGATGCCTATGACTTATGCGTTTTTTTTTGTTTTTTTTTCGACTCGCTAATGTTAGCATTTGCCTGTTTTGTTTTTTTATATTTTATACGTAAGAAAAAATTTGGGAAACATTTACAACTTTTAAAAAAATCTACTACGAGACGAAACAGGATAAGGATCAGGAGAGTTAGGATGGGAAAATTATGATATGGAGAATTACTATGCATACTTTACACACTATATATTTATATTATATGTACAAATAAAGGATGCTAAGCAAAGATATATATAAGGGTCCCTACGCCATTTTATCTAGCTAGGACTCCTATTCTTCTAAACAAATCGGTTTATTATGACAATGGTATTATCATAGAATGACACATTTTGGTCTACCCTTTTTAAAATAAACTACAAAAAGAGGGACGCACGCCGAAACTTGCTCTCAAAACTTAGTTCAAGACTTTTTAGAAAGGTTTTTCTTTATTGTCAATAGACCTTCGCTTGACCACAATTTCACCTGATGGAAAGTGAAGATGTGACTGACGATGCTTGACGATAGTCTAAGATACCTAATCACTCTAGTTTTGAATTTTGAAGATTCTGGTTGTTCAACTGTCAAAAGTGACAGCAACTGTCAAAATTTCGTGAGTACTTATTGTTTAGAATAACATCAAACGGTCCAAGTAAGTAAAAGAAAACACTGTTAGGGCTTTATCATAAAAAGTTGCTTATATTTTCTGTGCTCTTACTTTTAATGAAACTCGCATGTTTACAATCCATTCAGTTTATTAGAAACAGTATTATTAGAAGCCATTTTATACTCGAATTACATCCGGGTCCGATACCCGGATGTAACAACAGGAAAGAACTTTTTATTGACCCGTAACATAGCATCTGGTGATACATCAAGTGGCTAAGAGTGAGTAGGTCATATTATACACGTAAAATAAGGTTTTACCGCTGCGGTTTACCGAAACGTAGTGTAGGACGCCCTCCGACCAGGTGGGATGACGATTTGCGAAAGACTGCTGGCAGATGCTGGATGCGTCAAGCTGAAGGCAGGGCGCTATGGCCCTCATTAGGGGAGACCTAAGTCCAGCAGTGGACTGATATAGGCTGATGATGATGATGATGAATTAGGTTTTATAAAATGAAATCTCAATAAACGTCACTCGTAATGAAATTTCTCGCTTTATTTTTTATTGCCACTGCGTAGGTATTTCATATTGAACTGTAATAAAAAGGCACGTCAAGTTAATAAAACAAATTCGAACTCTTTATATTGCATCGCTTTATATTACTCTTTATATTATTAGCTAAACTTTAGATGACATGAAATTGGCCAGTCGTAAACTTCGATAAATGTAAAAAAGGAAGATACGGTACGTTCTACCAGCGCTCACTCAAAAACTGTACCGTGTTACAGATGAAATAATGATAAGGTATCGATTGATCAGAAAATTTAAAGTTTGGTGTATCTACTTACGGGAAAATATGTGATGCCTTGAGCTTTGTTTTTTGTTTTGGAGCTATTTGTACACCTGGTGAACGAACACGAGGGCATTGTCGTGGTGTTTCAGTCGAAATCAAACAAAATTATACGTCGTAGCAAGCACGCGCAACACAAACGCCACCGCCCGCGCCGCCGCGCCGGTCCGACTATGACTGAGGTAAGGGAACATGGTTGACACAAAAATACCTGCATTTTGAAATGGTTTCTAAACTGCTATTAAAGTAGGTATGCCATTTCAACATTACATTACGTTATACTACATACTTATTCGACTTGTGTCCACTCATTTTCGTGGACTACTATAGGCTGATGATGATGATGATGAAAGAAAATACAATAAAAACATTATTAGTGAAAATAAAGAAAATAACGAATGTGGTGACTTGAGTTATATTAGTATAGGAATTGTGGAGGGATTGTTTCTGCCTTTATTGACGTAAAACCACCACTCACCACGGAACCCCAACGAAAATTGTACGCCAGCACAACCTATAAATCAAATCAATTGTTCCTTTGGTGATTGATGGACATCGCTCCTTCACCACTTGTTTTGGCATGGCGATATTATAGACCGTAGACGTGGAATTGAAGTCTTTTATTTTGGTGAATTTCAGTCCAAAAAAGGTATTTATTTTAAAGGTGGGCTATATTGGCAGGATCGTGGTAGATGGCGCGAATTTCGGAAGACATACTTAATATTTGTTTTTGACGACCACTGTGGCGTGGTGGGCGATGGTCTGCTTGCGACGCAGGAGGTTGCGGGTTCGATTCCCGCCTCAGGACAAATGGGTGTACGATCTGCAGACATTTGTTCAGGGTGTTCTGGTCGTTTTCTATGTATAATAAAAAATATCTATCCATGTAATGTATTGTATTATGTATATCAGTTATCTAGTACCCATAACACAAGCTCTGCTTACCTTGGGGCTAGATAATGCTGTGTGAATTGTCCAGCATTATTTATTTATTTATTTTATTTATATGTATATGTGGGAAGGGTTACACCCTTTACCTTTACTGCTTAGTAAAGGTAAAGGGTGTAAAAGTACCTACAAATATTTTTGGGTTAAATGGTGGACTAACTCTTATCGAGGATCGAACCTGCATTTTTTACATAATTACAATAAAACATAAAGCTCAACATAGAACCTCCCTTATGTTTTTAGTTTCGTCGGTAAAAAAGCAATAGGTATCGATGCAATATGTACCGATGACTCAAATAATTTGTAAATCGATCGGATACAATATTTACAATATAAAACGTCTGAATTTTTGCGGGACGCGAGAAATACCTACTCTCACGTTAGACTTATGTATACTAACACTTTGAGAAGAATTTTCTTGAATCTTTTCAGCGCGACGCAAAGTTGGAAAGAAAGGTCACGTAGCAAGCATTTTGTAAGGTATTTCTGAAAATTACGTACGAGTTTTTGCACCTAGGGGAGATACCGCCAAAACCGGTTAGGAATAGACAAAATGTTTTTATTTAGGAATCGCAATGGAGTTTAGTATTCAAAACATGGAGACTACAAGATGTGATCGGACTATCAGAGGTATTTACCCTTATTTACTGAGGATAAGGGCAAAGCCTAGAGGCAAGATATAGAGTTAATTTATTTATTGAGGATGTATAAGGTTAGAGGCTAAAATATTTCTTTGTAACAGCGAACCAAACGGGTTTAGTTGGCCTAGATGTCAGTGCCTCGTGGTAAAAAACTCGAGTCGGATAAAATTCAACGTCATCATCAACACGAAAACTTTTTAATAATATCCCAAAAAATTTCGATTTCGGCAGGATTCGAACCCGCGCCTCACCTTCAGTACAGGTGCGGTTCTTTGGTTTCTTGAATAAGAAAACACAATAAAAAAAACATGAGAGTGTGCTGTTTGAGTTTCGCTAGTGAATAGCGTGGTTATTAAGAAAAACCGCTCTTATTTATAATAATAATTAGCTTTAATGCAGGAAAGATTTTCTAGATGCAGGAGACATTATGTACAAAAGATGGGTAGGTAATTAAAAGTTTTGGTTTTAAGAAGCTCTTAAAAAAAATTGTATCCTGTCCTGCAATTGGTGGTCTTATCCCTAACAGGGATTTCTACCAGACGACCACAATGAGTTAGCTAGGCTTACATCCAGGTCTACCTAAGAGTAGCTAGCTGTGTCTAGTAGGCTGTGCCAGCGTCAGTGAGTCCGACAGCAGTGTGGTAGGTTACTACCCCTCGAACTAGTTGGTACTGTAAAGGTTGCCTGGCAGAGATCGCTCAAAGCGTTAAGGCCGCCCATTGTACAACGAAATCTGTATTTTAAGTTCTTTCCTGTCTTATGTATCTTTTTAATTTGGTGTGCAATAAAGTGTTATTGTATTGTATTGTACTGTATCTCAAGTGGCAGTAATCCCCCCTCCGTGCCGGCCTCCCTGACAGGTAGCCATACTCCTTAGCTTGCAATCCAGATAAACACACAAATAAAACAACGATCCAAAGTAATAAGACATTCAAGGGCTGATTCCTTAAACCTTTCCGACGTCATCACACATAAAGCTCCTAGCTCAGAAGAAAGCTTACCTTAGCTTTCACATTAGCCCTCGTGTCTAAACACAAGTTTATTGTGAACTTAGTTAGAGCGAGGTGTCAATATCTTTGACCCTGATAGGTTTGATGCAAGTAGGTATGTTTGTACTACAAAGAACAGCAACCGTTAGGATAAGCATTAAATTAGCCTATAAGTAACCGACTTTGTAAACCTATCTTTTGTGAATAAATATTTATTAATATTATTCTTATTAGGCGAACCGATATTCTTATGTCCTAAGCGATAAAAAGTGGGACAGTGCTACTTGCACCGATACTCCCGCGAGGTCCCTTTCGCGCAACTCAATTGCGCAACTGAATTTAGCAAATTGCGCTACTTTCTTATCAAAGTTATTTTGTTCCCCATACCGATTAAAAAACCTGGACACTTTTTGTATACAACGGCGTTACAAAACCCAAGGAATATTGGTGGAAAATATTTAACGGCATTGGTGTCATCGAAGCCAATTGTTGTTTTTAAGCATCACGGGATAAATGATACCTACTAATCCCGTGGTAATATAATTTTTCTGGCACCGATTCGGGATCATTCTCTATGCAATAGCGAAAGAATTATCACAATTGGTCTATTATTGACGGAGAGATCAATGAAAATACATTTAAAAAAACATACAGACATAGCACATCCTCCTGAAGTCGGTAAAAAAACGATTTGACGACCTCTGTGCCGCGGTGGGCGAAGACCTGCCTGCAACACAGGAGATTGCGGGTTCGATTCCCGCCTCGGGACAAATGTGTGTACAACCTGCAGACATATTATTTGTTCAGGGTTTTCTGGTCGTTTTGTATGTATAATATAAATTATCTATCTATGTAGTGTATAATATTATGTATATCAAGTTATCTTTTTTTAAAATACTAGACATATCTTTATTAACAAAGAAAATTACAACCAAATAATAGAATTAAATTAAAACTAGTATTTACAATTAAAACAATTGAGCTAACTGCAGACTGTTGCAAACAATCTACAAGTAGCTCAACTGATCCATATCAGTTATCTAGTACCCATAACACAAGATCTGCTTAGCTTGGGGCTAGAAAATGCTGTGTGAATTGTCCAGTATTATTATTATTATAATCTGACGACGACATTGAAAGGTCAAAAAGTCAATACCAATAAAGAAAAGTTGAAGTTCTTGATTCTCGCTTATTACCGTTATCGTGCAGACTAATGTGAAACTTTCTAGTACAAGACTTGACTCACTAAGCTCCCTGGAGACTCGAGTTCCGATTACATTATGACTTCGGCTAGATAAGTACTTGTACAATTTGTTTGAACTTTCAGCTTGGGAAAAAGGAACTTCTTCGGAAATGTCGGTGTAGGTAAGGTTCTACGTTTCGTGCTGCCTAAAAGCTAAGTATATCCTGGAAAGGACATATGACCAGCACCGCTACCGTACAACACAAAAATAAGCATTCTGATTTAAGGTGCAAGCGCACTACGCGTCAGCGGAACTGCGCGGCCGCGGCACTTCCCGTCAAATTTAAAAAATGACGAAAAATACCGCGCGGTTTATTTGGTGATTTGGTTCTAATTTGACTAGTTCCGCGGCCGCGCAGTTCCGTTGTCGCGTAGTGCGTTTCAACCTGGCTCAAGAGGCGAACCTAGCGTATTCGCTTGTCAAACTAGGATAAGAAGTACTCACGGGATTCCCGTAGATAAAAACTCGAAATCTATAAATTTCTATATTTTTCTTGGGTTTCTTCAACGTGTAAACACGAATAAGAAAAAAATTACGATAAAAAAATTAAGAAATTTCACTGTTTTGCACATAATTTGGTTGAGATCTTAAGAACCCTGCGATCTATTGAAATGACTTATGTTTTGATTCGTAGGTTATTACTAACTAGCAGCGCCTCGCGGTTTCACCCGCGTAGTTCCCGTTCCCGTAGGAATTTCGGGATAAAAAGTAGCCTATGTCCTATTCCAGACTATAATCTATCTCTGTGCCAAATTTCATCCAGATCCGTTTTGCCGTTCTGGCGTGATAAAGGAACAAACATCCATCCATCCATCTAAACTTTCACGTTTATAATATTAGTGAGATTTACTTAGTTCCTTCAAATAGTTTTCTCATAAGTTGTGTAGTATAATTTTCTTGTAAATAAAGAAAAATTCCATTATTGTACTTGCGCCGTTCCAAAAACGCGTGCTCTGTCCCCGCCCCTATGAACGCGAAATCTTATGCCAATCCTTTTCACAAAATGGCGCGTATTGCGCCCTCTTAAGCTCGTAATTTTAAGATATTTTTTACAGTAACAAAATGTCTTACCGCAAGCTATAAGCAAATGATCCGAGAGCTGTTTGATATCTGATACCGTCAATTTAAAATACATCTAAACATAACGACTTGGGGTGGTTCGACGCGGGTTGGCGCGAGATTCATTCTTATCGTGGGTTTTAATTTTTTCTGCATTTCACAAATTAATAAAACAAGCGAACAAGTAATTTGCCGCAAATCGTACACCATTTTCTTTAAAGTCATTTATAACGGGATATTTACCATGATTTGATTGTTGAATTTTTCAATATTTCGGCACAGTTTCGTGCGCCATGATCTGATCACGGAAGAACGTTTTAAATGACTTTAACGCCCGAATACCTACTCAAACCTCAGAAGAACAATCTACTCAAACGCATCTCAGACTTCACGTCTCAAGTCGTCGTTTTTTGACAGTTTTCAATGAAAATCTGTCAAGAATTTGTCACTTGAGACATGGTTATATCTGAGTTGCATTTAAGTATTCGGGGTTAGTCTTATCTCGTTTTAGTTTCAAAAGTTTTATCATTTTCTATACATGCATACCTAGGTATATTTAAGGAGTGTGGTGAGGCCGACATAGCCTTTATTTCCCCTTGTGTCTATCATCATCAGCCTATATCAGTCCACTGCTGGACATAGGCCTCCCCTAATGAGCGCCATCGCGCCCTGTCTTCAGCTTGCCGCATCCTTGTGTCTATAGTACCATTGATTTGTACCATCAATGGTACAAGTGATACTACTATGTGTCCTTAGTACCATCAATGGTACTACCGATGCTAGCACGTGCCGCTAGTAACCTATTTGTGGAAACTCTCGTTATGTTAATATCGATGTATTTTTCGTAAGTTATTCTCAGATCTCTTGCGCTTATTCCCAGTAGTTCTGTGCTGTAGTTCTGTACAGAACTACTGGGACAATCGACAGAAGTGCTCAAAGGATTTTATTTTATTTTATTCGGAGAATAAACAGTTGTACCTACATACTATTTATGTAATCTTACAACTAAACTATTAACTATTAATATATCCTCGCATATAGTGACAAAAAAAACTGCTTGCTAGCGGAAGAAAAGTGAAAGCACAGCTCTCCCTTGAGGTATTTACGATGATTAAGTACCTAAGCTAAGAGTAACCAATACTGATGATGAATACAATAAAGGATGGCAGAATTGAAGCTAATTGCATTTTTCAAACTAAAAGAACGAAATTTTCACACGGTATCATCAAATTTTACGCTTCGCCAGATGAGATGACCTGTGAAACAATAGAAGCAGATGCTGGATGCGGCAAGCTGAAAACTGGACGCTATGGCGCTCATTAGGGCAAGCCTATGTCCAGCAGTGGACTAATATAGGCTGATGATTATGATGATGATTAAATATTTAGAGTCTTAAATATTTCTACATACCACTTCAAAAGAACACGTGCAAACAGGCCAAAACTAACCAACTTATGTAATCAACATAGTCACTTGAAACATATGAGCTCAGTGCTTTCCAAGTTGGTTCTGAAATTACATTTGGCCGTAGGTTTGCTCAAATCAAACATGGAGCTCATGTATGTAAGGTCAATATTAAGATGCCTTTATTAGGTTAACAGAAGGGTTACTTGAGGCCATTGGTAGTCTAATTAGTTAGTACGGACTATATCTATATCTACCCGTACTTGGATGAATCGATAATAATCATCTGCCACAGACAGACAGACAGACAGAGTTACTTTGGAATTTATAATAATAAGTATAAATGTATTGACGATAGCCTCTTACTTCTTAGGGTGTTTTTTTTAAAATACTTTAATTTGTCAAAATAATTTATATTTGTTTCTTTCTATTTTTATGAACATGTATGTATACCCGTGTAACTAATTTAATATCGCTTATAAGTTCACCAACCATTTGGGGGAGAGCGCTTCGATAAAAGTAAAAAAGGGAGACCATCTCGAAAGTGTTAGGTTCAACCATGTTCCCTTACCTCAGTCATAGTCGGACCGGCGGCGGCGCGGGCGGTGGTTTTTGTGTTGCGCGTGCTTACTACGACGTATAATTTTGTATGATTTCGACTAAATCACCACGACAATGCCCTCGTGTTCATTCACCAGGTGTACAAATAGCTCCAAAACAAAAAACAAAGCCCAAGGCATCACATATTTCCCCGCGTAAGTAGATACACCAAACTTTAAATTTTCTGATAATCCGATATCTTATCATTATTTCATCTGTAACACGGTACAGTTTTAGAGTGAGCGCTGGTAGAACGTACCGTATCTTTCTTTTTTACTTTTATCGAAGGGAGAGCGAGACTTCTTGCCGTACCGTATTTTCGAGACAAGGACGAGCGAACGCCGCGCGGAGAAGGCGAGAAAGTAATACAATATAATTTGCGTAAAACATAATGTCTAAACATAATGTGATTTAGATACAAGTCAATATTTATATAAAAATGAACTTAAGATTGTTCTCCTTAAATACTATTGTCGGTGCGGAACTGGGCGACATCTGGTCATAGTTTAAATAAAATATTTTAGTTCTGTTTTTGCATCAATCATTGTCAATACGTAAACTTTGACTCTTCATACTGAAAAAAAAACCCACGATGATCGCCTGGTATGTTCTCTTAAAAATTGGTCCTGTATATACACAGAAATGAAAGTCGTTTCTCGTTCTTCCAAAACAATCAAATTTTAAACAACTTTTTTATTTAAATATCTGTGATGACAATCACACCCAACTCGTTGACCGTCTGACATTGATTTACATAAAAACGTAATATCAAAAAACGTTTTTATGTAAAACGCGTCTGATGCCACCATTATGCTATAATACAATTTCTCGATTAGCATCTGTGTAAGACGGAGGGTAAAGGGTTACTAACGTACTTGTGGGTTAATGGTTGTGGTCATATTGTGACGTAGTGTAGGACGCCCTCCAGCCAGGTGGGATGACGATCTGTGTAATACTGCAGGCAGATGCTGGATGCGACAAGCTGAAGACAAGGCGCTATGGCGCTTATTAGGCAAGGCCTTTGTCCAGCCGTGGACTACCTTAGGCTGACGATGATGTTAATTGTGATAACATGGGACAGGGGGCCGAATTACGCTAAACAATGAATTTACTATGACAATGGTATCGTCACGGTATCGTGCATAGATGAAAGAAACTTTAGTTAATGCGTGCCGTGATATTTGCTTGGAGAGACTTAACAAATAAATAATGCTGGACCATTCACATAGCATTATCTAGCCCCAAGCTAGGCAGAGCTTGTGTTATGAGTACTAGATAACTGATATATTTCATAGTGTACCTACCTACATTATAGTTTTTTTTGTGGATATTAAATATTCAGAACACCCGAAACAAATATTTGCGAATCGTACAAACATTTGTCCCAAGGCGGGAATTGAACTCGCAACCTCCTGCGTCGCAGGCGTACCTTCGCCCGCCACGCCACATCGGTTGCCAGTGAACATTGTAAAAAGTTGTACCTATAGGTACAAACAAGTCCAAATTTACCCCTAACAGTCAAACTGTCTCACAAATTTCGAAGTGTCCAACCGAGAATCGAACCCAAATCCCGTGCCATTTCTTGCTAATTAAGGCTAAAGACCAGCTGTCTAGTTGTCACGACTAGTCCCTGGAGGGTTAACCCTTGGTGATTGGTTGAGGTCAAGAATGGTTAACGGAAGCAAAGGGTATTTAGTGGTTAACGGGATGGAAATAAGGCGATTACTATCGCGTTATTTAAACCATTCACAGTCGAGTCTTACTTACTGGCTTTAGACCTGTATAAGTGTATATGCATCATGGGTCACTGAAAGGGTTAAGATAGAAAAATATAAGGTTTTTGTTATTAATAGTAAAAAAAGGGTTGATTTTCTCTCACAAAAGTACTTATTATTGGGTTATTCCAGTTTTCCCGCTGAAATTCCCATTGGGAAAACCGGAATAAAAAATATGAGTTCCCGTTTTCCCCCTTGAATATCCCCCTCAAGGGAAAAAACTGGAATGAAAAAAAAAACTGTTTTTTCCCTTGAAGATGTCTTGATACTTTTTTCCATTCCAGTTTCCCCCCTACACATATGTATATTCTAGCTTACGTGGCAATTTCTTACATATTAACTTATTATTTATTAAAATAGTTATAAATAATAATAATAAAATAAATGCTGCACAATTCACACATCATTATCTAGCCCCAAGCTAAGCAGAGCTTGTGTTATGGGTACTCGATAACTGATATACATAATACAATACATAACATACATAGATATATTTTACTATACATAGAAAATGACCAGAACACCCGGAACACTGCACCTGCACCTGCAGATCGTACAAATATTTGTCCCAAGGCGGGAATCGAACCCGCAACCTCCTGTGTCGCAGGCGGACCTTCGCCCACCGGCACCGCGCCACAGAGGTCGTCGAGTTATAGGTTAATTGTGTATATTAAGGTTAATAAAAATATCTTCTATTCCATTTGATCCCTTTTTATACACACAGAGCCTTCCATCTCCCAAAATGTGTAAATGTCCGTTCATATTAAAATTTTTTGTTGTATTAATTTCTGTACGTAGGTTGAAGATTCTTGGTAAAGGCGACCACATCGATAACAAGCGTGAAAATGTGTCTTCCAGGTATTTTGTCGATAAGTACATTCATAGAATTTTTGCCTTGTACCAATGAAAAAGAAATGTCTCTTTTATTTTATCATTTTCAAAGTAGTTTCTGCCCGCGGTTTCACACGCGTAGGTATATTCTATGGAAACGTGAAAAAAATAGATAGATAGATAGATAAATCATTTATTCTTCGTCTGCAGACACACACATAACAAAATAAACAAAGTAACAGTGATTTTAAACTACTTAAGTGTTAAATTTATCCTAAACATAAAACAGAGATAAACACACATAATATGTAACAATCATAATAAAATTAAACAAAATAGCAACTACAAAAATATTTTTATGTAACTCTTTATATAGCCAATGTTTTATTTCAGGTCTAGATTAGAAAGAAAGAAAGAAAGAAATTAAATCAGATTACTTAAATTTTCAGTGGTTTTGGCTTGACAAAGTAAATCCATCCATCCATTCATCGAGGGTGATGTAAAAAAATCTTCCATAACCCCTTCAGTAGGTACTTACAGGTGGTGGACATGCAGGTTTACAACCTGCTATAGTAAGTGAGATTCGGCATTGAATGGTTCAAATCATCATCCATCATCATCAGCTTATAGTAGTCCACTGCTGGACATAGGCCCCTAATGAGCACCATAGCACCCTGTCTTCAGTTTGCCGCATCCAGCATCTACCGGCCATATCTTGCGAAGAACCGACAACCGTTGGGGTAAACGTATTCTTGAATTGAGACCATGACTCGGTAAACGTAGTGTAGTACGCCCTCAAGCAAGAAGGTGATGTGCAAAAGACTACAGGCAGATACTGGATGCGTCAAGCTGAAGACAGGACGCTATGGCGCTCATTGGAGAGGCTTATTTCCAGTAGTGGACTAACATGATAGGCTGATGATGATGATGATGATCTGTCGAGTCAAAGCACAAAAAAGAATATTATTTATTCGTAGAATAAAATATTTAAAATGTTGTAAAATAAACTCGACTTTATCCGTACCAAGTGTTTTATTTGTACCTACTCGTAACAGGCTAAAGGTTTATTAGTCACTTCTTTACTTTAGTCTACATACCGAAGCGACAGAAATCAAAAGTACCCCTTTATTTCCGTGTCAGTGTTTTATTTTAAGAATTTGACCTTTTCTAAGTGTACATTTTTGTATTTATGGAAATAAACAATTTTTGATTTTGATTTTATTTTAACACGTAAATTAATCATCTGTTTAAGTTAAAATTTAAATTAAATAATTGCTATATCAATTTCACTCGAATGGATCAAAGTGAGTTAGCTTGACTATACCACAAATAGAACGCGCCAGCGCTACTCACACAGTCACGCTCGCTTCTGTGTGGGTTTGAATTACCTAAACTTGACATCGCGCGCTAGGCGTAAACGCTCTTAACCGTATCATCATATACCTTGTAAAGGCTACCCCGGTGCCGACTGCGGTCAGTTACAAAAAAGGAAAACATCCACCATTCTTCAAACGAAAGCGGCACAAAGACAAACAAAACTTTAGCGTTGTGGTGCACATGAGGTAGCATAGTGTAGGAGATGGTGAGCGGATTTATATGTTATTTAGTTCCAGAAAAAAAGTATACTAAAATTGTATATTTCTGGAAGATAATTTTGGTAGATTTAAAGCAAAATCTGTCTCAACTCAGCGAAGTACTATTGACTATTGTTAATAATAGGTTACATAAAAAACAAGTGATTTATAATTCTGTTTAGAGAAACTTTATGATATATATTTTTTTCTTAAAACTAATCAGACTAATCTTTATAAATAATATTCATTTCTTCAGCTTAGTAAGTACATTTATAATTTATTATTTGATCAAAATCATTTTTATGTTTTTTTTTTTAATTTTTTCTCTCTTCCAACTGGTATTGATATGAATCAGTTGAGCTACTTGTAGATTGTTTGCAACAGTCTGCAGTTAGCTCAATTGTTTCAATTGTAAATACTACCTAGTTTTACTTTAATTCTATTAATTGATTGTTTTTTTTATGTTCATTTTAATTTGATTCGAACTTTTCCAAGTTTATGTATCGTATTCAATAAGACTAGCAATACTAATTTCTGATATTGTTTATCGTAAAAGTTTGTCTTTTTTAGTAACTAGACACATGGGTTATATACCGTGATAACTTTTAATTCGCATTTATCAGAGAGACCTCAAATAAGCCTATTTAAAAAATTAAATAGGTAAGTAACGGGATCATGTATTATGCATGCACGGCAACCCCATTATTTCTGTGTTTTAATGCCAGTGTAGTTAAAAATAAACGGACTATTATCATTTTACAAAACAACCCGCCATCTCTTCGTCTAATCGCTTTGATGTACATTCAAACCAACCCTGCCCCATGAGGGCAGAACAAACATCCCGCAATAACCTTTGCACGGTCCACGGGACATAACCGTACGGTCCAGGAGACACAAACGGTGCACGGTCTGCGAGACCCAAAGTAAAGAATGTACACATTACTTCAAACAGAGAAAAATGGGGAAAAGTCCGCAAAATTTCGGCTAATATTTAAGTAGGTATAACCCGCGAGTGAATATGATGGAACTATGTCAAAGTAAATACTTTATGTCACACCAGCAGCGCCTCGAGGCACTGGCGACTTCAGTTCCCGTTCCTGTGGGAATTCCGGGATTAATGACTAATGTGCTATTCCAGACTATAATCTATCTTTGTCCCAAATTTCGTCGAGATCAGTTCAGCCGTTCATTGGCGTAATGAGTAACAAACATCCATCCATCCATCCATCGTCGATCCAAACTTTCACATTTATAATATTAGTGAGATTTTTGGTACAACAGATAGAAACTCATAGGTTTTAGCCATATTATGAAAGCCTGCTTAATCATAGATCTATGCTTGAGTGACGTTTATACAAAAGCGTCACTCAAGCATCAGAACTCAAGCTGAAAGAGCAAGCTTTTTTAATACGGGCCTTAAGATCTGACATCGGAAGACAGACTTTAGCCATCTAAAAAATAGCCTGCTTAATCATAGATCTATGCTCGAGTGACGTTTATGCTATGCAAAAGCGTCACTCAAGCATCAGAGCTCAAGCTGACAGAGCAAGCTTTTTTAATACGGGCCTTAAGATCTGACATCGAAAGACAGACTTAAGCCATCTAAAAAAAAGCCTGTTTAATCATTGATCTATGCTTGAGTGACGTTTATACCATACAAAAGCGTCACTCAAGCAAAGATGGCTGACTAAGCAAGCTTTTATGATACGAGGACAGAAATTTCAGTTTGAAATGGTTCTATCCTGTTCTAAAAGCGCGTGGATTATAGATAGGTATTTTTACCCCGTTCAAACAAAACACAAAGACATACGACTGTAGACGTTTCGGAGTTGTCATTAAGGTTGTTTTCGCGTGACTGCACAAAGGCTTGATGAAGTTGTGAGTGAAAACAATGAACGTGGAGTTATATTGTTCGGGAAATAAGATGGAGAAAACAACCCACGAAAAGTACTTATTTATGTTATTATCGTATTTCCTGTAAATGGAAATTGTATTTAAGCTGTAGAGAATTTCAAACTCTTTGTAAGAATGGCTTTTGATGACATGGTTCAAGTTGCTATGCTGACGGATAATCAAGAATCAATTTTTTTTTATTTCCATTAAATAAATGTAAACTTAGAAATGGTTCAACTCTTTAAAATTAACAATGACACGGAAATTAAGTGCTTTTTTTCTCTCCCTGTCCGTGAGTCTACTCTAACTTTGCCAGTTTTTTTAAATACAGCCACAGAGATAACAAAACAAGACAGAACAATAAAAACAATAGTTTTCACTGAAGATCAGTCTTAAAAAGATAAATAAATAAATAATGCTGGACAATTCACACAGCATTACCTAGCCCTAAGATAAGCAGAGCAAAAAAAATCAACGGTAGTTATTGCAATTGTTTTGCACCAAGTTTTGAAAGGTTAGCGAAAGTTTCGAATCCAAGTTTGAAACATTCTCAAAACTTTTCGTTTCGAAACGATTTTTCCGAAGTTATTGTTGAATCAGGTTGATCATTAATGTTTTTTTGTGTTTTTGTTTCACTGTTTAAAGTTTTTTGTTACGATGCTTTATAACTTTACAGACCTAGAAGATTATTTTACTTTACAGACCAGAAAATTATTTTACTACCTACTAAAATTTTGTTTTTTTACTTTATAATTCTTCGAGCTTCATCGGAACACTGGCACAGTTTGTGACGAGTTTGAGAGAGCTTGGCAAGCCGATTGGCAGGTGAAAGCATCAGGGTTGGACGGGTCTTGGCGAGTTTACATTAAAAATATCAATCGTGATTCTTAACTATGAAAAAACGAGTAAGCGAAAACAACAATGTCGCACGTTTAACTTTGACTCGTGCTTTTTTATGACATTCGTAGCTCCTGAATGGTTAAGCCGATTTTGATTAAATTTTGTATATAAAAGGTTACTACAATTGAGATTTGATTTCAATCGGTACAGCAGCTGTGTTCAAACCGCGAGGTACCTTTTGTGCACCTCAATTGCGCAACTCAGTTGAGCAAATTGTGCAACGGGGCCCTTCTTTATCAAACTTATTTTGGTTCCCATTGCTCAACTCAGAAAATCAACAAGGAATATAAATTAGTTGAGCTAAATGTAGATTGTTTGCAACAGTCTTCAGTCTGTTCGACTGTTTCAATTGTGTATACTATTTCTAAATTGATTGCACTTACATACGGTATGATGGTTAAATCTAAAATAGTCCTACCTTCGTGAGTCACGATTTTTCGAAAATAAGCTTGTTCTTATTAGTGACGGGTTTTGGACTCGCAAACAATTATATTTATGTGAATAAATATAATTTTTAGCGGTGTCCCGTATATAAAAACGATATCTTTTTCAAACCTGTAATATATTGAAAACAGTATCGTTACCAGTTTTTAAATCTCGCGTCAAGGAGTTTTTGCTGTCAGAATAGTGAATATTGGTACATAATATTTATTTATTTATTTAGTATATTTTAGTATATTATAGTTATTTTATGTGTATATCTAGCTTATGTGTTTATTAGTCTATCTTTAGTACACCCCCTGCCTTTCTTAAATTCACATAATTCTTTCCATCCAAAGGTTGCCTGGAAGAGATCGCTTCTAAGCGATAAGGCCGCCCATTGTACTTGTCTCATGTAATGTCTTTTTGTAATGTTCCTTTTCTGGTGTACAATAAAGTGTTTTTGTATTGTATTGTATATTTATGGGCATAATACAGGTAAGAATAGGTCACCTTTGAGTAAACTCTGTTAAATTGAAACACATTAGGGTAGGTTCACACGACTCGCCCGCTCAGAAGGGTGATTTCAGGGACAAATGTCTCGTAAGGGAGCGCCTAGGTAAATAGACACTTACGGGGAGAATATCTTTGCACAGATTCATTAATTGCTACGTAAATGAAAAAATAGATGAACAGTGTCATTCTTCTTAGAGCCATGATAATGATACAAAGGTGAAATAGTAACTTATGACGGATTACGTACTGTATGAATTTTTTCATTGATCAAAGAAAATAAATAAGTAGACGGCGTATATATACGCCGTCTACTTATTTATTTTCTTTGACTTATTATCAAAAGAATAAAAAGATTCATACAGTACGTAATCTATCAACTCGGTTAAGTTTTTTCAGCCGATAGATTCGAATAAATAAAGGTAGTAAAAAAGAGCAGAGTATAAAATATTGAATTATTTTATTCAGTCAAAGAAAATAAAAGCGTGGACGGATCATAAATACATTGCGCTCTTTTCTATTGTGGTCAATATACTGTACCTACATTTAGCGCTCTGTTGCAATTTTCTGATAGCATATCGCCCTAAATAAGTTAACTCGCGATGAGAATGTGTTTTAACTATTTTGAGTCGAATTTGACAGCCCCAAGTGACAAGCGCCTACATTTCAATCTGGTCGAACTAATCTTATTTATTAACGAATTTGAATCCTTAACTACTCTCGTAATGTCAAAATAATCATTGAAACTATTGACCCTTATAACACACCTTACCTACGGTCATGTACCTACGGTTTGTTTTATTTTGTTATGCCAATATTTATCCAAATGCAATGTTACCTTAATATATAAGATCAATACGAGTGTGAGCACCACTACAAACCAACGTTGGTTTAATGGTGCAATATTTACTAAACTATGTATACTTTTATAAATAAATAAATATGATTATTATTATTATGTCAATAAACAAACTGACCTACGGTCATGTTAATACAGTCAACAATTAAGTAAGCTGTCATACTTAATTGCTGAAGCTCTCTCGCCCACGCCTTCACATTAAAATCTTGGTGGTTTCCAGACAGGAAGACGCGACGAGGGACTTTATTATAAAACATAATTACCATAAACATAAAGTAGTAAAGTAAGTAACATAAACATAAAGTACCTAGTGATATTCATGTCAAAACTAATGCTCTGGTTACGAACCTGCCTTACCCACCTACAGTATAATATGGATTCCTCAGCCTAAATATAGGAACTGCCTACACAAGACCCTTATCAATCCGGAGTTACTTTGATCGATCAGTGTGTTCAGAATTATTGTGGGTGCACATAACACAAGAAGCAAATGCCTAGAGGCTTTTGGAATTGACAGGGGCCACTTCATCATCACCAACTCATTGAAGTCCTCTACTGGACATAGGTCGCGCATTAACGATATAGCAAACATTTGATTTAATATACTTATTATTAAAAACTTTTTTTATTTTTTTTGTCTTATATATCCGGAGGAGTGCGCGTTGCGATTTGCGACCATTAGCGACATAGTGTTTTACTTCTGCAGGTCGCATCGCTTCCTATTTTTGCTAATTAAACTAGGTATTCGTTTAAGTTCCTTTTTTTATTACAGACTTTTTTCCTTAATTTTTTATTATTCATCATCATCATCATCAGCCAATGTTAGTTAGACATAGGCCTTCCCTAGTGATCGCCATAGCGCGTGATACATACGGTGACATAGTGGTTTAATAGGCTTAACGTAATTTGATTAAATTTAATTAAATAATGTGTTTTTTTTACATTTTGGCATTTTGCCTTTGATGAAAGAAACTACAGATGGAGGGACGCCTGTCAAAAGTGTCAAGGTTGAAACCATTCTATCAATTTCTCCGTGCAAATAGCACCGCATGCTTTATTCCTTTCATCAATAGACAAATCTGTGGCGATTACTATTTTCATAGTAAAGCAATCAATTAGTAGGATTTGGCCTCGACTCCAAAGAGTCGAACCAAAGAGCCTACAAAGAGTGGTTACCAAAGTAACCATCAGTAAATAAATTCAAACAAATTATCCAAACCTTTCTGTGCAAAAATGCTTCCTAAGAAATTAGATTATTTGGAAGAGAAAAAAGCTTGGGACGGGTTTTGCTCCAACTCAAAAAATAACAACTAACAGGCTAAAGGATTCTTAGTCGCTTCTTTACTTTAGTCTACATACCGAAGCGACAGAAATAAAAAATACCACTTTATTTCCGTGTCAGTGTTTTATTTCAGACTTTTACCTTTTCTAAGCGTACATTTTTGTATTTATGGAAATAAAGAATAATTGATTTTGATTGATTTTGGTCATTATAAGCTCACAAGAAACACAGAGAGACAGAAGTTAAAATGTTAAATTCTGTGAGTTGTTAATAAAATATCAAATATCTTTTTATCGTGGGAGTAACTTTAAACCACGGCTTAGTTATACCTAGGTCAATTTTAGGTATTTGGTTAAAATAAATCTTAGCTCAGCTTACAGTAAAAGCTGAAGCATAAAATTGCTGATAATTTTATCCCTCCGCGCAGAAACTTGAGTCAATTTGATAAGGCCTCGGCGTGTTTTTACAGAGTAACGATTTATTAAGGATCTCATTACTTAGACGTAGATTGGCTCGGAGTGATCTCACTGGCTAGGTAGGTGTAATCCGATCAGAACAAAGAGATGGAACTGAACCTTGTTAAAGTAAACTGGATGAAAACTCACACATAGATTCGTTTTCGCCTTCGAAGTCAAGAGAATTGTTGAGTATATTTTACCTCTATGATTGACGTGTTTGGGTTAGACTTGGTACGCTCATAGATCGCTAGACAAAAACATACATTCGGTGCAAGTACCGAGTGAAATGTTTCCTCATGTGTTCTTATCTTTCTTAGCACCAATTGAAGACATTTCTATGACCAAGTTATGTTGGTAGTGCTCTATCTGCCTAGTTTTATAATATTTATGCCGCAAAGATGACTGCCGCTGTCATACGCAAAGTGCACAAATCAATCAATATCAACGATTGGATCGTTGTTATGCTAAAGTAAGAAGTTCCACTTGATCCAGTAGGCTACTAGCGCTAAATGTATAGAAAGGACTCGAAATCGATGGAAGTTTTCGTAAGATAATGCGCACAACTCGTACTTAACGCTCTGATAAGATCCAACAAATAGGAGAAAATCCACACCTATAAACTACACATTTTAAAAAAATCCATCAAAGTAAGTCGTCAGCTAGTTTCGTCTCTCTACGAGACACCATCTGAGGGCCTACTCGCAAAAACAAAACCGAAGTTTCTGATTTGTTTTTGTGCAAACGCTATCCTTATGCAAGTGACATAGGAGAAGGATTTGCATGTCAACGAATCAGAAACTTCAATTTTTGCTTTCCGAGTAGGCCCCCTGGCCCCCTAACACTGCGATTGTTGTCTAGGGTGGAATAGACGACATCGCCTCGCCATACATTGCGTAGGTCCGACCGTGTATGTTTGAATTCGAAATGACTCCTTCACACATTTCGAAGTGGCTGTCATGTAGCCGCCAGATCGTAGAATCAGCCAGTTTGTAGAATCGAAGTGGCTGGTGCGTTATCTATCACTGACTAGGATGAAAACAATTTGCAACTTATTTTCAATGTAGTCAAATAGCCAATATCAATAATACCTTAAAGTAATAATAACAATACTGGAAAATCTCAGTATCATCTAGCCCCAAGCTACCTTTTACGTATTATTTTCTTAAAGCGATAACGTAGAATTTAAAACGCTTTTCTGTATCGCTAACAAATTAGATTTGCGCATAAAACGCCCAGGGCCTTTTAAATAGTCGCCCTGTAGTTACGTGCCGGCGAAATCGAGGCGTGGTCGGAATTGTAAGAAAATTGAAATTCAAGAGTATTTGCGAATTGGAATGATGAATGAAAGGGAAATTAATGTTGTAAAAAAATAAGGAAAGATATTTATAAATACTATTTAACGGGTATTTATCGCGTTTAATTACCTTATTTTCCCGACGTTTCGACAGGTTTACACACTGTCGTGGTCACGGGATGATGATGATATGTGTTCAGATCGCGTAAGTTTAAAAATATTTATAAGGAAAGATAATGAATAATTAAGTTCTTACTTTTAAATTTATAGTTTTATGTATGACTACTAAGTGTTTATTTGGTGTTTACCGAGGGGCAAGTGAAAAAACGGATACCATTCTTTATTGTTTATTAAAGAAGCGTGCATTGTATTGTATTGTGCGAAAACATAAAAAGATCTTAACACACCTTTTGATAGAGGGTTACTAGCTCTAGCGCAAGGTCTAAAATAGTTTGGTATTTATACATCAAAATTAAGTCAAAATTAGCAATATTCTACAATAAAGACTCCGGTAATCCATCAAAGTGTCCTTTGGGTTTTACAAAATCATCTTTAAACAATATTGTAAAGAGGAAAGATTATTTCTTTTGTTTCAATTGAATAGGATCCGAAACTACTGGACTGATTTCAAAAATTATTTCACCATTAGAATCCCACATTATTAGAATCCTATTTATAAACATAGGTGTTAGAATTTATCCGTGCGAAGCCGGTGCGGACCGCTAGTACCAAATAAAACTTGTTTAAATGCCACACGTAAAAATACACCTTTTTTCATATCAAATGTAGAGAAAACGCAGGTGATTCCTGGAACCCATTTAAGCGGCATTACTAAAAATGCTAAAAAATTTGAGTTATCAAATATTGACAGGTTTTACCAATTTGGTCCATTTCGGCGTATAATCTATATTTCACCATTAGGATGTGCTAGGATATATATTACATTATGACATTAAGTAGATCTAGTAGGCTTTTATTTTTAGAAAAGAAATCCGTTGGTATAGTTAACGACGTTCTTTTTCAATTTATTTTTACTGTATCGTATAAAAAAATTAAAACATTTTTAATACATTTATGTTCGAGAACCTTCGAGCAACTTCTAAAATCTATCTCCACTCTGCTTTTCTTCTGGATTGGTCCACACCCTCTAAATTCTAGTCTGTTTAAGAGATTTGCGCTATTCCCATCAATTTAGATAAATTACTTTTATTTGTAATTAGTAGATACCTACCTTTAACTACTGCGTTATTTTGTACTAATAACTTTGAGTATCTTATTAAAATTTGAGATTAAAAGAATAACGGCAAAACAGGCGCCACATTACGCAATTTCTGACTCATGTGCTTCACAAAAGGTTACTAAGCATATTTATATGCTTAGCATATAAATACCTTACAAAATAAGAAGAAAACTTCTTGTAAAACAAACAAATTAAACTTTGAAGAAACCTTGCGTTAAAAGTTCAAAAGAATATTAATAATTGAAACGGGAAAGTTTGAACACCTGGAACTTTGTTCAAACTTTTGCTTTGAAGATATCGTTATGTAATACATTTACGTATCAAAAATACGTATTTTTCTCAAAAAACTGCTCGAGAAACTTTCAAAAACAAATTAATTAATTACCAAATAAAGTATGTAAATTATTATATGTAGGCAAAAAATATTTAAAAAAAAAACTTACCAAATTTTTATTTAACACACATTCCAAAATCACTGTTCGTCTCAAAAAAATCACTAGTCACTTTCACTTTTCATCGCACTTCACAATTTGTCACTCGCGATCGGAAAACGCGTGGGGGTTGAAACGGCTACCCCGTACGGGCCTCGGAGAGATCTAACCCCCTCCCTATGATACTAACAGGGGTGGCAAAGCGCATGCGTAGGAATGCGAATATATATTTGACATTTATACGGAGATAATTTTTGCATTTGCGGCGTTTTACTAGAACGGTCTGATTATGTTTTTGTTTGGAATTTGGCACTGTCTGGGAAAATTTAGAAATTTTCACTCGCGTCAAGTGTTTTTAATTATATTAAGTTTTATTGTTATCTTTTAGTTTAGGATATCGCGAAAGCTTCAAAGCAGACGCACGCTTTGCATTTAATAAAGGACAGTTTTCAAGAATAAACTAAGGTGTTTTTTTAGTAAATAGACCTTTGTTTGAGAACAATCTCACGTGATAGAAAGTGGAGATGTGGCCGACGGTGTATCACGAAGGTCTAGAAGATACCTATTCACCCTCGACTTGAAGGGACCCTGGTTGTAATTTACCGGCATTTCGTTATGATTTTTTCTATTGCTTTTTGTATTAAACGTACGAAAAGCCCACTGGATCTCTATTGAACGAGAACGCTCGTAGGAGGTCAGTGGATAAGCTCTACATAATTATTTACATTTTAAACCGAGAATTCTTCGTAAGTTGCTGCTAATTCTTAACAGAATAAACATGAATTGTTTACACCTGAGTTGACCTTTTAAAGACCAAAATGATAATAGAAATTTTTGAAGGCCTTTCATTGTTTAACTTTTGGGCACACGCTTCTCTCAAATTTTCTCGTTCTTATAGATAGTAAACGTTTAATTACAAGTTAATACCTAAGAAATGAAATAAGTTCCCAAAAGTTTTCGGTTTCGGCGGCACTCGCACTCGCGCCCACCCTCAGTAGGTACGGGTGTGCTCCAACCAACTAAGCCACGAAACCCTTAGTCGGTTCAACCGAAAATCTTTGGGACCTCTTACGGACTATAGCGCCGGTAGCTCCACCTACAGGGGTAACATTACAGTTTTCAGATTGAAAATTTATGGAACTTATTTCATTTCTTAGAGATACCCAAAGTGCGGGTAAGCACTATAACAAAAAACCTAAGTAAATACCTGTTTACAAAACTGATTAATAGAATCTTTACTAGATAAGTGTTACTATTCCGTGAACCAATTTAATATGGACAAACTGACATGAGAATTAAATTAAGGAAATCTTAAATAACTGACATTCTGACTACTAGTATAAGTTTTAAATTATCAAATTTGTGTATGCATGCCAATTAGTATCCTATTTATTCTAAATTATGTTCTATTATGCATGCAAAATTAATTTTACTTCCAATTTTAAATTTTTATTAATATTAGTTTTTTTATATTTAATCAACTATTACCTATTGTATAGAGTGCGTTAATTTTTGCAGTGCCCTTACAGGGTGCATATAACTGACCACCTACACCTAGCCATTCACATACACTAAGAATGAATTGTACGTACATGTTAGCAAATAAATGAAATTGAATCAAAATTAGCTAAAACAACTTTTAAGAGGGATCAGGATTCAGCGGGAGATTTTTGCCCAGACGTGGGCAATGCAAAGCTCTTTGTAATTGTTCTTATTATGAATCCAAACATGGTGATTTTGTAAGCAAGGAAAGTTTAATGCGCAAAAACAAACCATAAACTTACCGATATATTTCCGGAATGGAAATATGCCATGCAATAATATCTTTATGACACGTTTGAGGATTTCATAAAATTGAAATTGCTCAATTGAAATCGTACGATTGAATGGATGAATTCGAGTTATTGCTTTGCGTCGAACATTTGTCATGAGCTTTTTAGTGGTTAAAAGGAGTTTGGTGGCTACAACAACGCTGACAAAGGATCATGACATGAAATAAATAAAATGCTGGTCAATTCACAAACTTAATACAATGGTAAACAGTTACACACAATAAGTATGCATTTTTTGTTTTCCCATAAATCGAGGTCATGATTCTTTAACGACTTTTTAGGGTTCCGTACCCAAAGGGTAAAAGAGGGACCCTATTACTAAGACTTCGCTGTCCGTCTGTCACCAGGCTGTACATAATATAATACAATACATAGATAGATATTTTTACTATACATGGAAAACGACCAGAACAAATGTCTGCAGATTGTACACACATTTGTCCTGAGGCGGGAATCGAACCCGCAACCTCCTGCGTCGCAGGCAGACCTTCGCCCACCGCGCCACAGAGGTCGTCGGTATGTAATAATGTTCTAGACAGGGGCTTTTGGAGATTTTTTAAAAGAAATCATTCAGCTTTTACCGTTTTTAGATAATATGATGATATAAAAGTCCCAAAACTGACAATTAACTTTAAGTCAAATCTCCAAAAACGTCACTCATTTCTGGAGTTTTCCCTCGTCCACTTAATTTCGCAAATTATTATAGTCACGAGTTCCATTGAAAAGACGGGTATAAGTCATACCTTCAAATTTTGTTACAAGGAAAGTAGGAGGAATACAATTTTACTATAAAAACTATCGTAGTTTGACGAATTCATTACGGATGTAAGCGGGTTAACTACGAACTTTATTTGTGTTGGAAGAACACCAACGTTTCATCCGTTCAGGCGCGCGCGTTCCGCGTCCCGACGCGGTACGCGCGCGCCTAGAACCGCACTCTCCCTGAAGAAGTCCCTCGTTAAGGGATGAAACGTTGGTGTTCTTCCAACACAAATAAGGTTCGTAGTTAACCACTTACATCCGTAATGAAAAGGAATACTGTTATTTGACAAAACCTAACAGTAACAATAGGTGGCGCTGACGGCGTAAGTGCCGAAAGAACTCCCAAAGATTTACGGGTCGACTAGATAAGATCACGTAGCTTAGTTGGAAAAAGAGCAACCCTGCGCTGAAGGGGAAGGTGCGGGTTCGAATCCCGTCGAGATCGTAAATTTTTGGGATTTATTAATTTCTTAGAAATTACCCAGAGTACTATAATAAAAAATAAAAACCTTAAAACCTAACACACAAAACTTCACACCAAACTTGTGATGTGTTGTTTATATATAATTATGTACCTAACTTGTCCAATTAAGTTAATAAGTTACCTAGATTATAAATAAATTATTAAATAATCTGCCTCGTCCAGTCTCCAAGTGCCATAGTTCGCGACCCAATCCGCCGTGGCCCACGCAATGGCGTCGAATATGGCACTATAAATCAGCAGATTGGGATGAATTGTGTGAATTTTACACATCGTACCCGTACCGATCATCATCATCAGCTTATTTTAGTCCACAGCTGGACATAGGCCTACCCTAATGAGCGCTATAGCACCCTGTCTTCAGCTTTCCGCATCCAGTATCTAACTGCAGTCATTTGCAGATCGACATCCCACCTGGTCGGATGGCGTCGTACACTACGTTTGCCGAGTCGCGGTCTCCACTCAAGAACACCTGGTATGCTCATCCATTTCTCCGTCGATTATGGCCCGATTTTCTGGTAAGTACAATCACTATGTCTAAAGGTTACGACGACCTTATTCACCTAATTCAATACATCACATCTCAATGCGTGCTTTGTCTCGTCAATTAAAGACAATAGGCCATTGCGGCATTCGATTAATACGACCAAATTACGTTTCTACGTACGCAGGCTTGTATTCTAAGAGGATATCTAATCTCAGAACACAAACCTACAGTTACAAAGTAATATTATTTCACCTCTGCCTACAGTGAGTTTATCTACGACTATCGGTATACCATCTACACAATATCTTGTTTAAATCTAATTATAGGGCTTTTCAAGTGAAATCAAAAGATACCTACAGAAATATTGTCAAAAAGTTATTTTAGTTACCAAAATTCCGCACCCGTGACTGTTTTTAAATCTGTTGAAACTTCGAGAAAAAATAGGTAAATTGACGCTAAATATGAATGAAAATTAACTTCACAATGTCTAAAATCGAAGCTTTTTGTAAGTAATATGTACTGCGTCAAAATTCAAAATTGAAAGTGCTTTATTTCCTTTAGACCTTACAGGACTCTTTGACACGCCACAAAACTCAGATTACATAAGTAAAACTAGGAAATAAGTGATCACTTCGATTTTTTGTTCACTTCAATTAAAGAAGCGAGCAAGAAACCTTTACCTTGTTAGAATGTTAGTTTTTGAGTTGGAGCAAAACTCGTCCCAAGCGTGTATGTACTTATGTATGATTTACGTTACCACAATTTCAATGGTAAATATATTTTCGCCTATCTTTACAAATTGACGTCGTTATTATACTTACTTTTGCGTTATACCATTCAAAATGCGTATTGGTTTTGATTGACTTGTGATTTTTACGTATTTCCGAATTCCAAATCAATTTG
Organism: Eupithecia exiguata; assembly: GCA_947086465.1. Taxonomy (NCBI): domain Eukaryota; kingdom Metazoa; phylum Arthropoda; class Insecta; order Lepidoptera; family Geometridae; genus Eupithecia; species Eupithecia exiguata. Next base: position 7,832,435 of record OX352250.1, on the reverse strand, counting down.
TGAACCGTACACGTAAATTGCTTTTCGTTTTTGTGCGTCGCTACAGTGGCTTTGCAGCTTTAGCTGATGAATCAAGGCTGTATTTTACGGTGTCATTCTTACACTGGGGCGCACAAGGGAAAAAAGATCTGTGTGCAGAAAAGTGCTTTGTTTTTTTTGTGTAAAATTAATAAAACAAAAGCGTAAGCTTTTTTGAATTGAGCGTCAAGAACATTATCTACGTGAGTTGATGAATTTTTTATATTACTTAGCACAACATCCATACTAATATCATAAAATTCGGAAGTAACTCTGTCTGTCTGTTACCTTTTTCATGCGTTAACGGCTGAACGCATTTTAATTGAATTTGGGAGGTAGACGGACAAGCTACATTTTATGGGAAAAGTGCAACGCCACGGGCAGAAGCTCGCTCGTTATATGTGTAAATTTGTAGATGTTAAGTAAAGTACGACGATGCCAAAAATTACTATAATTCACGCGCGATCAGAATTGGATTGAACTATGTCAAAGTAGTTTTTAAATTCTAAATTCATTAATTTGCCGACAATTTACATCTTAACGTCCACCTTAATGGTACCACCAGATATTTTTTGTGTAAATGGATACGTAATATTTTTTTTTGTGTTAATTATTTTACTAATTTTCATCATAGCTGCATTGTGCTGCTCTTCGCACTCTCGTTTTTTTACCCTTTAATTTATTTTAATTCACTACCTTCTTGGTTATTGCCCTGAAAAGTTACTTCTCCATGTCAAAGCGAGTGATTAAGATTAAACCCTCAGATTGCACGGTCCGTCACCAACTGTCTGATAACTTTAAACTTTAGTCCTCATCAAATGGACTTAATTCTATTAATGTTTAAGGACTTTAGTTGACGTTTTGACACTGGTTTTAATCATGTTTTTGAATAGATGGTAGATTCCGCTGTATTAATATTTCTAAGTAAACCTATTCACAATTCACTGTCATACCTCTGCGGTGAGAGCCGAAGAGGCACCGCACGTACACACTGGTCACCCGGATAACGTGCCTCTTAGGCAATGAAGGTGTTAATCCAATTTGTAATTATTTAATGTACACAATAATACATAACGTGAACTAAGTAATCGAATATGTACACAGGCGAGCTTAACCTTGAAATAGAGTTTTCTGCCAGCAAACCTTATTATCTATTTTTAACCGACGAAAGGGTGTCGTTCTCATGGGATGTATGTTTTTTTTTATCAGATACTGACGCAAAAAGCCCGCCCAAACCATGCTCGTCTGTGAGTTTGTGTGTATTTCTGTTTCATTCTAACTTACAAACTGATATTGGTACTACATGTCACTTTTTGTTTAAATGTTTTTAAATATTGAGGGTGTTCCTAACTATGTTTGATAGGAATTAGAACAGCATTTTCAAATGATATTCTCATTTGTTTTCATTTTTGAAAACCCATCATTCAAATAGACGGCTAATTTATTAAAAATCTTTATTTTTTTATTTTCTAACACTTTTCTCTTCCACTGTACCATCTGTAACTGACTTGTCATATATGACGGATGCTTAACGAGATTTATGCGTTAAACGGATAATTCACGAAAAACGTATAACGAAGGACGTGCTAAGTCTTTCCGGGTTATTGGGTCGAGCTAAACTCCATACGGCTAAGTGCTGTTTTAAGACCATTTCATTTTGAAGTTACAAAATGATGAAATCTAAGTTCGACTATAGCTTTGCTTAGTATATCATTGAAAAATCGAAAGTAAAATATTTAACAAGATGATATGGATCAGTTGAGCTACCTGTAGATTGTTTGCGCCAGTCTGCAGTTAGCTCAATTGTTTCAATTGTAAATACAAGTTTTAATTTAATTCTATTATTTGATTGTAATTTTCTTTGTTAATAAAGTACAAGATAAAAAGTTTTTTTTTGTTAAGTCGACATAAACTAAAAAGAAAATACAATTGTAGACGGCTACATTTTTTTTGCAGTGACAATTTGAATACAACGTTTCAAAGTGTCACTTCATCAATCTTTCATTTCATTTTCATTTCATTTCATTTATTAAACCATAGGAACACATTGGAACACTTAGTAATGTCAAATATACAGCTTAAAATCATAATATAAAAAAGGCTATTGAAATAAACATATAGAATATATAGATCTTACAATTGCAAAACAAAAATACCTATCAGCTGTATAGAGGCCTTGTCAAACTAATCAAATTACAATGATTTAAAAAAAATGTTAGATATAATAAATTTGCATAAATTTAGCGGCTGTAATCATCACTTTTCGCAAAATAAAAGAGCCCTACAAATGGCAGTGAGTCGTAGCTTCGGGCCTTCTCAACTTATCAAAGATAAAGATAAAATATATTTATTTGCAGCAAAAACACATTACAGTGGATAGGTATGGCATTTAATGGGTAGGTAGGTAAAGTTACATTTTATTGTGATACAATGGCCTGTTAAACTGAGAGAAGAAAGTTATTGCTGAGGTCTTGGAGACTGCTTTTACCTACAGATCTCACGCTAGGCGGAGCCTGTATCGTGAGATCCAAGCCAGTGATTCTTACAGTCACGAGAAGGTACTGTGTCTCGGTGTGAAACGTACAACACTTAGTTAACACTTAAATTATCTTATCTAGTGCTTAAGTACACAAGTGAGTGAGTCAAATAATACTTTACCGTACAAAATAAAATCAATGATCTTTTCTTTTATTCAGTCTGGTCGAACTATTTTTGGGGTTCCATACCCAAAGGGTAAAAACGGGACTCTGTTACTATGACTCCGCTGTCCGTCTGTCCGTCTGTCACCAGGCTGTATCTCATGAACCGTGATAGTTGTAGATGATTTTCACAGATGATGTATTTTTCTTTCAAATACTAAAACTCAGAATAAAATTTATATTTAAGGGGGCTCCCATACAACAAACGTGATTATTTTGCTCGTTTTTGCTCGATATTAATAACGGCGACACATCTTGAAATATTCACAGAATAATTAGTTATTTTACACTTTAAAATAAATTATTTAATTAAAATAAAACAATTATTTCCCATACGATGATTTTTTTTGCCGTTTTTTTAGATAATGGTACGGAACCCTTTGTGCGCAAGTCTAACTCGCACTTGGCCGGTTTTATTTGACTTAAGAAAACAACTCATATACGATTTTGGCGAAATGCGGGTTCATATCGCGTCGAAGTCGAATTTTTTTGGGCACATTATTAAATTTTCTACGAAAATTGCCCCAGCGCGAGTTACGCATTAAAATAGCCAAAAACTTTTGTAATAACATTGAAAATCTTACAGAATATAAACCCAGTAAAAAGCGGAAGTTCGTAAACAAAAGACACTTGATTTTGCGAATACCCTGCTACTTATAAAACTGGATTATAAGAAATTAATAAATCCCAAAAATTTACGATCCCGACGGGATTCGAACCCGCACCTTCCCCTTCAGCGCAGGGGTGCTCTTTTTCCAACTAAGCTACGTGATCTTATCTAGTCGGCCCGAAAATCTTTGGGAGTTCTTTCGGCACTTACGCCGTCAGCGCCACCTACAGAGGAAACAATGAAGTTATCCAATTCTGCTCAAAGACCAAATTTACATTTAGTTCTTTGACGAGAGGTTTTGCCGTTGCTTGATTCTAAGGTTTTTATTTATTAATTAATTAATTATTAATTTATAATTTTTGGGATTTATTAATTTCTTAGAAATTACCCAGAGTATAATAAATAAAAACCTTAGAAACTGGATTATGACAATCTCCTTAGCATTCCGCTTTTCGCATCCTCTTTATGCCCATATGAAATTTAAGTGGGTTTGTCTGTCTGTACAGAACTTCCAGCGTGAGGTGGATCGATTCGTGTTGGCGCGTGATTCAACTTTTCTATCTGCATCATTTGATTTCGACAAAGTAACAGAAATAATTGTACAAATGAGCAACGAAAATAACAAGATTGTAACAAGATACAGGAATAAGACACTTTATAGAATACTTTCTAGTGACGGCCAAAAAAGCGAGAGCAGAGAGCATTAAAAAGTTTTTAACCGGTAACACATAATATTTTGTGTGATTGACAAACGTTCGAAACCCTTGTCGCGCGAGTTACACTCGCACTTGACGGATCTTGTTTTACTTCCTGATTTATGCCATATTCGTCCCTAAGAAGTTCGGCACACATGACAAAATCTGCTTTCGTCCCACATCTTATGCCATATTCGGCCCGCAATAAATTTTATTTAAAAAAATCTTATTTTGTCCTACTTTTCAGCTCCACATTCGGCCCACGGTTTTTATGTAGGCAAATTATAATTAATTTAGTACAGTTTCCTTTCCTCTTTTGCATACACCTACCAGACATAAATAATTATAAGAAATAAACAATGCTGGACAATTCACACAGCATTATCTAGCCCCAAGCTAAGCAGAGCTTGTGTTATGGGTACTAGATATGATGTACATAATACTATATACTATATAGATGGATATTTTTTATTATACATAGAAAACTATAATGATAATACTATGCCTCTACCTTCAAACCAAGGGTTAAATTGCTAGCTGCTATATTGCATCTGTTTTATAAAGTTGGTATGTATTATTAATATGTATTTTATATTATATGTATTTTAGTATTTTTTATAGTATGTGTTTATTGTATATTTAAGTAATATGCCACCGTCTACTACTACTTGTATATGTGTACAACTGCTTCGTGTCAATCCCAAGGTTTTCTGGAAGAGATCGCTCTTAGCCATAAGGCCGCTTATTGTGCAACTTTGTTATCTATCTTTTTCTGTATTTTTTTTTGTAATTTTTTAGTGTGCTGTCAAAGTGTATTGTATTGTATTATTTATCGGCCTAGAAATAAATACTCAGATACTACACTCAGTTTACAGAACAATCCTTACAATTTCGTGAAACGAAGTCAGAGGTAATCGCTACTTCTCAATAACAGTCCCATTCTCGCCCTTATTGTCCTACATTTAGGAGTTACGGCTGAGTCAACAATATCGTAAAAATGAACAAGGCTGAGCGACTTTATTCTCAAGGTTCCGAAGAATCTAACAGCCGGTATTTGCTCCGCTTGCTATAATTTGACAATAGTTTAAACGTTTTGTCAACGGACGGAAAGAAAAGTAAACGGACGGAAAGTTGATAAATTAAGTATCGCTCTATGGGCTCTCTCGACAGTTAGTAATTACGTTTTACCTACTCCACCCCATGATGTTATGCTGATGTACCGCATAACATCATGGGGTGGAATAGACCAAGGATTTCGTGGTTTAGTTGCTCAGAGCACACCCGTACTGAGGGTGGGGCACAGGTTCGAGTCCTGCCGAAATCAAATTTTTTTGGGAACTTAGTTAATTTCCCTAAGTTAGTCGACTCTTACGATATCTAGGAGGAGGTCGATTTTTACGCTTCGACTGCCATGCCAAGACAGTCATTTAAGCTGATGAAACGCCTCTCCGTCTGCTAGGAGAGTGTGGAGCACTGATGCAAGAACGTGGTACTCATCTGGGCAAGCACCTGCTCGTCCCAGACGAGCTACGAGACATCCCCCCAAAGAAAATCCTTCAGGTCCTAGCAGCTGCAAGGGTAAGTGGCGAAATCTGAACGCCGCAGTCCTAGGGGTGAACACATTAAAGTGGCGATCACAATAGGCCTATCATGGCCGTAGTGATAAGAAAGCCACCAAGAGCAAATAAAAAGAAATAAATTTTTATTTATTTCTTGAATTTTTTCAAGATAGACAATCTCAGAAAAAACCTTTACCTAAAGACAATCCTTTACCTATTGCTGACGAAAGAGCAGATGCAAAAAGGTTTTATTACGAAAGTGAAGTACCCTAAAATGAGCTACCGGGGTTGACATTTGCGAAGATGAGCTCAGAGTTACCCCTTCAAATAATGAAATGAATTATTTGGCATGGCAACCTTTTCACGTCTACTCCTAATTTCATTGACAGTGCGTATTGAGGAAGGTGCTGGAGCAGTCGTAAGGAAGTTTCTTGAAAAGACGTTGGTTCAATAAGGTTTATCACGTGATTACTTTCGCTGCTTAAAAGATTTGTCACTACCACCTTCGATCAAAAATAAGTAGTTCGACGGCAAAGCCGGAAATTTTTGATCGAAGACTACCACACAGTTTTTTAAGCTTCGGTAGTGTCATCGTTTCAATAAGCATCAATGATCCTTCTGTAAAATGTTCTGAATAAAATGATTTTTTTTATTTTTTATTTCTTCATCGAAATTGGTTCATCCGCTTGGGGAAACGATACTACAGAAAGACACACACAGTAAACTTTTAACTTTAAGCTCTGCTTAGTTTGGGGCTAGATGATGCTGAGTGCATTGTGCAGCATTATATATTTTATAGTTTTTCCGTAGGTCAAGGTTAAAAAAATATGCTCAGTTCACTTTGAACCTTCGCTCAGTGCTACTAGTTAGTAGTGTAATTTTTGTCGTGGTGCGAATGCACTGAGAAAATTACACTAGTTAGTAGTGTAACTTTTGTCGCGGTGTGAATGCACTGAGAAAATTACACTACCAGTTAGTAGTGTAATTTTTGTCGCGGTGCGAATGCACTGAGAAAATTACACTACCAGTTAGTAGTGTAATTTTTGTCCTGGTGCGAATGCACTGAGAAAATTACACTAGTTAGTAGTGTAATTTTTGTCGCGGTGCGAATGCACTGAGAAAATTACACTACCAGTTAGTAGTGTAATTTTTGTCGCGGTGCGAATGCACTGAGAAAATTACACTACCAGTTAGTAGTGTAATTTTTGTAGTAGTGCGAATGCACTGAGAAAATTACACTACCAGTTAGTAGTGTAATTTTTGTAGTAGTGCGAATGCACTGAGAAAATTACAATACCAGTTAGTAGTGTAATTTTTGTCGTGGTGCGAATGCACTGAGAAAATTACACTACTAGTTAGTAGTGTAATTTTTGTCGTGGTGCGAATGCATTGGGCGAAGGTTCAAAGTGAACTGAGCATATTTTTTAATACATAAAATAAACATAAAAATACCTAAAAATATATATATTTAAAACAAAAACCATAATACGGTTAATAAAGTACCTACGTAAGCCCTCGCACTCTGGGTAATCAATAAGAAATTAAACAGGTTCCCAAAATTTTTCGATTTCGGAGGGATTTGAACTCACGTCCTACCCTCAAAAAGAACATGATGGTTTTTATCATTTATTTGTTTCTGATTTTATTATGATTGAAGGAACAGGAGCACTTTGAATTGAACAAGATAAAGTTAAAAACTAAAACCCGACTACGTGAAAGCTATAAAAGTTTGAAACATTTACATTGACAAAATAGAATGACGTATCGGTCATATTTGATAGGCATAGAGTTGAAAATGAAAATAGGTCGTAGGTATTGTAATTTTTCTCTATGGGGCCTGCAGCCTGCGGCTACCTAAACTTTAATACGCGTTTTGTTGGCTTATTCGGGGTCGGAGCCCTAAATCCTATAGCCTATAACCATCGGGGTATTGAGACGAATCAATCGATACATAATTTGTTAAAATCGAACCAGTAGTTTCAGCGCTACGTGGGAACAAAGAAATCGGCCACATACATACAAACATACAAATATACAAACATACAAATATACAAACATACAAATATACAAACATACAAACATAGGGTGCTAACCTCATAACCCTCCCTTGTTGGTAGTCGGGTAATAATAATTTGTTGAAATCGAACCAGTAGTTTCAGCGCTACGTGGGAACAAAGAAATCGGCCACATACATACAAATATACAAACATACAAACATAGGGTGCTAACCTCATAACCCTCCCCTGTTGGTAGTCGGGTAAAAAGTGAACGGAGACGTCACAAAAGTAGGCAGTGTTTTTGTCACCCGAAACTGAATGCAGTTCTTTTTTTAGATTTATTCTGTAAAAAATTAAAATTTGTGGTTGTTATATTTTTTTTCGGTAATGAAATAACAAAAAAAAACGATTAACCCTTTCAGACCCGGTGGTCACATTTGTACACATTAAGGTTTTTCCCAAATAAAACAATTTCAAAAGATTATTTAGTATTTTAGAGCGGTTGCGATCGTTTGTACACATTAAAAACTATCGAAAACAGTACTAGTAACGCCATCTCTTATCATGTTCGGAAAGTTTTGGTCGAGTTTGTGTCAGGGGCCAGTGAACTTTTGAAGAGTGCAGGTAAGCAGTTTTGTTTATTTCTAAATTATAAATTTTAGGGTGAAATACGTTTAGCAAAAAATGTTTATCGATGAATTGTAGTATTGAAATCATTTGTAACGTATTTCTACAGGGTTTGTAGTATATTTCACTCGAAAATCTTGAAAAATATTTATGTACACATTTGTACACATCAGGCCGGAACAAAAATTTTCACGCATGATTCAAAAGTTGTAACAGTCTTATAAAACGCGCGCTTTTTTGTTTTACTACGATAATTTTGTTAGACAGTTCAATTATTTGGTTTTACAAAAGTGTTTTTGTTTATTTTACAGATTACTGTAATGCAAAATGTTCACACCTGATGCATTGGATGCTTTACACAATGGAAATTTATCAGATTTGGATTTATCTTCGGACGACGAATATGTGGATCCTCCTAGTCAACAACCACGATTTATCCGTGTGGGTGCAGATATAGTAAATCGGCATCAAGGAGAATTCTATCCACCGGAATCTGATGATGAAGAGGAAACAAATAATCGCGCTGAACTTGACTTAGTGGGTGGAGCAATACCGACTCCAGACTTTGCAGATTCTGAAGCTGTTCTGCTCGAGAATGAGTTACGACAGTCCGCTTCAACGGATAATTTTAGCCAAAGTCAAGTATTAGATGGAGACATAGAGAAATAGAAAACCAAATAACGACTGAATGGTCGCCACCCATATTCATTGACTCCACGGTTCTAGCTCCAATTGATTATTACCACGATTACCCTGAGAGCTTAGTTTTGTATACCAAAATGTCTTCCACTAAAAGAGGTCGTCCAACAAGCAGCAGTCCCTTGCCAGAAGTTACTTCGAGGAGAGTGGGAGAACTTCGCCCAGGAACAGACATAGCTCGCGATGCAGTTGGTCATTTTCCTGTACATGATGACGGCGGTCCAACTGGGACCCGCCCGCTGTAAATTGGTGGGATGCAAGGGAAGGTCACGCATCAAGTGTATCAAATGTAAAGTACACCTATGCCTAAACAAAGACAACAACTGCTTCCTAACTTTCCATACGTAAACATAGGTATGAAACTGTAAAATATACCTGATACCTGCCTACTGATTACCATGTTCCTATTAGAGGGTTTTTTCATAAGTTTAATTTGTCCGAAGAAAAAGTACAATTTTGCTATTAAGTTTTAAATTTATAATAAACAAATCTACAAAAATATACCAGTCTTTGTTTGAATAGGTAATCACTCCATATACGAGTTTTATAACAATGTAGGCCGGATGTACTCATCTGTGTACATTAAGAAAATCTAAAATTTCCTGAAACCTACACATCTTGGAATTTTTTTTTCCGTATTTTCTTACTCAAATTTATCCCCTTTATCAACACAAATTTAATCACAACTTAATTTGAAAAAAATATAATTCAGGACTGAAAGGGTTAAAAATACTAAAAAATCTACGCATAAGTATACCTTTTTATAGTATGGAATTATGATGACGTCATCTCTCATGCTCTCTCGGTTCAAATCCGATCGGAGCGAAACAGCATGAGAGATGACGCCATTATCCATTCCATTTTCAAAGTACCGGCCGGTGATGAATCATCCAGACGAAAAAAGCCGATGATGATGAATTCATAACAACGTTCACGCGCTTACAAACAAACAAAGTATCCCAACTTTCGCATCTGTTATATTAGTAAAGAAGTCTTTGCCTTCAAAAAACATTGATATCTTTTATCTGAACCCATAAATCCATCAAAACATCTTTGTGTCATCTGATTCAACGGAAGGCAAAAATGTTGAGAAAAATATAGCCCTGAAACACTGAAATACCAACCTTAATTCACATTCCATAAGGTTGACTTCAGTTTCAGTTCGCCGCTTCCTTATTGATGTTTTGACGGTGTAAATTGGATGTAGTGTTTGTCACGTGCTTCGTGAAGGAAAACATTGAAGGAAACTGTCGGTAGCCGGATGGTGTTGACAATGATTTTCCTGTAGCGTAGGGTTCGATGTATCGAAATTCTTTTGCATTACTGTTAGCACAAAATAACGTTAATAAAAAACAATGCATATACCCTGCATTGTTTTTTATCGAATATTTATGTTATTTCATAACCCAAAAAAAATAAAGCACCTACAAATTTTATATAATTAAGCAAAAAAACTACAAATAAAACTGCACTCAGGTTCGGGTGATAAAAACGCGGTCATTGTTCTGTGATGTCACCGTTCAGTTAGTCAACTCAAAGAGCTTCAGTTTCTCTAATCAAAATTAAAAATAGGAGCAAATAAATGATAAAACTATCATGTTCCTCGTTTGTGTCTTGTTTCTAGTAAATAATTATATATTTTTTTCGTTCTTAAATTATGGGGACTTATGAAAGCTTGGATTTTTATCGAACCGACATTGTGTGCACCAAATTTTTTTGTAGTAAGTATTAAAAGTAGCTAGCCCCAAGCTAAGCAGAGCTTGTGTTATGAGTGCTAGATGACTGTTAGAATTATTATTAACTAGCGACCCACCCCGGCTTCGCACGGGTGCATGTATTATACATATAAACCTTCCTCTTGAATCACTCTTTCTATTAAAAAAAAACCATCCAAATCCAAATCCGTTGCGTAGTTTTTTTTTGTAGTAGCATACATAGGGACAGACAGACAGCGGGAAGCGACTTTGTTTTATACTATGTAGTGACAATGCATTACATAGACAGATTTTTTATCATCACCATCATCATCAGCGTTATCATCATCAGCCTATATTAGTCCACTGCTGGACATAGTCCTCCCCTAATGAGCGCCATAGCGCCCTGTGTTCAGCTTGCCGCATCCAGGTCACCACGTCTTTCGCAGGCCGTCATCCGACATGACCGGAGTTTTTTTTATCAGACATAGAAAATACCCAGATCAACCGGAAAATATATTTTGTATTGTATTCATTTATTTCAGACAATTAATATATCCATATAACACATTTAAAAAAATAACATTCATAATTACATTCAAAATTAAATAACATTCATAATTACAAATTAAATAATTAGAAATATTACATTATATAAAATTACACAGCTAAACTAAATTAAATTACGTTATAGAAAATTGCACACAGAGACACAGCTTAAATCGAAATCAGGCATCATAACCACAGACGGGTGCAACGGATCTGGCAAAATGTGCCCACATGGGAGACAGACAATGCTCCGCCACGGTTTTTAGGATGCTGTTGTAACTGGCCTTTGTCCTGCTCATCAGAGATGCTGTTTTCTTCCGAATGATGGCGTGGAAACCATCTGTTCGATATTGAGCAAACATCTCTGAGGCGCTACAAAAACGGGGTAGTCTCAGCAGCATCCTAAACGTATTATTATACTGGACGCGTAGGGCCTCCAACGATTTTTTGGTATAGTTGACCCATAGATTACCCGTGTATAGGCTCTGACAGTAAGCTTTAAATAATGTGACTTTCACTTCGTCAGAGCAACGGGCAAATCTACGAGTCAACATGTTGCCTCGAACCGCCAAAGCCCTACGCTCCCTGTCTATGTCTACATTGTCCTTCAGATCGTCGGTAAGGATATGCCCCAGGTATTTAAATTGAGTGACTCGCTTGATGTTGGCACCATTAAGGGTTAAGTTGCGAGTGTTCTCTGGAGTCTTACCGGCGGTCCCAAAGACAATGTATTCACATTTTTTTACGTTGTATGTGAGGCCGTGCGATTCAGCGTAGGATCCGCAAGCCTTCAGCATCTCCTCGATAGACCCAGCAGTAGGGCCCAGCAGCACCATGTCGTCCGCGTAGCTGATGTTGTTAACACTAACACCATCCACGCGGCACCCGACCCGCATGCTGCTGAGCTCGGCTATGAGGTCATCTACGTACAAATTAAAGAGCTTAGGAGAGGTTATCCCCCCCTGCCTCACTCCGCACTCCAACCTGTACGTCTCCGAATATGTGTTGGACCACTTAACGCAGTTGGTTTGATTCTCGTACCAATACCGGAACAGATTTAGTATTGCCACCGGTATACTCCTGTCTCTCAACTTTCTCCAGAGCAGGTCGTATGATACAAGATCAAAGGCCTTAGAGAGGTCGAGGAAACAGGCGTACACCGGCGTTCTACGTTCTGTGTTATAACTGTACAGTATGCTTGAGTCCTAAAATAGCGCTTTCTGTTGATAGTCCAGGTCGGAACCCGAACTGCGCGTCCTGTATGTTCAAACAACTCTGTAGGTAAGAGTCAAGCATACTGTCCAGTACCTTGGCTATGATGGTGGCCAGAGAAATCGGGCGATAATTTCCCCTGTCCGAGATATCCCCTGTCCTGTTTTTAATTATAGGGACCACCGTAGTCTTCATTAAGGCCGCAGGCAAGTATGAGTGACTTACACACATGGAGTAAAACATGGCAAGTACCCTCGGCAAGTGGACCCCCGCGTACTTCAAGTGCTCGATACTGAGCCCATCATGGCCGGGCGACTTGCCCCTAGTCATTCTTTTGATGACTATTTTTACATCCTCTTCAGAGAACTTTAGCTGAGGCTCATCACCCTGCCAGTCGGATTCTGCATCGGGCTGTACAGCCGATGATGGGCGGAGAGGAGACTGCACCTTGAAATGCTTCATAAACATCTGTGCTATGTCCTTCGGCTCACTCATCCCACACACGCCGGGAGGCCAGGCCTAGAATTTAATTTACCAGTGGACTTCCAAAACTTTGAGAAATCTTTGGATGCTCGTTCCGATGCTATTTTGTCCATGATGATCTGGTCTTGGTTGTTTTGACACCACTTCAGGCGGCTCTTAAAGATTTTACGCGCTTTCGACATCTCATTAAAAATATCACCTGAAGTGGGCCGGTTGTGAAGCACCCAAGTCTCAAATTTAAGTCTGGCCTCGCGGTGGGCCGCCTGTACATGTTTATTCCATCCACACACTGTCTTACCCTTTCTCGGCCTGCCACCCCCACACTGCTTCGTCTGCATCGCCGCCTCACACAAAAAAGAAACAATATCATTATACATCCTGTCGAGGACACGTCTGTGATTAGGATGGCCGCACGGCCCATAACCGCATACTTCAAGCTCTGGGGGAAGATTATAATTTTGGAGCCGTTTATTACATAGGTAATGGTACCTGCTAGTCTGGTCACTACTTCTTTCACCCCATAGTACAGCATTCGGGGGTGTATTATTTAATATCAGTTTGGGCCTTAATGCGAGCAGATTACATTCCATGAAAATATATTTGCAGATCGTACAAATATTTGTCCCAAGGCGGGAATCGAACCCGCGACCTACTGCGTCGCAAGCGGGCCTCCGCCCACCGCACCATTGGGATCGTCTAATTAATAGTCGTGATCCCACTGCTAGGGTGAGGTCCAGCTGTGGGGTAAATAACACTGACAGTTCCTCATATTCTAATAAAGACAAGGCCTAGCTATTCTTGGCCAGATGTAAAGACCAAAAATATTGATGGTCTGGCAAAAAGGAAGATAATTGATACGGTAAGAAGGTTCCTCTCCATTTGACAAACATTGCATAGAACAGGTACGCTGCTCGAAGATAGAGGAGCTAACAATTTAAACTTACAACAGGGATGTACAGGATGTTCGGTAGACCGTGTGCCATTATGGTAACTGAGGGTAGGTGGAACCAAGTGCAATAGCTTCGCGGCTATTTTGAAATGAAAAGCCACTCGGCTATTTTAATGATTTTTTGATTTACTTCCGAAATTTGAACTGCTGTAACTGTTTTTGTACGAAATAACTAATGTTTTTTTATTATCGTTTTGAGATCTACGTAAGCAGATGGGCATGCAAAGTGTTGAAAAAGAAAATAAATAAGTGAGAGTTCCACTTGGGATTTAAAAAAGCGAAGTGTGTCATTGATATTCCAATTCACGGAAAACTTCTCTTGTCTGTGGCCATTCCAACGGTATGCCACATGTGTCTCGACAAGAAACGCGACACATTTGTATATATAGATACATTTGTACAGTACTAAAAATGTGTTCTTGGTATGCGAGCTTTCACGAAGATATACGGGAGCGATGAATGTGTCGCGTTTCAAATGTGGCGCTACAAATGCTGCACCGTATCTACTCTACGTGATTTCGTCAATGATATCTACGCTGGGCACACTTAGGCAGGGGATGGCAGTTCAGTGGTAGATTTATTCTACAAAGAGGCGTTACTGCCCGCCTCCCGGTGCATGTCCCTCAGTCGCCTCTTACGACACCCTTGGGATGACTTGGGGTGGTACAAATTAGAAGCCGGCACCACGCGGCTACATATTACAAAACCTTAGTTGCCATTAATTCGCGTCTATCTAGAATACCCTATTTGGCGTAAGGCCTAAACACTGCAGACTCTACATTTTTTTCTGCATTACGTTAACAGTTACAAAATAATTCATGTCTATATGCTCCTTGCTCTCTGGTTTAGGCAAGCCTAATTTGTGTAGACTTAATGTATGATGACCATACCTGTAAGAAAAATGGGATATATTAAAGAGATCTGCTCAAGATAATTATAGTGTGTCTGAAGGAACATTCCGCTTCGTTTCTTTTTCGAGGGATATTCTTATAGGATAAAACGAAGTGGAGTGGTTTCAATGGGATTCAATAAGCTTCAAATGGATTTCCTTCTACCTTCAGAATAGTCACAGATCTGTAGATATGTTGCTTTGTCTGTCGGATCCGGAGGTAGGGCTGATTTATTTGTAATCATGGACGTATTTTTTATCTCGTTTATTCTACTTCATAGAACTGTAAGGGGGCTCCGCGGTAAATTACTAAATTCAGTCCTCATTGTTTTAAAGATTTCTCATCAATTTAATATAACACAATGAAACTGATCAAAAAATAATATGACCAATATATTATGATCTACATGATAAAATATTCCATTCGTTTTTAAATAAATCACTATAGACAAGATAAAGTTAAAAACTACAACCCGACTACGTGAAAGTTATAAAAGTTTGAAACATTTACATTGACAAAATAGAATGACGTATCGGTCATATTTGATAGGCATAGAGTTGAAAATGAAAATAGGTCGTAGGTATTGTAATTTTTCTCTATGGGGCCTGCAGCCTGCGGCTACCTAAACTTTAATACGCGTTTTGAAGGCTTATTTGGTCGGAGCCCTAAATCCTATAGCCTATAACCATCGGGGTATTGAGACGAATCAATCGATACATAATTTGTTGAAATCGAACCAGTAGTTTCAGCGCTACGTGGGAACAAAGAAATCGGCCACATACATACAAACATACAAACATAGGGTGCTAACCTCATAACCCTCCCCTGTTGGTAGTCGGGTAAAAATACATAAAATGAGAGCGGGGTTTAACCCTTACAGGAAACAGAAAACATGAAATGAATAAAAAAAAATATTTATTCCACTTCTTCAATATTATATCTTAATCTCTTATATCCCTTCTAAAGTTAAAAGATTTTCTTAATTATAGATTCAATGCAATAAATAAGAAACCCCAATAAATACACGTTTTTTTAAATAACCGTGCGCAATAATTGGAAAAAAAATAACAAAACAATTTTAACCTTTTTGATCATAATTTGATATGACATTTGTAACATTTTGTGATTTGTTTGATTAGTATTTTATTTTTGTATTATTAGTTTCATTTATAAAGCATTATTTTGAAATATTTCCCCCGGAGCGCCCTTAAGAAAAAAAAAGTTAAGTAGGATACAAAAGCTTTCGGCGATTTTTTATCCGAGACCAATAAACTAGTATAGAATGCCCTTACAAAGCATGACAAACTGAAAATATATATGCGAGGTAAGTTTAAAGACGTAATTAAACCAATCAAGCACAAAAAGCTTCCCAGAATGATCGATTAATTAAGAATCACCTGAAACTTAGTCAAGCAAACTTTTCCTAAATGCCCAATTGCCCAATCCAATGCCCAAGTACCAAAGTAGACAACTGAATGTAGTATGTACCTAGCTAGAAAGAGACCTGTATGGCAAATGTAGCCAAAACTCCCAAAATCCCCGAAATTCCCGTAATACTCTCAATGATGGCAATACCATGGTAGTTCATTAGCAGCGTCTCCCCAATATCAAGTTACGCATACTATTACTTAACGCGGCGGGTATAATGAGTGCGTGTCGAAACTGGAACGTCTTGAGGTCGCATTCTGGAGGGTAGTTTAAATCGAAGGGAGGTGGTGTCTTTTGATTGTACGTTTCAGAGCAGAAGGATAAATTTAAATCAATGTCAAATAAATAAGTAATAGATAATGCTGGACAATTCACACAGCATTACCAAGCCCCAAGCTAAGCAGAGCTTGTGTTATGGGTACTAGATAACTGATATACATAATATAATACAATACATAGATATAATTAACACCCTGAACAAATGTCTGCAGATCGTACACACATGTGTCCCGAGGCGGGAATCGAACCCGAAATTAAATGAATGATTGATATTTTTAATGATAATATTGTGGTTATTATTATTCTATTAAAAAATAAATAAAATAAAAGTAGCCTTTATTCGCTGACCAAAGTACATTACATGTTTAATACAGTAGTTTTTAAATGTATTACATTAATAGCTGAAATTCTTCAGCGACCAGTGTATTGGTCAGGTTGTCCTTCGACATAGGCCTACCCTAGTTTCTTCCACTCATCTTTGTCACGAGCTAGTCTTCTCCATCCTTGTGGTAGGTCATCTTCCCATCTTTTGATTTGACGTCCCTGTCTTCTTTTTCCATTCCTAGAATACCATTCCATTATATCATTTTTCTTTGTTTGTTCTCATAATGTGGCCAGTCCAGTTCCACTTGAGTTTTTGTTTATTACTCTATTTATCTCTATTATTATTAATTTACATATACTAAAGGTTCGGCCAAAGGAGTGCATGAAAGCAGCTGGAAGAGGCCTATGACAAACTAATGCAAACAGATAACATGTGCTATAATATGTTAGATTTAAGAAAAAAAAATAGATATCTGAATAAATGCTTTTATTATTATTATTAAAGGTTCGCCAAACTTGCGCGTCAAACACGCGGGACGCGGGAAGTAAAGCGGACGCGTCAACCGAGCGGCGAACGCTACAATGGCGCCTCTATGGCGCAATACACACCTAGCGACCGAGAGATCAGTTCATTCATTCACGTTGTTCAGGCTACCGCTTCGCCGCGTCCCGCGTGTTTGACACGCAGGTTTGCCTGATGTTTACTTCGTGTTTTGTTTTATAACTGACCTTGTTGGCTCCTTAAATACTTACAAGGCTTTGTTGTTAATAACTACCTCCAACTACGTCATATCAAAAACCAAAACTCCAAAGTATCATATATCACATATCATCATCATTAAACTAGTTTCTGCCCCCGGCTTTGAACGCCTTGTTTTAGGTTATTTCTATTCCATGGGAACTGATCTATGGGATAAAAAGTGGAACTACCTGTATGAAAAATTTCAGCCCGATCCGTTCAGTAGTTTTGGCGTGAAGAGATAACAAACATCCAAACTTTCGCATTTATAATATTTGTGTGATGACTTTTAAACCTCCTCCGTTTTTATAGTTAGTAATAAAAGCAAAATTTGACTGGTTTTACGCGAATTTGTACCATAATAAAATTTATAACTCAGACAACAGTACCTTACCTTATCCTTAACCTTAAAGGCCTTGTGGGACGTATCTTTAATTACCCTTATAATATCTATTAACAAGTCGCTCCGATTTTTCATTAAATTATATGCTAACAGGGTTGCCAATATACTCCAAATACCGCCCAAGAAACCAGAAATTTGCTTTCTTCTCACCCCTTCATTTTGGACATTCTCAATGCATATTGAAAACGTGAAATTGACAGAATATCAGTAGAAGTCGCAATATTGTATGTTCAGAAACCACGTCACGTAAACGTTAGGGGTAGTTTACACCGGGAGAGTTGGCAAGCGAGTGGTCGAGTTTGTTGCTGCAGTGCTGCTTGAACCAATATAATAGAATAGAAAATACTTTATTTGTGTAACAAAGTTAAATATGACATACTACATTGCTATATACTCTTCTTTTTGATTTGATGGAAGCAAATGCTATTGTTATGTAGAAGTTTGTTTGTCATTGTTATGTATGACATTGTTCCGCCTCAAACCAAGTTGATCGCTCGCCGCTCACCAGCTTGCACAGAAAACAATTAAAATTATATCACGCCTATCTTGTTTTAGTACATATTTAGTTATGGATGTGCCTAATGTAATAACACCTAAAACTTTTGTTATAGTAAAATTAAATACTTTTTTACTTTACTTTAAAAAAATACTGGTCGTCATTATTTATTAGTGTGACTTTACTCTTGCTTATCGCATAATTGTACATGTATCGGGTGACAAACAAATTGTAGTACAAAGTACAGAATAGACTTCTACACGCTTTTAGCTAACAACCTCACACCACCGGTGTCACCTGTAAGGGTTCTAACGAAGACCAGCGCTGGTTGGGTCTCTTACGGGAGTTTAGGCAGTATTATGCTGAGTTAGGACCTTTTATAACGTACTTAATCTTTAAGTGTGTCTTGTTTTAACTGTTTCTAGTGATGTTATAAATAAATGTCTTTCTATTTCTATTCCTTTTCAAGTAGTAGCTCAAAATATGCGAGCGGTGTGAAGAAGTCAAAGAGATCCTTATTAAATTCCTAAAGCTATTACCAATAAATGTATACACTTTTTAGGAAACTGTCTCCGCACTGCCATGCTACACACAAGTCCAGTGAATCTATTAGGTACCATGCCAGTAACTCGCTTAATGTAAACAGCACTCGTGCCAAATGCACTTCAATACATGCTCAGCATGAGATACGTGGCTTCCTCTTCGTCACATATTTTTGGGTGGTTTTAAATTTCTGGACGTGATTTTCTGCGCTAAGAGCATATTATATTCTAGCTTCTGTGATTCCACCAGGTGGCACCTGAATAAGTCACCTACTACGAGCACTCAGGAATCATGTATCGTAGTTTTGGCTATAAATCAGTGGAAGATTTTTTTAAGCGTACAAGGGAGATTACGTGACACTATCAAACTATAAAAATTACCAATTATTTTTTACATTTACCAACAATGATGTACAATATTGTGAATGTAGGTACATATTTGAAATGTCAATGAACGGTGTTGTTGATTAAATGTTACGTTATTTTACACTATGGTTATTTCGCAACCGCCGCCGTCGCGAGCCCGTTTGTAAAACGGCTAGGCAGCCGTTGCCCGTGTGGTGCCGCCGCCGTCGGCTAAAAATTTGCTCCAACCCAAATCTTCCCTCGGTTGGCATAATAGCCCGGCCACACCCTAAATCTTACTTGCAAGCCTGCACAAACAAGTTCGCAGGTAAGACAGAGCGTTTGGACGTCAAGACGGTAGCTCGCACTAGCCCGGAAGCGGCTTTTGTAATCGTTGAGATGTTGAATGCTGGACTGCGCAAATTTAGTTTGCACTCAAATAAACACATGGCCGTGTGGCCAGTCATTCAAGCCGCGCTTTGAACTGGCAAAGTGTTTTTGATGCGTAGCTTGTTTGCTTGTAGCTTTTTTATCAGCAAACAATAAAAAAGTTCGTAATAAAAATATCTTCTGTTGGCGACATCGTGACATCAAAAATAGTGTTCAGTCTTTTTGCGCAGTCATAACTGCGCAAGCAAAATGGATCTGTGTGCGTGTGGCTATAAAAGTGACGGGTGTGGCGGGGCTATAAGAGGCGAATAAGGGCTAACCTAACCTAATACCTAACTTAATGATGATTTTAATTTTAAATTTAAATGTCGCCGTTCTTAAATATACGAGTCGTTCCTCTCAATATCCGGTAGAGGTAGTGACGTGAACTAATGCATGAAATAAAATGTTATACATATACGAAGGTATCTGAGATACAATTTTTTCATTGAGCTTCTTGTTGCAGTTAATAAATTATGAATCTAGCACGTATTTCAAAAAATGTTTTCCAAGGATTCATAAAAAATTTGTAAAAACATTCTGAAAGCTCATTTGTTTGATAAATTATGTAGTTATTAACATGTAAAATAACAAGCAGGTTTTCTGTGACCATTGTTTATAATAGAATTTGTTCGACGAAATATCTCCAGGGATTCAAAGTTTTTTTTATTATTTATATATGCAATTTTGGCCGAAAGTTCATAAACCTAGGTTCATTTGCATTGAAAGTTTATTGTATATTTAATATCATGTTTTAATTGGAAACTTAAGACAATTTTTTTTTAGATCACAAAATCATTTCCCGAAAAATACAGACAATTTCCTTTAACCGTTAAATAAATCGAATGCACGAACATTCTTGCAAGCGATAAATTGGACCGCAACATTTAAAATTTTGTTTCTTTTTTATTAAGAAGTTCACAAATCGTTTCACGTAAACCTTTCCGACAATTTCGTTCGATCGTTAAATAAATCAAATGCACTCTGATTCGCGGAGGCGATAAATTTGTTCACCGCATCATTTAAAAATCGAATAAACAAAAAATATGCATCTAACTTATGACGATAAAAAAATGATAAAAACATAACCGCAGCCAGTTTTAAACTTTTATGCTCGTAACGCTGAATTTGGCTCAGCATTCTCGTATAATAAAGAAGAATGGTCTACGAAGCTGATAACATTTCCTGGCATATTTTATATTGCTCCAATATGCTAAAAAGGATATTTTTCAATGTAACAAGTGAAAATATACCGCTTTACGTCGTGAGATCGCCAATAAAATAGCACTTATGCTATGCTGGTGTTTTCCCGAAAGTAATATCCCAAGTTTTTGAAATCCTAATTTTTATTTGACGCATCGTGGGGCGACGCCATTTTGTGAAAAGGATATGCCTAGGATTTCGCGTTCATTGGCGCGGGACAGGGCAGAGCAACGCAAGGCCAAAAATCAAATTTTTGGTTATTATCTACAATTAAAGGCATTATTTGAATAAACCACAACATTACAAAATGTTCTAGGTATACATTTAGTTCAATATCAATGCTTATTCTCGAATCTTAACTTCTGCATTTATTGAGAAGTTAAGATTCTAGTAAAAATTTAGAGGTACAACTTTGAGATTTTTTTCTATCGAGACAATATAATGGAATCGTGTTTTTAAAACACAATAGAGCAAGTCCTGAACTTTACCTTAATTTTATACATTTCATAGTTAAGTATTGAGTAGTTTAAAAGATATGGACCTCCGGCGGAGTTGATTTGTGGTAGTATACTCTTAAGGCTTTCACGCCAGGAGGAGCTCGACTTTCGCATATGCATCGTGGCAAGTCAAATCGGTCAACAGTCAACGCTTCTACAAAGAATTACCACTAAACCTTATACGGGTCACCTCGTCCCATTAAATGGATGGTCCGAGGCGTCTCCGATCCCTATTTATACCGAACACACGATTAAACTTATTAATGTCGTCCGGAATTTATCGTGACGGTAATTAGCTAGAATGGACGAACTAACGTGTCGGATAGAGTTACTGCGTCCTTTATTGATGTTACTGCGTTTTTTATTGATGGTATTGGTTTCTATTGCACTGGCATGAATTTATTTGGTGGGTTGACTTTATGTCTGTTGCTGATACATCAGTATACAATACGTCCTTTGCTGAACATCACGATCAACCTATGTTAGTCCACCGCTGGACATAAACCTGGATATATCCAGGCCCCTAATGAGTGTCACAGCACCCTGTCTTCAGCTTGACGCATCCAGTATCTGCCTACAGTCTTTCGCACTTCGTCAGCCGACCTGGCCGAAGGGCGTCCTTTATTACGTTTACCGATTCGTGATCTCCACTCAAGAACAAGTTTACCCCAGATGTCGGTTCTCCGCAAGATATGGCCGGGCCACTGCCACTTCACTTAATTTTTTGTCCACTATAATCTTTTTAAGTTAAAGTAAAGAAGCTAGTAAATAACCTTCACCTTTTTAGAATGTTAGTTTTTGAGTTGGAGCAAAACTCATCCCAAGCTTTTTACGAAGGATATATTTGACAATTTATTTGAATTTTTAAATTGATAAGTTGGACCGTGTTATGCAGAAAGCAGCCATATGCCACTTTTTCCAAAAATGAGTTATAAATACAGCCATATTAATTTCGGCATCGCGGATTTTTTGCAAAGACAGCCTTGTCGATATCTCTATTAGTTACGGAGATAAAAGCTGTCTAATGCAGCCATCTCAACAAATGTTTTTTGTGTAAAACAGTCATCATGGTGCAGAATAAAGCCAATTTTAACTTTAACTAAAATACCTATATTGCAGAAGTCGGCCAACCTTATGGCTGATTTTTACAAATTTGAAAATGTTTGGATGTATCTGTTTTCGAGTTACGTTAAAGGCAGCCAATCTATGATGGCTGTTCAACATAAAAGTTAAATTATTAAATAAAGATACGTTTAATATCTGCGATAAATGCCGCATTGAACTAATAAATACAGGAAGCAGCGGTGGTGATGTTAACTCCATAAAAGAAACGCACAAAAATCGTCTTAACGAGGCCGAAAGAGCAAGATTTCAGTTAAAACTTGATATGGCTTTAGCTTAAAACCAACCAGACATTGAACGTCTTACATTCGATATGCAAAAAACACTACCTCTGCTTCAGACATGTTTTTTTAAGACAAATCTGGCTTTACAACTTGGCTGTGCCCAGTGCAAAAAATTATCAAAGCTACTATTATACATAGGTCGAGGGCCAAGTTGGACGTGGCACGGCGCACAGGAAGTGGGGTCCTCCCTTTTAATTCTAAAACATATAGATGAGAATGTCTCTGAGAACATAAACCATTTAATTATTTGGTCAGATTCGTGTAAAAGTCAAAATAGCAAAATTAAAATTACTTCTATGCTCTTATGAAGCGGTGTTCGAAATGAAACTGAACCTAGAATCTATTACTAACCTACCCAATGATAACGACTTCGTCCATATTGAGAGAGGTTTGAAGTACCTACAATCAAAGGATTTATACACCATACGCCTGGAGATGATTACATTCAAATTATTGCTATATGTAAAAAGAAAAATCCTCTGAAAGCCAGATGAAAATTGATGATTTTTACTCGACCGAGACTCTAGAAAAGGTTATAGTGAATCGGAAGAAAACGACAAGAAATGTCAAAGTTAATTAGATGAAAACAAGAGAATTAAAATTAACAAGGGAAGACCCCTTACATATTTATATGAAGTCTGATTTCGATAAAAAAGATTTCGGTTACTTAGATATTTCTCGTAAAATATCTAACAGACGTAACGGTACGGTAGCTTTGAAAATCCAGAAGGGTTTTTAAGACACATTTATGTTAATTATGGCCAAATGGAAAACCAATCGCAGAGCCCAAGCAAAGTAGTAATATTATATCAATAAAGCATCTTATGCCAGAGGATGCTCGTCATTTCTATGAAAATTTGACAGGTAGTATACCGGATAATACTGAAGAAGATGTTGATGGTTTCAGCACTGATTTTAATATGGAAGATGAGAAATGAGAGCAATCTTCCATATTAAAGTCTAATTCAGCGAAACTGTGAAACATGCAACACCCTGATTATATTATATTACGGGTGTTACATGTTTCATGGCACTCTGTACAAATCTTCGCTCTTTATTAAAAGTTTTTCGTACTCATTCTGGTGGTTTGAATAATTACTTTTTTTATAAATACCATTATATTTCTTACATTTTTAAAATAAATACCCAAACAATTACTGAGTATTTATTATACTAATCTTGATTTATTATATTTATTAAAACACCCGAAAATTGAAATTAAAAAAAAAGCAATAGCATGAAAATATTGTATAAATCATTTTAATTATTTTAAACGATAAAAAACATGGATATGAATATATTTTGTGATAAACGTAGTTTTGTCAGTGCCAGAAATACTTTCGTGGCTATTTTTGACTTAATCTTTTCGTTTAACAATAAAAACCCAAATACAGCCAACATATGTGGCTGGTTTATGCTTTATTGATATTTGTTTGAAATATGCTATTATGTAAAAAACAGCCTTGTCTAAAAACGTAATAACTAATATTAAAAGCAACGGTTCGGAATAGTAAATAGAATAAAAAAATAATAGATTTTTAAACCAATATTTCTCAATTATCACATAATCAGAAAGTCAATAAATAACCGAAGTGTAACCATCGACAGAAAAACTCTTATATCTCCGTTTCAACTTTTTCCCACATGGCTGCTTTCTGCATAACACGATCCAGTTTTGCAACTCACTTGGGGTTTTGTTGAAGATTCTTACGCCATAACTGCCATGGGTGCTGTCGATTGATACCGTAATAATTGTAAAATTACTTTACTTTGTAAGCCTACTACGTTCCTAGTCAAGAAACAGGGGCCCTAGTACGACTTGTACACATTTTCTCTCGAATACTTCCATCGAATTCGAGTCCTTCCTTTACATTTGAGCGCCTTGTAGCGCCCCTACCGGATCGAGAGGAACTACTTATCGTAGTTTGACAACGATCCAATCGTTTTCTACAAGCTCGATGATAGTTTTCGAGTGATTTTGAGTGACTTGTTGCACTTTGACATGACAGCGGCAGTCGCGTTTGCGGCATTGATGTTTTAAAAGTGAGTAGGTAGAGCACCTCCAACATAGCTTGGTCACAGAAATGCCTTCAATTGGTGCTTCAAGAAAAATAAGAATACACGGGAAAACATTTCACTGGGTACTTGCACCGAATCTAAGTATTTCCTTTGCGCCTATGAGTGTACTAAGTTTAACCCAAACACGTCAATTATAGAAGTAAAACACGCTCACTCGACAATTAAAAGATAAAAACTAATCTTATATGTACTTATGTGTGAGTTGTCAAACATAATTACAACTCCAGTGCCTTCACGCAAAGCACTTATACGAATTTTTGGTTACACTTCGTTTGTGTCTACTACTATTCTAAGCTTTTTTCGTGAAAGACATCAAGGGTTCTCGATTACGTTTATCGAATGTTTTTAAAAATATTTATGGATGAAAACATTCAGTAATAATTCCGCGAAAAAACCCTCTCCGATAAGTTCTAACAAAATGTAGTCCGCGTTGTAGAAGAAAAACAACACCAACTACAAAATGAAAAACTACCTATCAAAGCAAGACGTCTAATGTTTTTTGTATAAACTCAGACTCTTCCAAGTAAGAAACTTCGTTAAGGGACTGCTTATCCCGATCTTTTTTTTACCGACCTTACCGCTTACTAAAATGGGGGTAGATTTCAGAGGAACCCTCTAAAATTTATGCTTTTCTATGGCATGGCTGTTTATTGCCCATGGCAATAAATAGCAAAAATGTTTTATTGGCTGCAAAATAAAAATAATGTTAATTTTATTATTAAATCATTTATTTCAGATCACAATCGAATCCATAACACAATTAAATACAAATTTATAAAACGTCACTTAAAATTACACAATAAAACCAAACAAAATAGAACTAAATTTAACTAGAAATAAGATTAAATAATAAAAAATTAAGACAAATGAAATGTACAAATATTTATTGTTTTTTTTTAACTACAGGCGAAATTCAAGTTATTTCTTAGCCTACCTATTACCTAATGTCAATGTTTATTCAGTACTATTTTTTGCCCGCGGCTTCGCACGATTTTCCACGAAACGTTTGAAGGTGATTTCTTTCCCATGGGAACTGATTATTAGGATAAAAAGTGCCTATGTTTTATCCAGACCTAAAACCTGTACCTACGTGAATACAAAATTTCAGCCCGATCCGTTCTATAGTTTAAGCGTGAAGAGGTAACAAACATCCATCCATACAGTCATCTGAACAAACATTAGCTTTTGAGGATATAAAATTATTTATTTCATCTATACTTCACTACAGTCTCATGCTAAACCAAAGACTGCTTGCTCGTAATTTCCAGATTGGAGTCTTTAATACACTCACGTTCATACTGTAAAGATCCGAATACTAGCAATAACATAAAACGTTACAGTTACCATTCGTAAGCATCGGATATACTCAAAAATATTTTACAATTCCATAAAAATATGATTATACGCGAAAATATCGTATCGGAGCGGATGGAATGGTAAAATACTTATATTTTTCCCTTATTCGATCGTTAAATACTGGTTTATGGGGGTCTTTTATTCTTGATACGGAAGTTGGAGTGAAATTGTGAGCAGATTAGCTTAGAGTTTTGGACGTATTGAGATCTGGATATTGTTTTATAATACAATACAATATACTTTTTTGCACACCAATTAATTAAAAAATACATATATCACAGAAAACAAAAACAATAACAAATAATTTACAATGGGCGGCCTTATCGCTAAGAGCGCTCTGCCAGGCATCCCTAGGATGGACAATAAGTGATAGAAAAAGTATACTTGGTTTTCTATATAACTTATTTCGGTTGAGGCTCCGCTGTAGGGTATATTACTTTATTAGAGAAATATTCTAAAACAATATCACTGAGATAACTCAGACAAAAAGCAGTCGGAAAATGTAAGTAGGTATATAATGTAAAATAACAATAATATTTTACAATATTAAATTACAATTATAAAAATCCGTTTTTTCATCTGTTTTCAACACTATGACGCACGATAATGAAATAGTAGGTGCAATGTTAATATAGACTCTCTCTGAATTTAACCAAGGGACCTTTACTTTAAAGTTTTTTAAACTTTAATTGTGCCTTACTGCTTCATATATGCTTCAATTAGAATTTTGAATAGGTTTCCTAATTAATTGCCTAATTATTTAGTTGTTTGTGGTGATTTGTAAAGTTTGAATAACAGCCAATGAAAAGTTCTTGATAACGCTGAAGAAAACGAATGAATTCTGAAAATTCATCGAACTTTACGCAGACAGAATTTACAGAAATTCTCATAACAAATTCTTGAAATTCTTTTGTTGCAGGTCTAAATGGACGACCCCTGTGGCGCAGCGGGCCAAGGGTCACCAGCGACGCAGGTTAGGTAGACTCCCGCGGGGCAAATATAAAAAAAATGCTGGACAATTCACACAGCATTATCTAGTCCCAAGTTAAGCAGAGCTTAATGATGCTGTGTTAATTGTCCAGCATTATTTATTTATTTAGGTACCAAATTTGTTTTACTTGACGAGAGGCTAAATGAACATCGAGAGGCTAACCGAACATCAGCTAGAAAAAACGACGTCAGAACTCAAAAGGCTTCCTTACAGAGTGATTAAGCAAGTGATACCTAGTGGTAAAAGATTTACATAAAACATTTGATATAAGGAACTGGTTTTCTGATTAAGGTTGTGTGCACTCCAGTTAATAGTGTCAAACCAATTCGTCATAGCCGCTATCTTATCGGAAGCTTAGAATTCTATCAATTCCGGTTCATGAATTATTCATGCCCATTACCATACCTGTTCTGTTTGGGCACACATAACGTTAACCTATATCAGGGCTCTTATTCCACTAAATTAATGGCTTCACCATAACAATGGTATTCTGCCTCAGAATTACAGATATTGGCATTTTGCCTTTGACGAAAGAAAATAGGCAAGATGAAGGGACGCGTGTCAACAGTGTCAAGGTTGAAATGAAATGAAAATATTTATTGAAAAAGAAATACACAAAAACAATTGTTAACTCTAACTAGTTAGGTGTTATCAGTTTCTCGTCAAGTAAAATTAAGTAAAAATTATATCGAATTAGGCGTATAGAGATCAGGAAACCATTCTATCCGATGATTATATCAATATTTCCGTGCAAATAGCACCGCACGCAATATCTAAGAGTTTCTTTTATCTATGGACGACACTGCGACGGCACAATCGGCTACTTGATTACGACTGGGAAAAACTTCTAACGTATTGTCTTAAAAATAATGCAAAGTAAAATTAATATTTCTTTGAGATCAGTCGTATTAGTTATAAAAACTAATTTTAAAGTTTAAATGAAATAATGCGCCAAAACGATAATCTCTGTCATGGCTGCGGTGACATGACTCGATGACGTCACACCTTTTACCGCACCTAACAAGAAAAACAATACGCACTGTAATCTGTGATACGTTTGACATCACCAGCGATGCAACCAAACGTAGAGCGTTTTCAGTCACGTGATCATATATATCGAAAAATGTGCTATTTTAATCCACGCTACCTAAAATACGCATTTTTTAATAAAAATCACTTGATTACGCTTTGTTACGTTGTCACTGACTAGGATGAAAACAATTTGTTACTTATTTTCAATGTAGTCAAAAAGCCTCCGCCGAAAAAAAAACTTAAAAGAGTCATGTCATTCAACTATCCATACTTAAATAACTTCTAATAATAATTGAGCTCTTATACACATAGGTATGAAATTACTTATTTTTATTCGTAGGTAGGTATTCGACTAAACTAACAGGCTTCTTTGAGACCAAAGCTATAAAGCAAGCAAAAGGCTTGGCCAAATACTTGGCGAGTACTGGCAAAAAGCGTCGCATTTTTAAACCGTCTTTCATATTTACTCTCAACTTAAAAATATTCGCGTGGATATTTCTAGATGTTGACCTGATTCAACTTACGGCCCGCAGCGTTTTCAATGACACCTTAGTCATGCTTGGGTTGACCACCTGTGTCTGAGTGGATGAACATGTTTTTAGCTATTTATTGTAAGAAATTGTATAAAATAAAACTGGCCAAGTACGAGTCGGACTCACGCACGAAGGGTTCCGTATCATTATATATAAAAATGGCAAAAAAATTAAGTTTGTTGTATGGGAGCCCCCTCAAATTTTTATTTTTCTGTTTTTTAGTATTTAGTAGCAACAGAAATACCTACATCATCTGTGAAAATTTCAACTGTCTAACTATCACGGTTCATGAGATACATCCTGGTGACAGACGGACAGACGGACAGCTAAATTTTAGTAATAGGGTCCCGTTTTTACCTTTTGGGTACGGAACCCTAATGTTTAACTCCAAAAAACCATTTTCTATGTGGACTATTTAATTCTTCCTTGTATAAAGTACCACGTAGAAGGTGGATTTTTGAAGTTTGTCAAGTTTTAAAATTGAAAATTGGAAAAATCGATCCGCCATTTTTAATCCAAATTTTCCGCATTGCCGCCATGACACTTCAAGAGCCAAAAAGAGATCGCGAGATCTCAGTGCAGAACAAATCAACAGTCTTTGATTCAATCTGACTAGTTTATAGTGATCTGTGGATTCAATAATGTAGAATACTTTCGTCAAAATCGATACCTACCTTTCAAATAATTTTATTCCTCCAGAATCCATAAAAAAATTAAGACAGCAACTTTACCCTGAAAGCCTAACTTACAAATCTTAAAAGATTAGATATTTCAGTTCTAAAATGTTCCAGTAAAATTAAAACCTTTTAAAGCCTTATTTACAAACAAGAATAGAAATACAATTATCGCTCTCGAATCATAAATTTTGGTCCAATTCCCGACAGTTGCCAAACTTTTTCCTTCCAATTGAAGCTGTCAGTAACCATTTCTGGGGGCCTACTCCGTAAAACGATTAAACTTTAGGGCTTGGCGCGCCTCTGCGGCTGACCATTCCATGCAGAAAAAGGATTTTTGTAAGCAAAACGAAAACCGTTGACTATTTTACTTTAAACTAGCATTACCCTCACCTATTTTTCTTATTTTTAACGTAGTCAGTGATAGGAATAGTCATCTTTCACAAAATATAGATGGATAGATAGATAGAACATACTTTATTGCACACTTAAAACTAAAAAGAATTTACATATTAAACTATATAGGGTATATAGGGTACCAGCAACCTAATGGTAAAGTCAAGTCGCATTTTTTCTAAAGTTACCTGTTTTTTTGTGTATCCTGTCCTATAATATTAATTAAGGTTTTGTGCATTTTTCTGGAATTGTATTAAAAAATATTTTTTTGAAAAAATGGTCTCTACAGGAGTGTCCTCTGGCCAACAATAATGAGCAAACTCTGCTCTAACTTATTTCTTATCAAAATCTCGCTCTAAACAAAATTCTTAAACAAAATAATTTGCTCAGACTGAAAAAAAAAACGTTATTGCCGGTTTACGTAGGGTTGTTAAATTATAGTGACTTAGACCCTTCATAGTTTGACATGAAAGATCCGCGCCATTCTTTGAGTTCTAAGAACAATATAGTGATTTTTCTGCATGCGATGAAGATTTCGAAAAACCCGTCTTAAATGAATACCTACATCGTTATTGGTTTTCGGAGTAGGACCTTTGGAATTTTCATCAGATATACGTCAATATTAGTCCTTATTGACAGACAGACAGACGGTTCGGCATTAGTATTGTGTTTCTTGGATTTTTTAGGTTTCGCGAGTAGGGTGCGAATGGGGTCATGTCAGTCATTTTGTAGATCTTTTTTTACCCCTCTGTTAAGGGCAACTAATTGTTTTTAGGGTATTAATGGGTAATGAACGTTGTATGTGTGAAAGTTTCTGGCTTTAGCTTTAAATAAAACTCAAAAGGGTGGATGAATAGCGATATACATAATATAAATACTAGAAATAAACATAAACTCGCTGTGCCTACAACCAGGCTTCACAAGATTAATGTATCTTTTAAAGGGCAATGTATACGCTTCTACAACAAAACTCCTAGTGAGTTGCAAAATCTATCAATAAATAAATTCAAACAAATTGTCAAAACCTTTCTGTGCAAAAAGGCTTAGGTACTACAAAATATCAGATTATTAAGAAGATAAAAAAGCTTGGGACGGGTTTTGCTCCAACTCGAAAAATAACAACTAACAGGCTAAAGGTTTCTTAGTCGCTTCTTTACTTTATTCAACATACCGAAGCCACAGAAATCAAAAGTACCTACCACTTTCTTTCCGTGTCAGTGTTTTATTTTAATAATTTGACCTTTTCTAAGTATACATTTTTGTATTTATGGAACTATAGAATTTTTGATTTTGATTTTTGATTTTGGTCAATATTGTCGTCAGATAAGTACGAGGTAAGTAATCATCATCTAATTAAAAGATAAAGTGGTTTCGGTAAAAAAACCTTGATGTCTTTGTTAGCAACCTAGTTACGAATAAATTACCCTGTCCCTGAGAAGCCGTGAGACCCTACATCACAGTCACTGCGACAAATGGCCATCAACAGCTACAAGGGACCGAAAATTGTGTTATGATAAATTCCATGTGATATTGCCGGGAACGAATTGTCCTTAGCATCCGAGGACTTCGGGAGGTCAAGGTTGAGTAAGGACCCTCGAGTCAATGCGAGTGGGCTTATAATCAAATTGAGCACAATTATAATAATAATAATAATAACCCTGGACAATTCATACAGCATTATCTAGCCCCAAGCTAAGCAGAGCTTGTGTTATGGGCACTAGATATCTAACTGATATACATAATACAATACATTAGGTACGTAGATAGTTTTTTTTTTATTATATATAGAAACGACCAGAACACCCGAAACAAATACCTGCAGATCGTACAAATATTTGTCCCAAGGCGGGAATCGAACCCGCAACCTCCTGCGTCGCAGGCGGACCTTCGCCCACCGCGCAACAGAGATCGTCAAACATTATAAGAGTAACTTGGCGTTGAAATATGGAGAGAATTAACAGTAATTTGGCGTGTTTCAAAAAAACTATGCAGCGAGTTAAAATCTCTTAAGGCGCATACCCGACCCAAACTAGCGCCGGCCGCCACCTACTTTTTAACAAAGGACATTTCAAAAATCCATCGCACAGCTTGCGATACCTATTATAAGCTTTTTTTTAATGCCTCTGTAATAATTTTATTCTATTTAGTTTACGCAGTAAATCGAAGTTGCCCTTAGTGGACACCAAAATCTATTTTTGATATAGATACATTTTTAAAATCTTTTGATTATAATTTAGTTTTAAATTTGACAATGTTTAATTTTCTTCACTTACATTTTTTGTCCACTAGAAGAACTCTTAACTACTTACGTGTACGGTACACGTACTGAGTTCACCTACTCACTATGAACTCACTTCCTAAACAGGTAGTTGTAAGAGTGAAACCCACGACCTTGTCTGAAGGTCACACTCTCTAGCTAGGTCAAAGAACATTTCCTTCGATAAACCAATATAACTGCGAAGGAATTCAGTGCGGACCGCAAGACGCCTGTCTATTAGGATTTTAGGGATCTTCTCCGAAAATTTGAGCCACAAAACGAGGGTTTAATGAAACGTGGTCAGTGGAATTAATTAATTTGGGTTCCGTAGACTTGAATGGCGGAGTTGATTGGGCTTGAATAGCGGTGCATTTTGGAGAAATTTACTTTGTAAACTGATTTCAAAATGCGGTTGGTCTATTTGACTTGTTTTGAAATAATGTTCTGAAACTTTTACCTTGATATTGTGACGTAAGCGCTTTGATCAGGTACGATCACGATGTGTAAAAGCCATGGCGATGAATAAGAAGTCTGGCTATACGCTTTATATCCTTTATGGCGCCTTTACCTAAAAAATGGTCTTTCATAAAATTCTTGAATTTTCGGATTTGAAAACTGTTTGCTGACGCTTTTTAAACGTATCTAATCAACTCCTGGAATCCTCCTTACGTACCTACGTGTAACTTGTGTGCTCTGGCAGGTATATTGCATGATAATATAAGTGAACTTCTAACTCATGTTACCTACGTTGTATAAAATTGACCTTTCCAAGTGTACTCAAATGTATCTATGTGGAATAAATAAATACAATACAATACAATGAATAGAATATCGTAAGAATAAATCCCGAACGCAGGACAAGTTTTTATTGTACTTCTCTGGCTCAATAAGATCCCTCTTCTTGGTAAAAGCCACCTAATCAACAAGAAGAAGACATCTTGCTCGACTTCAAAGAAAACGCACGATCTAGAAACAAAACTTATCCTTTCAATAGCAGTTTGGGTATATACTTTGTTTCTCTGTCAGCTTCTCGCTTCTCAGGCGGCCTATTGCCATCGAGGTGAGCCATATGACTCGTATTTGAGTTTCAATTTTATGTATCTGCGGCATCGTAGTTTATTGAAACTCAAACTTCATAAGCGATATGAGAGAACGTACCCTATTCATAGACTCGTCTACAAAGTTATAATACGCCACAAGTGCTAATTCTAACACGAAAGGTAACCACAACGATGGTTACACAAAAGATCCCAAGTTTGCGGCTCCCTGACGTAATATTCGTAATTTCCGTTATATTCCGTTATATCCGTAATATCGCGTGGTAAGGAACAGAGTTAAATCCGCAAAATCGACCAACGAACTCAAATATTGACTCGCCTACTTAATTCAGTTGGAAGTGTTACTCGAAAGTTTTGTAATATTAATTTACTGACGGCTTTTCTGGCGTAGTAGTGTTACTGCCATTTTCGGATAATGGTTCCCCGTGACTTTCATTGCGTTAAAATCTGTATGCAACTTATTTACAATAGTACTAAGATCCATAAAGTGTGCAATGCAACCTCCTAGAAAAAAACATTACGCATGTAAGCGGGTTAACTATGAACCTTATTCGTGTTAGAAGAACACCAACGTTTCGTCCCTTAACGAGGAACTTCTTCAGGTTGGGTGAGACTCCTAGGAAATATTATTTGTTTGACATTTTACAAGACATACGACTGGAACAGATAACTTCTAAGCGACAAGGCCCCTCAATGTAGGTACTTATGTCTTCTGTAATGTCTGTTGTAATTTATTTTTGTTTTTGTAATAACTTTGGATTTTTTGTAACACATTACCTATTTTTCAAGGTGCTGGAGCTAATTAAAAGGGATTGTAAAAACTGGATGCTGGATGTGCTATGACTCGTTAAGCTGTAAGCCTAATCATCATCAGATGACATTGGTATAAATGTACCTATTGAAAACGTCCAAGCTTGGGTCTGAGGTGCAAATTTTTTTTTTATCAAGGTTTTTTTGTTGTGCGCAGTGTCGACGAGTTTTATTAAAAAAGAACGAATGATAAATGAATAAATAAAAAGTCTGTGCCACCGTCTTTTTTGTTCTTACATGTCGAGTCCATCCCTAGGTCGCCTGGAAGAGATCGCTCATAGCGATAAGGCCGCCTTTGTAGTTTTTCTCGTAGCTTTTATTTTTGTAGGTACTGTTTTCTGTGTTTGTATGGTACAATAAAGAATTGTCTATCTATCTATCTAAAATAAATATATAAATAATGCTGTACAATTCACACAGTATTATCTAGCCCCAAGCTAAGCACAGCTTGTGTTATGGGTACTAGATAACATAGATATTTGTTATTATACATAGAAACGACCAGAACACCCCGAACCCGGACCTGCAGATCGTATAAATATTTGCCCTAAGGCGGGAATAGAACCCGCAATATTCTGCGTGGCAGGCGGACCATCGCCGACCGCACCCCAGAGATCTTCATGGGACGAACACAAGAATGATTGATTGAATGTATATAATATATAAAAATAAAATTTATATTTTACCACTTTCATACAAAATTTCACAAAATAATTGTCTTTTCAGTGACAATATCGCAAAGCTTTGTATAATATACTTAGAAGTTCCCACTTTAGCAATTACCGTTATCTTACAATCTCGGTTTCTGATTACTCCACGGAGTTGTCGCTATGAATAATTTTATTAAGACTTGGTTGCTCTTAAAAGTTAAATTTCATCATCATATCCGTAGCCGTTGATTAACCACTGCTGGACTTAAGTTATGCTGGGAAGTACCTAAACTTTATAATAATAATAATAATAAATATTTATTCACAAAAGATAGGTTTACAAAGTCGGTTACTTATAGGCTAATTTAATGCTTATCCTAACGGTTGCTGTTCTTTGTAGTATCTAAAAACATACCTACTTGCATCAAACCTATCAGGGTCAAAGATATTGACACCTCGCTCTAACTAAGTTCACTATAAACTTGTGTTTAGACACGAGGGCTCACACGCATATAAATAAACTAACTAACCTGCGATTAATTTCGAGTGGACTTTAGGAATAGATACTTCAAATAATGTTTGTTTCTATTCACTGTCATCGCAAAAGTTATGATTCCTGCACTGAAACTTCAAAAAAAATATATTAGAATACGTTTCAATGTTGAAATAATCTTGAAATCGTCGAAAATTAGCACGCTTTTTTCCAGATTTGGTTAATATGAATTAATTTTTTTCATCATCCGCCTATGTTAGGACATAGACATATTATCATTTATATTTTATAATTTCTTTTTCAAGTGCCACCGTCTTTTTTTGTTCTAACTTGTCCAGTCCATCCCAAGGTTGCCTGGAAGAGATCGCTCATAGCGATAAGGCCGCCTTTGTACTTCATCTTGTAACTTTTTTATTTCTGTACTGTTTTCTGTGTTTGTGTGGTACAATAAAGAATTATCTTATCTTATCTTATCTTAGACTTCCCCTAATGAGCGCCATAGCGCCCTGTCTTCAGATTGTCGCGTCCAGCATCTGCCAGCAGTCTTTCGCAAATCATCATCCCACCTGGTCGAAAGGTGTCCTACACTACGTTTGCCGAGTCGTGGTCTCCACCCAAAAACACTACGAAACAATATGCCACTCTGGAATATGAGAGTGAGGGAGTAGAGAGTCCACCTATGATTGCATACACACTTGTGCACTACATTATGTCCTGCGCACCTGACTTCGTTTAGGCCGCCGTGGTGTCCGAAATTCGGCCAGGAAGACATCATGCCACTCTAGCCAGAAACCACGTCCAGGTCACTACTAGGCCGCAAAAGCCGTTTTGTTCAAAACCAATTTAATTCCTCCCAGTTAAATCGCAACACAAAGAGATTACCCCAAACTCCAAGTAATTTTGGATCTTTACGACATCCAAGCGGAATATATTGCGAACAACGAAAAACTTTCCAGGATTAATAATTTCAGAACAGACCGAAATATTGTTTATGTTGCGGATGTTCTGCTGGTCAACATGGCTGATCTGGTGCTAGCTCGTGCCTGTGGTATTACTTGCAGAGTGCCGATGTTAGTTCTACTAGGGTAGGTACAGTCAACGAGAAAAATTGTAGATGGTAAGCATTATATGGTGTGAATTCTGCTAACCAAACACTTCATTGTAATAAATTAAGTAATTTTACATTAATAAACTATGAACAGTTGATCTTAGTTAACTTTTCTACAATACCTACTTAAATAAAAGTCCGAAAATTCTTGCAAAGCGACCAAACCACAACACAACTATGGATAGTGATGTGCACTTGGCTTATGCCCGTGAGCTTCACGGATTACCGGAGTTTTCCGAAAAAAAAAACAGAATTGTATAAAATAATAATATTTAGGAATATGGACTGTAGCTGTACCTAGACTATCTAATTAAATTGATAGGTACCCATAATCTTAAAGTCTGTTAAGACATACGCGGTATTGCCTACATCAATCTCACTAATATTATAAACGTGAAAGTTTAGATGGATGGATGGATGGATAGATAGATGGATGGATGTTTGTTACTCAATCACGCCAGAAAGGCAGAACGGATCTGGATGAAATTTGGCACAGAGATAGATTATAGTCTGGAATAGGACATAGGCTACTTTTTATCCTGGAATTTCTACGGGAACGGGAACTACGCGGGTGAAACCACGAGGCGCTGCTAGTAGAATAATAATTTTGAATTACTTAAGTATGTATGACACATATACAGTACTTTAATGTATGTTAAGACTTTGTATTTAATCTTATTTTTCTTTCTTTAAATTACCTACTTGTGCTTTATTTGAAATGATTGACATGTATATTTTTTGTACCAATAATGAATCTGAATCTGGCTACCCAGTATGGAAGCGAAACATTTGCCTTGGTTTTTTGCGTCATCCAGTCGGCTTTTTTTATGTGCCGTAGGTACTTCGGATTTTGCTGCCACTCACGGTAGCGAATAATGCGTATAAAGGTGTAGACAGGTCTTTATGGTGTCAATTTTGCTGCTTACCTGTCAACTCCAGGGTTGAAAAGCGTGACTGGACGAATTTTGACATTTCTGATTATTAGTTGTCAGCTTATATTTAGTCCACTTGGAGAAATGAACAACATAAGCTGACATTTAGTAATACTTATTTAGAAAGAACCCTAAAAAATTCGCATCGCGGCGCACTGTGTATTTTTTTACCATTTTACGAAAAAAATCGAAGAACAGGCGGGGTGAACTTTTCACCCTGTTCTGCGATTTTTTTTCATTTTATGCTTGCACTAGCTGTTCCCCGCGGTTTCACCCGCGTTAAATTAGAAGTTCACATTTCTAAGGGGAAATGAATTTTCGTATAAAATTATTCCGTCTCTCTCTAAAATCATCTCCCATGGGATTTTGATGTTTTACCAGGACAAAAAGTTGCAAAAGTTAAAAGTCAGGATTTTTAGTTTAAAGGTGGAAGCGCATTACGCGTCAGCAGAACTGCGCGGCCGCGGCACTGCCCGTGCCCGTCAAATTAGAACAAATGACCAAATAATCCGCGTGGCTTGTTTCGTCATCTGTTCTAATTTGACGAGCAGTGCCGCGGCCGCGCAGTTCCGCTGACGCGTAGTGCGCTTCCACCTTCAAACGAGACGTAGTAGGGTACACAATATTAGAAATGTTTGTAGTTGACTGTACCTAGGTATACACACCCACAACACGAAACAATAATGTTTATAAAATCGAAGCACGCTTGCAGGCATGTGTCTTGTTTATCTAGCTTACTTACGTCCGACAGACTCCTTTTTATCGGCAGCCGTTTGTTCTCGCGTCTACTAGACTGCATGACCTAAGATAGTGCAACCAGTGTTGGTGCGACTGTTTTGTGGTTTTTTCGCGCAGTGTTTACTGCTCCGACAGTTTTCAAATGAATCGGAAGGTACGTTTGTATAGGAGCTTGGAGGTTCGCATCCACCTTATGAAAATTTTGAGAACCTACCTACCTGTATCAGTACCTACCTTATCATTAGTTAGAGAAATAAATGAAATAGAACATGGAAAAAATGTGAGAAATGGTGATCTGGCACAGCGCATCAGCATTGCCATAAAACGGGGCAATACGTCTTGGGGACACGCACGACTGGTATTGATATGGATTAGTTGAACTACCTGTAGATTGCTTGCAACTGTCTGCAGTTAGCTCAACTGTTTCAATTGTAAATACTAGTTTTAATTCAATTCTATTATTATATTGTAATTTTCTTTATTAATAAAAATCCAGAGAATAAAAATCCATTCTGAGCTTAAGCGGCGGTCATGTATTAGTCAGCAAAGGACCTATGTGAAATGAAAAAAACAAAAGTCTAACCCGCCAGCTTCGACTAACCAAGTCAGTAAAATTAACCGTTTCCCGTCCCCCAAGAAACGATAGAAGGTTTCATTTTCCGCGCCGCCGGGTCTGGCTGACGGAGTGAAAAATAAGGGAAGTTTGAAGATATCGTACGAGAAACAAATAGAATATTTTGTATGTTCATTCATTGTTGTCGCTCGCAGATGGTGTCAAGGGTTGAAGTGAGAAGAAAAATGTGCTGATAATGTCGATCCTATTTGTAGTTTGAGTGTGTTGGAAAGGGATGTATGTTTTTTGATAGTTAGTGATAAATTTATTATTTTGAACCCATACTCTCCCACAGCTAGGCAAAGAGCTCATCTCCTCTTTAAGTCGATCCCAGATCGGTTGAAACTTGGGCGAAATTCAGCAAAAAACAGACCCCAAGATTCCTATCAACAAAGGACGAAATAAAATAAAACGGTAGGTAAATAATAACCGTGAAAACAGTAATGCAACCTTAAGTACCGAATTATTTCATTAACAGGGTAGGTAATTAAAAAAATGGTGTACCAA
Organism: Eupithecia exiguata; assembly: GCA_947086465.1. NCBI lineage: Eukaryota > Metazoa > Arthropoda > Insecta > Lepidoptera > Geometridae > Eupithecia > Eupithecia exiguata. The sequence continues at coordinate 7,793,436 of OX352250.1, read as the reverse complement.
CATGTACAATATGTGCGCGCACATTTAAATCCAAAATTGGTTACGCTAGTCATCACAGGGCACACCAGAGAGAATAAATTTTAGCAGAAATTATGTCGCAATAGCCGAAATCGGCAAGGAGGACGTCAATTAAAAAAAACATCTTCATTAAATACAACGGAACAATTTGACCAAAGTTCAAGGTCGCTCAGTAAGCTTTGGACAGAGCTATGGTCGGAGTTTCTCTGAAGTATAGGATTCGTAACGAATACATCCGACAGAGAACCAAGGTTATCGACATAGCTCTACAAGCTGACGTGGCAGTGGGCTGGCCATATCTCGCGAAGAACCGACCACCGTTGGGGTAAACGCGTTCTTCAGTGAAGACCACGACTCGGTAAACGTCGTGTAGGACGCCCTCCAGCCAGGTGGGATGACGACCTGCTAAAGACTGTAGGTAAATTCTGGATAGGTCAAGCTGAAGACGGCTATATAGGTTGTTGGTGTCATAATGTGTGCGACGTAAACTTTAACTGCTGAATTTTATTTCCTGCATAAAATTATAAAATAGGGCCTTTTACAAAAACTAGTGAAACAAATTAATGAAATAGCGACAAAAACTAAAAGGTTTAACCTCCCGTGTTCCGTGCTCAGCAAACCGTGCGCCAAGCTTAGTTTTACAAAGCAAAATTACCTTGTATTATACTCTTGTGGCAACAAAACCAAGTCCTCAACCAGGTGTATAAGGTAGTAAATTACATAAATTATATAAAAAGGGTAGATACCCACTGTAAACTGTTAAACTAACTGATCTTACTTTTTAGCCACTTCGGAAGGAGGTTCTATGTTCGGCTGTATTAATTTTTTTAATGTATTTTCGTTGACTTCTCTCTCCCTCTCTCCGTCAATTATGTACCGATTAAAAAGTTATTTTGATCTAACAAAACTCCTAATAGAGTCCACAGGTGAACGGAATGCTGGCTTTTATTTCGGTCAATGAATTATTTTCGCATTGCCATTCAACGTGGCAATGCTGCCAGCATTCTGGGCACTTTGCCTTCTGATGACGGCTTAGATTTTTAGAAAATAATTTATATGTAAAAGAGATCGCTTCTTAGCGATAAGGCCGCCAATAGTACTTATCTTATGTGATGTCTTTATGGTGTAAAATAAAGTATTTTTGTATTGTATTGTTACGCTTATTTATGTACACTCTATTTCCATTTCTATTATAATCCCTGTTATAAAAAATAGCCACTAAGTAGCGGTAGTCCGAAGGTAATACTTTCCAACGTAGTTACTCGTCTAATAAAGACAGCCTTTGAAAGAATTTTACTCAGAAAAGATTCCGATGGTAAATGGAGCGAAGTTAATTTTAAGTACAAATAAGCGTAGAAAGGGAGCTTGTGGGTATTGAATTACTCTATTTACATTGCGGAGAGACTATGTTCATATTTACAGACAGGGTAAGAGGCAGAGTGATGTATTGCTAAGTGATTTATGAGTCATAAATTGACAGAGCTTTAAAAGAGCTAGCTATTTTTATGAATAAAGTTACATTTAACTTGATTTTGAACTGAATAGCGACTGAAATAGCGATATACATAATATAAATACTAGAAATAAACATAAACTCGCTGTGCCCACAACCAGGCTTCACAAGATTAATGTATCTTTTAAAGGGCAATGTATACGCTTCTGCAACAAAACTCCTAGTGAGTTGCAAAAACTATCAATAAATAAATTCAAACAAATTGTCAACACCTTTCTGTGCAAAAAGGCTTACTACAAAATATCAGATTATTTAGAAGATAAAAAAGCTTGGGACGGGTTTTGCTCCAACTCGAAAAATAACAACTAACAGGCTAAAGGTTTCTTAGTCGCTTCTTTACTTTAGTCTACATACCGAAGCGACAGAAATCAAAAGTACCACTTTATTTCCGTGTCAGTTTTTTATTTTAAGAATTTGACCATTTCTAAGTGTACATTTTTGTTTTTATGGAAATAAAGAAATTTTGATTTTTTGATTTTGAACTACAATGTGGTCAACAATAAATCACCCTTTCCTCATGTAAAATAAGCTAAACATGGATTCTCCTAACAAATACCTCTTGTTACGGGTATTTTTTACATGTTGTAACATAATCACTATTTGTGAAACCTTTTAATTGGCCTTATACTTAAGTAATCCTTTACTAAGTACTTAAATACTCACTCGAAGTGAAAATAATGTATATTTACTATAATCCCAAATTTTAATTAAAAGTAAAACCTGAACAGGTAGGCATGGCGCATGGTGTGATTAAACGTATTGGATTCATTAGTATTTTTCTTACCCAAGTTGATCATGTTATCAAACGATACTGTTTGGTGTGATCATGTGACGTGTGATCAGATGACGTGTAATCATCTGGGACATACTCAAGTTCTTGTCATGTTTAGTTTTAAATTTCTTTTTTTTTTGCCGCTTATCAGGGCCTAACGGTAGCTTACTTTAGGTGACTTGAGTACTTTAGGTACTTTAGGTGACGGGAGCTTACTTTAGGTGGTACTTTAGGTGATTTTTGAGAATCAGCTGTCATAATGATTCACATTGTATTAAAAGCGACAGTTTAGTACTTTCACTTACTCCTTTTAAACTGTTATGTTTATAATTTATACGCGACAACGTAGCACTTCTGGTAACCCTTCCTGAATAAGGTACCACCACCGGCTTCTAAAGTTCTATGGGCAACCCGCACCAGTGTGTACTGCAAAAAAATTACAGATAATATAGAAGACTTGCCTTCAGCTCTTGAACCCAACAAAGTAAAGAATACCGGTTGCATTGTGGAAACAAGTTTAAGAAGGCTTTCAGAACTTGCCCTTTTGTTGACTTCGCAGGGCTTTTTTACAATACATTGAACAGTCCGGTTGAAAAGATAAGAAGAAAGGAACCATGGTAAATTCTATTATCGGTTTACTAACTTACTTAAAATAGAATTAAATTAGAACTTTTCTTTGTTACTAAAGAGCGACAAAGATAAAAAATAAACTTGCATATTAACCAAAAAACCGGCCAAGTGTGAGTCGGACTCGCGCACGAAGGGTTCCGTACAAGTTCAAGTTCAAGTTCAAGTTCTTTATTTGGTAACAATTAGTAAGGTTACATGTCAATAATTAAATAAATTAATATTTCACCTACACGTAAAATACAATTTTGTAAAATAATTTCAGTAAAATACCTAACAATAATAATATTATTGGTACAACAATAAAAAATTCACTAAAACAAAACAAAATAAAATATCAATAATTGAAATTATGATTAAAATGTCCTGAATGAAAATAGATTAAATAGTAAAATAAAATAATGAAATATGTCTCATAAAAATGCATAATCTTATGCACTTTTACGTTCTAGGAATTCATCCAACGTGTAGAAAGATGTTTTTATGAGCCATTTTTTTAGTCTAAACTTAAAGGATTGCGTCGATACAGCGTCAGTGACATCGGACGGTAGACGGTTGTACACCTTTGGCCCCATGACGTGCACAAGCTTAGCGGTTCGCGCGAGCCGCCTGGGAAGCGCTCTCAGTCTTGTTGAGTGTCTCAGTGCATAGTTATGCCCATCCCCACGCTTCTCGTACTCTTCCAAGTGGCTTCGTGCGTATAAAGCGGCCTGAAAGAGAACCATAGCAGGGACAGTCATGATTCAGTACCATTCATATATCAATAAAAACGGCAAAAAATCACGTTTGTTGTATGGGAGCCCCCTTAAATATTTATTTTATTCTGTTTTTTATTATTTGTCGTTATAGCGGCAACAGAAATACATTATCTGTGAATGTTCCCTTAGTCTGCTCTTACGATATCCACGTGCTGAGTTGCAGTGGTCAATTTCCGCGACAGCCAAGACAAAATCGACTGATGATGATAATATCGGTATGATTCAACCCACATTGTGATCTGATTTTCTATCCTACCCTCGCATTTCCTAGCCACATAAGCTTTGGAAGAGCTATCTTCACTTTGCAAGTTGTTGTTATCGTTCAGTTGAGATTTACGCGTTTGGTTCATTTCCATTTACGTTAATGTGTCATCGACTGCAGCGCCTGAAATTGAACTGCATTTAAACGGAAAGCTGAGGGCATACTCGCAAAAACAAAACCGAAGTTTCTGATTTGTTTTTGTGCAAACGCTATCTTTATGTAAGTGACTTTAGAGTATGGTTCTGGTTTTGCATGTCAACGAATCAGAAACTACGATTTTTGTTTTCCGAGTAGGGTCAGTGGTTTCGTAACAACGTAGACACGTCTGTATATTTTCAGCTTGCTGCCATTGCAGTTTTTGTCAGAACTAGTACTTGTCTTCTCCATTCCACCATAAGACTAGCAGACGCACAGACAGTGTCGCACCAAAAATTTCTCATGGTCTACATTCTTAATAAGCACGGCCAAAGAGTGGAATGAGCTTCCAGCGTCTGTTTTCCCGCCCAAGTACAATCTTGGAGTCTTCAAATTCAGGGTGAATAAGTTCCTCCTGGGAAAGCGTGCTCCATCTTAGACCACATCATCATTCATTCAAGTGAGATGGTGGCCAAACGCTTGACCATCCCAATCTCACTAATCTCACTAATATTATAAATGTGAAAGTTGGATGGATAGATGGATGGATGTTTGTTCCTTTATCACGCCAGAACGGCTGAACGGATCTGAATGAAATTTGGCACAGAGATAGATTATAGTCTGGAATAGTACATAGGTTACTTTTTATCCCGGAACTCCCACGGGAACGGGAACTACGCGGGTGAAACCGCAAGGCGCTGCTAGTGAAAAAATAAAAATAAAAACTTGTTAAAATTTTGTGCGGGAAATTATACATTTTGTAGATCATCATCATCAGCCTATAGTAGTCCACTGTTGGACATAATATGCCTCCCCTAATGAGCGCCATAGCGCCCTGTCTTCAGCTTGAGGCATTTTGTAGATGCATTAAGGGTATTCATGGAAGTTACAGTTTGTTCTTGGCTAGCCCCGTTTGTGACTTGGAATAATTACAAAGGTAATAGGGCAAAAACGATCACTTTAAATACAAGGAGGTTAGAATTATATCCCTTACTAGCAGCGCCTCGCGGTTTCACCCGCGTAGTTCCCGTTCCCGTAGGAATTTCGGGATAAAAAGTAGCCTATGTCCTATTCCAGACTATAATCTATCTCTGTGCCAAATTTCATCCAGATCCGTTCTGCCGTTCTGGCGTGATTGAGTAACAAACATCCATCCATCTATCCATCCATCCATCTAAACTTTCACGTTTATAATATTAGTGAGATGAGATCATTGAAGACATCTACGTGCGAACCAAGATTATACCTAAGTGTAAGCCTGTTCACCAGGAGCTACATAACCTCTTTGTCTGTATTCTATGTAGACGCAGTCATTAGTAGCCTCCATAATTTATCGATACTGACAACAGTAGATAACGCCAGCGAAGAGTTTTAGATTGAATGCAGTTTTGCAGAGTCAGTATCGGCAAATAGATTTGCATAAACTCTCTCTGAATAGTTACAAAATCTGAATACGTCAGTTTAGGCAGTGAATCGAAGTTGCCCTTGGTGGCCATCTAAATCTATTATAATAGGTGTGTATTATTAAGAAAAAAAAAAAAACAACCAGAGACCTAGATATATACTATTCGAATACAAAAAACAACATGATAATGGTGGAAATATACGCGCCGCATCGTTGATATGTACAACAAAAATTTCATTGATATTGACCTGTTCCTACTATCTGAACCTAATTATAAGAAAAATGTTCTGAAACTTTTGGGTACTGCAAAATAATAATTAAATTAAATTTCAGAGCATCTCCTTTTCCTATCTTTCATAATAAATATGTAAAAATAACTTTTATTGACACTAAAATTAAGCATACTAAAACAAAAAACCTAAACTATTAATAGTACTAATAACTATATGTATAACTAATAGTAAGATATTTTTAGACAACAGCCAACTATGTAACTAGCGAGCTGACGTAAACTTTTTCGTATTTATTTTTTGCACATACTTAGCATCCGGGAATTCGAAACCGAATTGCAAGCCTGCATAAAGCTTTATTTTGCAAATGGCTCAACCATCAAAGCAAATATCCTATACCCTCTGAACTCCCAACGCAAACCTTCTCCAGAGAGCGTCCGATTTTAATTTGGATTCACGCGGCTATTCTCTGTAGCTTCATTTTCAAGTCACGTATGTTGTCACGGGATGTTGGACTTGCAGAAAGTAAACTTTGTTTATGTATTTGTTGACTGTGTCGAGATTACGTGCCTTGTCGGAAAAATCGACCCCTCCAACTCAACCCCTAAATGTCGTAAGAGCCGACAAAAGGAACCAACAAGAAGAAGGACAGCGGCTTCTTTCTGTATTTTAACACCTTCACTGCGATCGCTATTCTGCCTGCCAAGCGTGGTGATCATGGCAGAAACCCCTTCTTTTGGAGAGGTGTGTTCAGCTGTGGACGTAGGTGAGCTGATGACCCAAATTCTTTCCTTACTGGACACCTAGGCCTCCAAACTAATATGCCATTCAGTTATTTCAATTAATTTTATTCACCTTGCCTGTTAGTAGCACACATACTTTACTAAGAAAGTTTATAATGTGTTCTTTGCTAATGTTTCATTGTTTCATTGGCATGTCAATACAGGTTAGATAACGGCTCCAAGTCCTGAAAAGGTTGAAATATCGGGGTATTGTTTAATTTTTTAAAGTTATTTACTTTAAAAAATTCAAGCGAACTTTCTGTAAGTTATTGATCAAAATCCACCCGCAAGGGTCATTCCTGAACCAGTGCCACTCGGCTATGTCCCGGGAATAAATCCGGGACGCGCGAGTGGCACTTTGAATTTGAACTCTATGGTTACGACAGTTTTTAAATAACGTTCGAATATGTTTTTGAAGTTACAAGTAATTTTCTCGGTAAATGAAAGCGACTTCGAGGTTATGTGGAATATTACTATGGTTAGGAACAGTTTGATTTTCACAAAATGTTTGGTAGATTAAGGTAGGTTCTTCATAAAAATATTTGTTGTCATGCTGGGGTCCAGGTATTTTATTGTATGTATTCTACATACTTACTTTTTATTTTACTACTTTTTGACGACCTCTGTGGCTCGGTGGGCGAGCGACGCAGGAGGTTGTGGGTTCGATTCCCGCCTCGGGACAAATGTTTGTACGACCTGCAGACATTTGTTAAGGGTGTTCTGGTCGTTTTCTGTGTATAATAAAAAAAAAATATGTATTGTATTATATTATGTATATCAGTTATCTAGTACCCATAACACAAGCTCTGTTTAACTTGGGGCTAGATAATGCTGTGTGAATTGTCCAGCATTATTTATAATTTAATCAATTTATTTATAGTTTTAAGTCGAAGCAGTGCCAGACCCGAGTCGAGACCTGCATATTTGTGGCTTTTGAGATCTTCGGCCGAATTAGCCGCCGCACCAGCCCTCACGGATGTCCATAATGCTTAAATCCGTTCCCATATCATGGAACTCTCTTTCCTAAATAGCAGGTCTAATAAAATATAATAAGCACCTAGCGCAATTGGTTGCGCATCCCATACTGGTTGGGGGTTAAAATCTTGTAGAAGTCGACAATTTTTAGGGTTACTACTAAATTTCTTAGCCGGTATAATTTTTATTTACCTATGTCCGGCACCAAAGTTCAATAAGGACTTACAAACGTTCGTCAAATGAAACGTTGGACTGAAGAATGTAGAGCTGAATTTATTGTGTCGTAGATAAATTTTGGAGTAAAGTAGGGACACAAGGATATCTTAAAAGCATAGTTGATTCGCCAATGTGGCTAAAATTTGTTAGGAAAATTATTTAATTTAGTTCATAATTTCATTTTATTCATTTAATTTAATCCAATTAAATTTAATTCAATAATTTTATTTAATGTATTTTCTAGATTGTAATTTATTTCATTTCATTTTAATCTTGTTTCATAATATATTTCATTTTAATTTAATTTTAGTACCTAAGGAATACTAACACTAATAAAAGGTCATTTTAGCATACGAACTTACTAACAAATTATGGATTAATGTAGTCCGAAATAAAGGAATTTTATTTTATTTATTTATTTATAGTAACAAATGCCCCTTTACAACAGCTAAGATTTTCCTTGACATTTATTTTAACTTATTCAATTTGTATTTGATAGTAGGCTTTACTATCTTTGTTTTAGTTTATTTTGACAACGCCCCTATACAGCTGCATCACTATGACATTCTTTGACATGTAATTGTACATTATATTTTGAGTTTGACTATATTATTATTTAGGTCCCTTTACAGCTAATTATTTGTATATTTAATGTGTAAAATATTTATTTATTTTTATGGAAATTACTGTTCCTGAATACAATCCATGGTGTTTCTTTCCTTCACACAATACTTGACTTGTATACCTACATAATTTTAATGAAGTAGACTACAACGCCATCAAGTGTATCAACAGGTACCTACGGTGGAATAAATAAACGAAATGAAATATGAAATGAAGCCATACCTACTATATAATGCCTTTACCCAAGGAACCCCATGTCATAATATCATACCAAACTAAAAGGTCACCAATACTTCCCGCAACAAAGCTATTCAATAACGATATTGTACGATATATCAATACCCGACGGAGCATATTGGTAACCAGCGGAAATAATAATATTTATTTTATTGTTGGGCAGGTAAAAGCCACTAAATGTTATTGATTTCGGAATAATTTTCGGTATTTTGGTCGACCATTTTGAGGGTTAATATTACGTTAAGGTACACATTATTAACCCTGATCGACCGAGCCTACGCCTACCAAGATCGTATTACAAATGGATCATTAAAAGAGGACTAATTTCTGCCCGTGCCTTTTTAGCACGCCTTTTTCTGAGATAATTGTGTAGTCTATTATATTGTTCCACGTGTACTTTTATACGTAATTTCAACCTGATCTGTTCAGTATTTTTGGTGTGCAGAGGTTTGTTCGGAAACATTCTACGTCTAGTTTGGATAGGGTATGTTAAATTACGTAATGCTACGATTGTGCAACTCTGTTATTTATTTTTTCCTGTATTCTTTCTTTTCTTTTGTATTTTTTTGGTGTGCAATAAAGTGTATTGTATTGTATTGTTAGCCTTTAACTAAAATAGTTTAGTTTCTTAGAAAACATTAAACTATGAACTATGAATCATTTTCGTAGAAAGAAGCATCGTGTGTGGATTCCCATGATTAAGGTCGGTGTACACACGGAATACATTTTGTAGTGGCTACAAGATTTCCTAAAAATATAAGCTGTTGTAGGAGGTTTCGTTTTGAAAAATGTGAAACTGATCTTAGTTTTGATGTAGGGTAGAGTAGGAATAGTTGCGTCAGTGTGTCAAAAAACGTTACTTTTGAAAACTCTAATTAAATAATATACTAGTTTTTTTACTATACAAACTATCGTAGTTTGACGAATTCATTACGGATGTAAGCGGGTTAACTACGAACCTTATTTGTGTTAGAAGAACACCAACGTTTCATCCCTTAAGGAGGGACTTCTTTAGGGTGAGTGCGGTTCTAGGCGCGCGCGTTCCAATATAGTAGTATAGGCGAAATAATATAATCCAGGCTCCCAATAAGGACGCCATTAATTATGCCAAGTGAATTTTTGGAATACTTCCGTCATAAAAAGTTAATTTTTAAATTGAAAATTTCAATGCATAATATATAGTTTGCCACTGCGTCCAATCTATATTTCCTATCTTTGTAGCTACTTTGGTACTCTTTTTAGTCGTAAACTACTTATATCGATTCGCTACTCGAACTACTTCCCTACTTATTTCTATATAAATCATCGATGTTTCTAGAATCGTTTTGTTAGAAAGCCAATTAGATTCATGGAATCGATTTACCATACATCAACAACACATGACAGAATTATTCAGATAGCACGTGCGCTACTTTTACGCACGTAGCGCTATGTGCAGGAAACACGGCATCTTTACCCTGAACTAACCCGCGAAAACAATTCTCAATTTTAGGACTTTATTTTTATTGGGCGTTCTATTTTTTACTGTTGATTTTCCACGTGTTTGGAAAAGGGAGAAATCTTCTCTCTTGTGAATAGTTTCGGGAATATGAAATCCCCCTGTCTCACTCCTCTGCGCAGTAGGATGGGCTTAGACTGCTGGCGCTGTACTAGGACACTCATGGTGGCGGCTTCGTAGAGACATCTCAGCACCTCGACCTCCTAATTTGATTTATTTATTGTATTAACATTTGAATTAATTGACAATTTGTACAAAGATTTTGCACGCCGCAACGGTAGAAATACATTGTGTCTTTACTAAACATACACCACCTATGTACCTTATTTACATGTATTTGATGTAATAAATTTTACTTTACTTTACTTACTCGATATAACGATAGTCTCCTTAGCATCACATCAAATGATGCTGTGTGGATTATCCAAGATTATTTATTTACTAGGAGCGCCTCGCAGTTTCACCCGAGTAGTTCCCGTTCCCGTGAGAATTCCGGGATAAAAAGCTAGCCTTTGTTCTATTCCAGACTATAATCTATCTCTGTGCCAAATTTCATCCATATCAGTTGACCCGTTCTGGCGTGATTGAGTAACAAACATCCATCCATCCAAACTTTCACATTTATAATATTAGTGGGATTTATTTGAAAATTATTTCGATTTAGATAACTTGTAGTCCTATTTTGGTTATTTGGAAAATAAATCATCCTTGTCCCTCGTGAAATTTTAGTTGGAAATCAAAACTTTGTCAGTTGAGTGATATAGAAACTCTATCCTTTCTCCCTCCTTATCCCATTCGGTCCCTCAATCAATGCGTCATTTCTCGCCTGATCGTTTAGGACGAAGGGAAAGGGCCGACAAATTTGTGGTTAGGCTCCCTAAAAATACAAACCTTTTCCCACTTGAAATATAGACTTCAGTCTACCAATTAAACGTGGGGACCCGAAACAGTGTAAGTTAAATAGCTGGTGCAATTGCAATTATTTTAAGGGGTTATTTTATAAATTGATTATTTTAAGTAGCGTCTTATTAATATATTATTAAACCGCTAAAATAATAGATTTTGACAATTTTAAACGGTACCTATCTTTTATTTTACAATATGTTTTGTTATCTATGATTTCATTTAGGGAATAATAATAAAACAACTACGATCAAAAGCATCACTCTGTGAATATATTACGATTACATGATTATATGAATAAACGGCTGAAAACCGGTGCTCCCGCCATTTGGTCTCAAAAATACTTTCAAAACAAATGGTCACTACCCATCACGTTAGAAAATAAGGCGATGGCTTAATCTATTATGCAAGAACCTGATTTAAATTTGAGTCGAGTGTAATATCAACTCATCAATGGGTCACCGACTATTTGACAAATCACTTAGACTCAATAACTTTATGTCTTTAGGCTTACAAGTACAAAATTTGACTTGTAATGCATTTTGCATTACAAGTCAAATTTTGTACTTTAAAATATCAAATCAGAATAAAGGGTATTGATATTATTTTTGCTTCTTTCTTCCATTAGTGAAAAAGTGATAAAAAACCGTTAGTCATTTATATATCACTTATGTGTCTAATACATGTTTGTTTTGCTTAGCTAAATCTGAATAAGTGATTTTAGATACATGTCAATCTTTATGTAAAACTAAGCACAACACTGAACTTCTTGCATACTATTGTCGGTTCGGAACTGAACGACATCTGGCCACTGCGCAAATATTGTAGGCAGCGACACACTGTCGGCTGATACCAGTATATCTCTCCAAGCCGTCTTGGGGCTGTGACGCTGACAATACAATACAATATACTTTATTGCACACCAATTAATTAAAAAAATAAATATATCACAGATAACAAAAACAATAACAAATAATGTACAATGGGCGGCCTTATTGCTAAGAGCGATCTCTGCCAGGCAACCTTATTTTGACTTTGGTGTGTATCTATATAATATCCGTAAGATTGAGCCAGCTATTCACAACTCCACTGTGTCGGTAAGGTACAGCCTTTATACCCTTGTTAGTGTCAAAACAGGAATTGGAATTATCCCACGTCGATATCCACTGGAGCAGCTAAGACGCAGGGTGGATCAGGATGTTTTCACGAGGATTTTAGAGCTTGGTTTCCGGATAACGGTGGATCATGGCCTTAATTCTCAATAGTTCTGTGCATTAGACCCAGGGATACTCTTTTTGCTGTTGGAAACCCCTAAATTTAAGTAGTTTAAAAAGGTTTTGACACTTCCAAGTCGAATCTGTCTTTAGTTCTAGTAGATCTATTAACTCATAAATAACTTACAGGTGATGCCCAACGCGCATGCCCAGCGTGGGGATTAAGGTCATTACCCCCGTGGGATCAAAAGGGACATCACTGGGCGGCGGGCAACAGCGCCTCCTGCAGAATAGATCAACTAATAATAAGGCGATTATCAGAGGGAGGCCTACGTCCAGCAGTGGACATTTATAGGCTGTTGAGGAAACTGTAGGTACCGAGTTTTTTTGAAGTTACAGTAAAAAGCTCTATCTATCTATCAACTGTAGTAACTTACACAAGTGTGACGTAAATTTAGTTTTTTTAATTTTGTGTGTTCGATTCCCAGCGTCTACCAGATTCTGTTGAAAATTCTCGCAATGCAGTTTTAACTTTGAAGAGACTGTTTTCATAATGTAAAATTGGGTATCTTCATTTCGAGTACCTACTTGTCACCTAGGTAACGTTCATTAATAACCCTGTATACGTGTAAGTGTAGCACAAACATTATACTAGCTCCTATGCGTAGGCTATAGGTATAGCCTATTCCTATCGCTGGACATGCGTGGGCTGAGAAGATACGTACTTACTGGCGTGGCGCAATGACCCGAAGTGGAGCCTGGACTTTCGACACCGGAGATCGCCAACTGTCCCGGTTCCTTGCCGTTTCAGTCCAGTCAACGGCACGAAGTTCATGTAGGTCTTTCTGTACTTCGTCACTCAAGCGACGAACCAATAGGCCTCCGGCCTCTTTGGTGGCCCACGTACGCTCTGCTGGCTACTCCCCCATTCGAACTACATGCCGAAGCTATCGGAGTCCCAAGGATTTGGTTTCTCCTATGATGTTTGGCTTGGACACTAGATCTTAAATGTGAAGTCTAATTAAGTATGTACACTATTGAATTGGGTGCCCCTGTAGTAATAGTTGTACTTTTTATGAATAAATAAATAAATAAATCTTCTTTTTTTTCTGAGAAGAGACCCAAATGATATTGAAACTGAATAAATCCATAACAAATCATAATTTCAGTAGCCATACCAATATCCTTTTACCAGCTGTAAGAACGTGAGCTTTCGAAAGGTTTTTATACGAAGGTTCAGCTTCGACAGAACTTTTTAGCGATAACAGGAAACGGACCCTACTCCGGTCCACATTGATGGCGAGACAGGTTTGGTTTTAGATTTGTGATCGAAGATTTTAAACGGTCAGGCTGATTCACAAACGGTTAATCGCGATTGTAAATTTATTGTTGACACTCAAACCAGCACATAGATCCAGCACCGCACAGCTCACAAAAAAGCATTCAATTATGAGCTTAATCGCGTAAGTTGTAGATACATTTTACAATGACAAAATGGCTTACCGCACGTTTCAAACGACTGGCACACGAGCTTAGGGTTTTCTGATACCGTCAATTAATAGTGGCTATAAAAATTATGAGATTTTTACACATTTTTTTCATAGCGTGGCATTTTATTTCATTTTACGTGAGGAAAAGGTCTCGTCAGTGTCAAAGAATCCAGTCATAGTAGGTACGAATGTCTCGGCGTGAATCGGTACACAAGTAAAAGAGTCGACCGATTCGTTTCTGGGAAGCAGGTATTCGTATGCCAAATAGTTTTTATCAGAGAAAGTCGCAATCTTAACTTCTGGATGGAGGAAGTTCAGAGCGGTTTCAGGGTTCCGTAGAGCGCTGATGTAAATGGAACCTCTACTTTGGAAATATAAACTATCTCTAGAAAAACTCTGTTGATGTGCTTATCGGAAATAAGCTGAAATATAGACCATTTTTTTAAATAAGTTTTTTTTTAATAATTTATAGACCTTCGTTGATCACAATCTCGCCCAATGGAAAGGTCGACGGTGTATCACGAAGGTCTAGAAGATACCTATTCCCTCTTGTCTTGAAGAGACCCAGGTTGTAATTAACCGGAAAAACAGCAGCAGGGAAGCGTGTTCCAAACCTTCGCGGTGCGAATGATGAAGGTGGAGGAAAACCCAAAGTTAACGTTCTGAGGTTCTAGTCCATGTTAAATGGTGTCATGCTAGGTTAGTGCAATCAAAACAAAACTATTCGTAAGGGGTCATTTCAAGCACGGAGTGATCTCTTGTGCACCCTTACTCGAACTCCAAAACTACGTAACATTGAGCAGCTGATTTTTCGTTGCTGAGACATACAAATCATTATAATGATCGATTGATTCAAATTTAATAAATAAAAATAAAATAAAAATCATTTATTGATTGTTCTTTTGAATTGAAATCCTATTATCAATATTTCAGACCCAGTTGATCCATAGATGTACATACCTACACGATTTCAAAATTAAGTAAAAATTACATTAAATAATAAGTACCTACCTTCGATCAAAAATAAGGAGTTCGCGGCCTCCCCCGTAGATACCTAGAGCCTTACAAAAATGTCACTCAAAATTGGGTTCGTTTTGTTTTGACGCAGACAGTTTGCGCAGAGCCTGACAAGTTTTTTCCATACGGAACAAGAGATTGGTGGAGTCGAATTCATTTTATTTTATTTTGTAAGTAGGTAGGTACCTACCTGAGAATTATATACCTACCTACTCAGTTTATTTTCTATAATGATTAATTAACAGAATTCAGGTAAAGATAACGAATCATTTATTGATGAAACTATAAATTGGTGTCTCAACAGTAGGTATTTATACAAAAGGGTCATTTCAGACATACAATAATTTAAACTTACAATACAATTTCAGGCAGGCACTCTAGATTAAAAAGAACTGGTTCCTGTCTGCGGCTTTGCACGAGTTTTTTTTACGGGAAAAAAATAAACGTTTTATAAATTCATACTTCTGGTAGGTAGGTAAGAACCTAGTCTTTCTTTTATTAGAGAGTCTACGCAAATGAAAATTTAGGGCGGGCCAACTAATTATTTTAAAAATCATCAACTAGTAATATTAAACTTATTTTTATGAAAAATATATTAATACATACTATAAATGAAAAAAAAAATTTAGAAGAAATAGCCTCTCCATTTATCAATTTAGAACAAAATTAATATTTTAACATAGGCAAACCAAACAACAATATTTTATGCTGATTTCACAAGTATATGACTCACATCTCAATATACGGGTAAAAAGTATATATAAACTTACTGAAAATAAGAAATTCCATCCTTTTTCAGCACTTTGGACGAGTGATTCTTGCATTTTTTGTACCCATGCTTTTTGTCTGAACGCTAAAATGACACTAGTTGAAAAGCTTCCCTAACATGTCAAATGGTCTCTCTTTTGCTACTGAAGGTTGTGGCGTGCGCATTGTGAATCTAAGGGGGGCCGGCAAAGCCGGACATTTTTGATCGATGGTACCTACACAATTTACTTAATGTACTTATGAAATAATACAAAAAATAACAGTTATCTGTTATACAAGACCCCGACCAGGTGGGATGATGATTTGCGAAAGACAGCTGAAGACAGGGCGCAATGGCGCTCATTAGGGGAGACCTATGTCCAACAGTGGACTACTCTAGGCTGATGATGATGATAATGAATGTAAAGCGTGAATTGATGACCAAACACGCTTCCATAGATTAGTTTCTTTAGCAAAAATACCTGCTCTTGTTACACGGATGAAACCTAACTTCATTAAATACAAAACAGGGTCCTAACAGCTCTTTTAGCTTCAGCTTTTAGCTGGCGTAAGTTCGAAGCAACTATTTTAATAACTAGACCCCGATGCTTGTGGACTATGGACCTTATTGACCTGTGTTATGAACTAACTTTTAATTGTGTTCCCGACTTTGTTGATATTACAGATTGATATAAAAGGTGCCTTTGCGGATTTTGCTTCTTGAAAAGGTAGGTGGTTGGTCCCGGTTCTTTAGTCGACTGGCCCCGGAAAAAACTGGCCCTACGGGGCCAGTTGACCTAATGCATTTAATTTATTATTTTCTTTAGTCAACTGGGCCCATTACTAATTTAAATAAAAAATCTATTGTCTAATTTCAAACCCGTGTACAGATGTGTACAAAACTTACTTAAGATACCTAAACAAAAATTAAACACCATGATTATATGATACTTTCTTATGTTTATTGGGTTATTTTGATTTACTTAGAACTAGTCAAAATCAACAATATACAACAATGTAAAATTAAAGTTCTTAAAAGTCACAGTCGTTTGATTAATGCTTTAACAGAAGTATTCTAATCAACAACATAAAATTAAAATATTTAAAAATCAGCCTTTTGATATATGCTTACTTACTGAGAACTATTCCTCGTGTAGAAATGGTTTTATTTAATTTTCTAGGCTTTACAAGTAATTGAAATAGCGGATAGGAAGTTTAGCGTACTTTGTAAGGCATTTCCTCAGCAGCCTTTATTGGTCCACTGCTGGACGCAGGGGAGGCCGCTGATAATAGCCTTATTGATTTTTATCTCCTGGTGGGTAATGCCCATAAGCCCCACGCTGGGCATGCGGGTTGGGGATCGCAGTTCGGTGGTAGATCTATTTTGCAAGACGCGCTGCTACGAGTGTAGGCGTTAGGTTAGGTTTTTTCAGTCGACTCTTGCAACATCCACGAGTTGAGGTGGACGGGTAGATTTTTAAACTGCAACCGCCACGAATAACCACGATCACCAGTTTTTGCCAAAATCACCACACTGGACAGGCCACACTGCTGTGCCGGCTGGACAGAATACACCGTGTATAAATAACTCGATAACTTTTGACTTAATACTTGAAAAGTCTAAGTTAACAATGATAATTGAATCGTTACTTCAATATCGATGTTTAATAAAATAAACGGAGTTTCGGCTTAAATCATTTCTTATCGGGACTTTACTTAAACCAATTTAAAGTTTGTTTGCATCCGAAAGAGTTTATAGGTATTGGGAAATGGCTGGTTTGATTTTATTATTCCCCAGATACATCTCTTTAAAAAAAAAACAAAAGAAAAACAAAAGGTAAAAACTAATTTCTGAAAGCAAAACTGATCATCAGCACATTTACTAGACCTTTGTCTTTTCGATCCACGATGCTGGCCGGCATCCGAAAGCTGACCGCGCACCTGGCCGCGCGGCACACGCGGCATTCCCTGCAGTCATCAAATGTTCTAAATCTTTATAAATAGTAAGCAGCATCGTACACCTTTCGGCAGCGAACCCGCGGCATTTCTGTAAAGCTGAACGGGGTCTACCGGCGCTACCGGCAGGCATTACGGGCAGTCATTGCATTTACTGAAATGCCGCGCGCTCAGTGCCGATAGGTGCGCGATGCTGCATACTATTTCATATAAAGATTAAGAAAATTCGATGCCTGCAGGGAATGCCGCGTCTGCCGTGCTCCCAGGTGCGCAGTCTTCAAAAGCCATGAGGAAATTCGCCGATAATTGCGCGTTCAGCTTAGTGTGAGTTGGTGTTGATCTATTGGCTGCGTGATAGATATCGTTTCAACGACTCCAATCTCCATCAAGCTCAACTCCAATCTTCATGAGATCTGCATCTTCAAGGGATGACTTCGGGCGATTGAGGAATTGGTTCAGTTGAGAAATGGTTCGGTTGAATAAAAGCTTAAGTGACGTGTTCCAGTGACGTTCACTGTTTTCACCAGCTCTTTCAACGGAGCTGCGTCTCTCTGGATGTATAGAATCTCGGAATTTACATTTGTATTAAACAGAATCATTTCACTCGTTTATTCTTAGAGCTTACTCGGTTCTTTGTGAACGGAATTCTCTAGGAAAATCTTAAGAATGCTTGAGATTTGGAGGATAAAGGCATTGCCAAGTGCTTGAGGAGCCTGTCCATTTCATTTCGATTTCAAGTCAGTTTTATTTGTTTTAAATCGTGGCCTTTTCTGCATTCCTGTTCGTTCTACTGGCTTCGCCCTTTGCTTTGTTGGGATTACAGAGGAAATTCACTTACTGCGGCTTAGGCTCAGAACCCTTAGTTCAGTTTCACGAACGTTTAAAGACGCTATTGTAACGTCAAATTTTTACAAAAGATACGATGGGCAGATAAACTTGTCAAAGGAGCAGATAGGACGTGGACAAGGAGAACTCAAGACAGGGAGAAATGGAGGAGGCTGGGGGAGGTTGGCTGGTTGGCTGCCAAGCGGCAAACAAGCAACTAGAAGTCTAAAAAAATTGTAATAAAAGAGGTATAGATATTCACTAAGTCGATAAGTACGAAACAAAGTAATTTATTACATGCGAGCTCATGTCCTTGACTAGGCACTTGACAACATAAGCACCTACCTAAGCTCCAGAGTATTATAAATATCCCGAGGAAGATTATCGTTCAATAAACTGTTTCAAAATACTAGTTCGGGAGATGAGGAGTGAAGAAACCATCATCGTTGAGTTCCATTGACTGAATCTAAATCACCATGTCATCGCCTAATAAAATACAGTGCAACTTTATCAGATCCTATGTACCTACACGTATAGAATAAAAATCTAGAATTACGTATCAAACCAGAACCAAGAACTATGTAGTTGTTTGAGTCATGTTTTTTTTATAGGTGCACTTTCTCATTTTTTACTCATTCACTCATTTATTGATTTAATTAGAACGGCGGCGATTGCCATTACACCAATTAATTAATTATAATTTAAATACAAACACTAAAAAAGAGATAACAACACTAAAAATAAGACAAAAATTAAATGATTAATTATTACTTTCTATCTGCATGCTCTAAATTAAACCTAATTATGGAACTAAGCAACTAGCAACTAAGGGTTTCGTGGCTTAGTTGGTTAGAGCACACCCGTACTGGGGGTGGGGCGCGGGTTCGAGTCCCGCCGAAACCGAAAATTTTTGGGAACTTATTCCATTTCTTAAACCCAATTACAAGTCATGATAAAAACATCAATTATTTTATATATTTAAATTTATTGAATACATTTATTTATAACCGACGACCTCACTGTGGCGCGGTGGACGAAGGTCTGCCTGCGACGCAGGAGGTTGCGGGTTCGATTCCCACCTGCCGAAAATGTGTGTACGATCTGCAGACATTTGTTCAGGGTGTTCTGGTCGTTTTCTATGTTTGATAAAAATATCTATCTATGTAGTGTATTATATTTTGTATATCAGTATCTAGTACCCATAACACAAGCTCTGCTTAGCTTGGGGCTAGATAATGCTGTGTGAATGGTCCAGCATTATTAGTTTATTATTTATTTATTTATTTGATGATTTTTGAAGAAGTTCGCTATGTGAATCTTTGTTTTTGGCGTTACTGATAGCATGGCCGTTAGCACTACGTAAGCGTGCGATATGATACGTGATAACGGTATAAAATAAGGTAAGCTTTTTCGTCTCTGCATACAATCCTACATTCTTTTCTTCGCAGTCCCCATATTTTGTGTATAAATTCCGGATCATCCTTCTATATTGGCTAAATCCAGGGAAATTGAATATTGAGGGAGAATTCACCTTTTAGTTGACAAATTGTGGGTAATCTTTCTTAACGACTGCACTTGAAGAATGTGCAAAAAAATTTGATGTATAGATACCAGAAAATTTTGTTACAACCTACAGATTTGTAGACTCTTTTGAGAATGGAGATTATTATTTTTATGAATTTTGAAGCTTTTAACATAAAGTCATGACGTTATGTCTTCATTGAAAATGTTTTGAGGCTACCTTCATTCGTATTAAATGCGTATTAACACAAAACAACTATTAAACTCGTAGTACTAACGTAATATTCCTTCGTTTATGAGCATACCGGAAAAGTTTTCGTTTAAGGGTCATCTCATTAGGCCATGGCGGTGCCACCAGTCGTACCACCAACAAAATGTGTACAATGAGCGGTTTTCGTTTTGCATTTTTAAAAAGAAAAAAATTAGTTCCAAGTATCTCGATAGATGGCAGAGCTCCAACTGGTTACATGTTAAATGTCAAATGAAAGAAAACGTCAAAATGATAATCGGTCGATCGCTTAGAGGAACAAGGCACTTGAGGTAGTGCATATACCCATCTCATTCACACAAGAGAGAGATAAAAATATGCTTGTAGCCTGAGAAGAAATCAGATAGAATGAATGTTTCTCTGTCTCAACCATAGTGCCAGTTTTTTCATTGTTTATACCTTGTTTTTTCAAATGCTGCAAATAATGTATGCAAAGAAAACTCAGAAAAAGTTTGTTTTCCCTTCATTTCACATAGACATACCCTAATCACCAGTTGACGCACTGCCATCTATCAGTTAGTTAGAACTAGTTTTTTTTTTTAAATGCAAATCGAAAACCCCTCATTGTATGAAGAATATACCAACCTGGTATCAGCTTGGTTGCGCTACCAAATTTGTTGCCGGCAACCAATTAACCCGCTGGTGGCGCAACCATTAATATGCATAGAACTATTTGGCGATAACCTTGGCGTTTGTTTTGGTGTTTCTCGCTCGGTAGCTCAAGACATTGGCGTGACCGGTGGCATCGCCATGGTGTATTAATATGATCGGGCTCTTAGTGGAAATATCCCAAGTAAACATGTTTCTTTTTGAAAAGAAATGAAATATTTATTCAAATAAGTTGATTTTACAGACTTACGTAGCTAGTAACACAACTGACTATTCAAACTAACCTAGAAAACTTATACTAGTGACAAATAAGGATTAATAAGTTATTATTTGGTTAGTTATTTTGTTATTTTGAAGTCAAACTTGTCGACGTTGACTGCTAAAGTGCTACAAATCACATCAAGTCATTAGGTAACTACTTTAAGCTTCAAAAAATATAGAAAGTTCTTATTCGACTGCCCACAAAAGTATAAGTTTCAAGGAAACGCAAAAATCACAAATCATGACTTACTTAACAAGGCCATATCGATCGTACTTTTAAAACTGTCCTATCTGAGGTCCTATCAGTATCCGGAACACGCTTCTCTAATGACCCTCTCATTAGGAGGATCACTCTGTCATTGAGATGTGTAATTATGCCGTAATTGGGTAGAGATATAATTTGCTTTTGATCGAGCCAGCGAGGATCTTAGTGTCGACTTAGATAATGTGAGTGATGCTTGTATAAGCATCACTTATGAATCTTTGACTAGCGGTAGGTAAATGAACATTGAAAAGTTGAGGCTTTAGACATGTGAAATTTTCAAGAGATAAATAAACTGAATAAAATAAAATTCAATGAACAAGTTTGTTTAACTCGACACTAAACATACATACATAGGAAAGAACTTAGATATGCATTTACGTTTAACAAAACATTTCTAATTTAACAAAAACGGTACAAAATGGTTCAAAAATAAACGTTTAATAATTAATTCAAAGGCCATTCTATGTTTTTTTTATAATGCTGGACAATTCACACATCGTTATCTAGCCCCAAGCTAAGCAGAGCTTGTGTTATGGGTACTAGACAACTGATATACATAATATCGTCGTATCCTACGAATAAGGTCACTATTGCAAAACACCAACTTTACAGGAGACGGTTTTTTCTAATTATTTCGAAAAGTTTCTATTAAGCGAGTATGTTTTTTTTTAATAAAGCGTTTTATTATATTTTTCGCTAAATTATCATGTAAGTTTCATGAATAAAAAAAACCGTTTTCCCTAGTTTTTGTCGCTTAGCACCTTGTTCCGCGTGCATGTTTCAAATCGATGCTATTCTAAACGCCATTGTGACCCTTTTCCACGAAGATTCGCTACACGACGTCAAACTAAGAAGGTAACAATCGTCTTTATAACCTTATTCGACGAAATAATAAGGACAATTATTACAAACTTAAGAGGGTTACATTTTACTTTCCTTCCAGAATTTCGTTTGGTATTTTGATAATTTTCGGGTTCGATTCCCAATTCGGGACAAATCACAACTACTACAGCTGACTTATCAAAGTTCTTTAACTAAATGGCTCAAAATCATTCGAAAGCTTAAATCGAGTTTTTTATGAAACTGTAGGATTGCTGACACTACGAAAAGTAGTACTTTCGTAAGCTAGGCAAAACTCATTCTAAATTGTTTTTTTTTTAATAAATTAATGATACTTATACGTTATAATTCCTTTCATATGAAAAAGGTAATTCAGCATAAAACTTTTGAACCGCTGTTCCGTGATCATGCGCATAAAATTGTCTCGAAATATTGGAAAACTCATAGTAATCTATGAGTTTTCCAATATTTCGAGACTGAACCTGACTGAACTTGAACTTATTTTTATAGTAGTCAAATAGCCTATTGTCCAGAATGAATTTATTTATTAGTATTCAATAATCCTGGTTTGTTTTAGTTTGTATCGAGTATTTTTTGCGCAAGGAGGTTGTATAGCATTGAGACGGAGGTCGAATATACTGGTATGTTCTAAATTCAAACACCAAAATAGTGATTAAAAGTACTTTTTATTCACTGTTTTCCTTTTCAGTGAATAAAATAAGCTTTTAAGAGGGGGAATGATATAAAAGTAATTTATAACGGGATATTTGCCATGATTTGATTTTTCCTTTTGAGAGTTTTTTGTGTGTATAATATTTAAATAACTCCTATACAAAGGCAAAACTCATTCTAGATTGTTTTTTTTTAAATAAATTAATGAGACTTATACGTAATAATTCCTTTCATATGAAAAAGGTAATTCAGCATAAAACTTTTGAACCGCTGTTCCGTGATCATGCGCATAAAATTGTCTTGAAATATTGGAAAACTCATAGATTAAATCATGGTAAATAACCCGTTTTAAATGACTAATTCAGTGCAGTGCAAATAAATGTAATGTTTTATTTGCCCTTTTAACATTCGCATTACATTCGCGTACATTGTTGCGAATGCGAATGCGAGTATTTATTTTCCACACTGGCGTTTAGCTGTGAAGGCCATTTATTGGCATTTTTGTTGTTAGTTTCTTCTAACCTATTTTGTATTTACATAAAATGTAGGCCTATGTAAAAGATATGTTCATATTGTCCTATTGTATTAAGTATATAATTCATCTAGTACCCATAACACAAGCTCTGCTTAGCTTGGGGCTAGATGATGCTGTGTGGATTATTATTATTAATCCATCCTCTCTCGGCCGTAACCCGATGAAAGAACACGTCAATGAGCCTGGAGCCTATTATAGATTAGAGAATACATATGTTTTGGTGTTTTATAGTGTATTTCATAATGATAAAGTCTCTACATAATTGACCGAGCGAGCGAAGTGAGCGAAGCGCCTCTGCATAGTTGATGCAGAGGCGACAGCACCCAACTAGCATAAGTATGGGTGCTGTCAGAATGTACGTAATCTTCTACAGGGCGTATTATACGACCGATCTGGACGAAACTATTACTAACTACTAAACTTGGTGTACCTACAGATTTTACAATTTTATAGATTTTTTTAGTCGTCGGGGTTTTTTGATGAAAGGCTTGTTTCCTCCAAAAAGGGGGCTACCGAACATCTCCGCTTTAAGACATCGGATTTCGATGATTATTTTTTTAATTGAAAGGTTTTTTTTTAATTTTTATTTCTTCTCGTATAAAATGGTAAAGATCTACCTACTGATGATTTTTGCCATGACGAGAAAAATAGCTCTGCAAAATGCAACAATAAGCATTAGAACATTTACCGTACAGCGCCGCCTATTAGAACATCTTTGTAACACTTCGAGAGTAGGACGTGGGAACTAAGTAATAGCCCGGCCAAATGTTTCGTCTTCGTACGTTTGCAGATTTATGAGATTTTATTTCAAAGATTAAATTTTTTTTAGTAGACCACAAACTATTTTATTTCAGAATTCTTAATTTTACTA
Organism: Eupithecia exiguata; assembly: GCA_947086465.1. Classification (NCBI taxonomy): domain Eukaryota; kingdom Metazoa; phylum Arthropoda; class Insecta; order Lepidoptera; family Geometridae; genus Eupithecia; species Eupithecia exiguata. The sequence goes on along the minus strand of OX352250.1, from coordinate 7,769,390 downwards.
TGGACTAACCTTTTTATTTACTTATGCCGTAGTTTGACTGACAATCAAATAATCAAGTATCCTAATGCTAATACCGGTGCGATTTTTTGTCATAATTGGTTTTGTTTAGGAAGAAGTTTTAGTTATCAATTTTTGTTATTATTGCTCAACATTTTGTATTATGTTACAGACTACTCAGGCGTCTAAATGATATAATTTTTGGAATTAGACAATTAATTGTTGAAAAAAAGTAAAAAACATAAATAAATACAATAAAGAAATAAATTCTGTTAAATATAAATAAAGTATATTTATTATATAAGTATATTTTCATACAATGTATAAATAAAGTAAATTAATACATATAAATAAATAATATAATCAGATATAAATAAATGATGCTGGACAACTCACACAGCATTATCTAGCCCCAAGCTAAGCAGGGCTTGTATTTTGGGTACAAGATAACTGATATACCTACATAACACACCACATTACAAAGATAGATGTTTTTTGTTATATATAGAAAACGACCAGAAAAACCGGAACCATACCTGCAGATCGTACAAATGTTCCTGCGTCGCAGGCAGACCTTCGCCCGCCACGGCACAGAGGTCGTCTAAGTGCTCGCGAGGTCTACTGTTTATAGAATTACTAGTATAGGTAGGGGACCAGCAAATAATTTTTTTCATTAAAATAATCAGATTTATTTAGTAGGTATTAAAACAGCCTTCTATTCATTCAACACTATTTATAATTATAAACAAAATACCTAATTTGTAGGTAGGTAAGGCACATTTAATGTGTGTTTAATTTTATACCACTAGAATAATCAGAATAATCAATTTATTGGTAATAATATTACATGTCAGACAAAAAAATTATTATTATCGCTAAGTATAATAAATAAGTAATATCATTTTTTAATCTTATTATGATTTCATTACAATATAAAATTCAAATATTATTCTATCTTTTGTATAAATCCACTAGTTTTCAAAACATATAACCATACCTATTTTAAATCATGGTTGTATGAGGGAAAGATTTGAAAAATAGTTGATAATTTTTCTGCAAGTAACAATGACAAAACAAAAAGTATTGGTAAAAGCAGAAACTAATAAATCCATAAAAAAATACATAAAACTGACTCATTTGGTAATTTCTTGGCGTGCAGTTTACATACATACCTATCTATGTATATAATTAGAGATTGTTGTTTATTATTACAAGTTGATCAGGCTGCAAGATCAGTTCCTCTTGTGAAGCTGGACGTGTGTAGCCCATATCAATTGAAGGCCCAGGGCAAAAGTTTTCTTCATTGCTCTGAAAATAAGTATGTAGGTAATTAATAAAATCAGGTTTTAAACAGAGGCTCTTATATCAATCTAAAAACTAGGTATTCTATTATCTATTCTAATAATCTAATAGATAGATCCATTCATCTATAATAGAGACGTAACGAATACTTGCATTCGCATTGGCGAACATTTGCAAGATTTTCAATACTCGCATTCGTATTCGCAAGAATGCACGCAAATGTAATGCGAATGTATGAGAGCAAATAGAACATTATATTTATTAGTAACTGCACTGAATTATTTTTGTCATTTAAAACGGGATGTTTACTACGAATAAATAATAATAATTTATTCCTAAGTTTTCCAATATTTTGACACAGTTTCACGGATCAACCACTTTTAATGACCTGTGTTAATAACCATATTTCAACTTTAAATAGGTAAGTACTTACATTTTACTTTTCTTTCCGCGCAGGGGCATCTTTCGTAGACACTAATTTATATACCTTAGTATTTGCCTCGTTTTAGTTTCTCAGTTTACAACGTAAAACGACTCGCCGCGCGCCGCACGCGCGCCTTTTCGCCCGCGGTAAACGATTACTGTGGAGCGTGTAACCATATTCGGCGGAAAATACCCATGCCGGTTGCGATTCGCACATGAAAAAAAGTCCCAAAGCTTTTTGTTACCTTTTTCGTCGGGCTAAATGCATCAGTGCAATTGTAACCAAATTTTAAAACCCTAATAACTTTTTTATATTCATTATTTATTTAGTTTTTTCGAAATGATATGATGTAAATGATAATGGAGATTCCAAAAATGCAATAAAAATAAAAGGTCACAGTGGCGACTGTAACCTTATTCGTAGGATACGACGATATAATGCAATACATTGATAGTTTTTCTTATTATACATAGAAATTGACCAGAACACCCTGAACAAATGTCTGCAGATCGTACACACATTTGCTCCGAGGCGGGAATCGAACCCGCGTCGCAGGCTGACCTTCGCCCACCGCACCACATCGGTCGTCGTTAATTAACACTTCTGTTGTATATCCAAAGATCGCAGCTAAGGTATTGCAGGTTAAAAAATACCTAGCTTTAGTACTTCCGGAAGCTGATTGGTATGCGGTATGGGTAACCCTCCAGTTGGCTTCTTTCTATTCAACGTTTAATTGGTTAATTAATGTAACAAAACACAAATACCAAACCTACAACGACTTATCGTTTAGAGGTATGAGAACGGTTTTTTGTTATTAAAGTGCTTACTCCGCACTCTGGGTATCTTAGATGTGAAATAAGTTCCCTTTTTCGATTTCGGCGGCGCTACGGTCCATTTAGACTTAGACTACACTTGTACTGACTTGAGGGTGGGGCGCGAGTTCAAGTCTCGCCAAAATCCTAAATTTATTTTTCTAAAATTCTGAAAAATGTATTTGTTAATTTTTGTTTCATCTCATCTCATCTCATCTCACTAATATTATAAACGTGAAAGTTTAGATGGATGGATGGTTAGATAGATGGATGGATGTTTGCTCCTTTATCACGCCAGAACGGCAAAACGGATCTGGATGAAATTTGGCACAGAGATAGATTATAGTCTGGAATAGGACATAGGCTACTTTTTATCCCGAAATTCCTACAGGAACGGGAACTACGCGGGTGAAACCGCGAGGCGCTGCTAGTTTGTTAATAAAAGCTTGCAAAATACACTGATGGATACAACCAGAAAACGGTGTCGTTGTACGGGGGCAGCCTATGTCCGTCTATGGACGAGTATGAGCTGATATGATGATGATGATGATTTCGCCGTGACCTCCACGTCAGACGGATTGTGCTGATTAGAACAATTTAATTATCAAACCGTGCTACCGGGAAGTTCAAAATTAAAAGAGCGAGAAGGGAATACATTAGTACAAGTTACAAGTTCGGCTTATCTACCGCGAGTTGTAACTTGGAAGGAGCATCAGTATACGGATGAAAATTGAGTGCGTTTACATTGGTTTAGTGAGCGAGTGCAGACTATTTTACTATATTTTTCGGCAAAGAGTTTTTTCTTTTAAAAATTGTTTGAACAACTGAATCCTGATAAACAATCCTTTTACTAAGAAAAATTAAACTCTTGGTAGTGCGTGCAGTGTTTATTACCACGGAGAGATTGATGATAGAATGGTTTCAACCTTGACACTTTGACACGCGTCCTTGAAGGTAAAATGCCAAAATGGTCATTGTTACCAAAATATATTAAAAAGTGAACATAAAACCTTTTTTTCCTTTATATGTACTGTACAGTCAGCTGCTCAGATATGTATACACTTCCAAGTTTTCACTTTTATTTTACTCGGAACTTATCATATAAAAGTCTACGCACACATTTTTCATACTAAGTAGTCATCATTCTTGTCAGAATACGATATATAAATTATCACAATGGGTATACACTTACTATTCAGTCAAATTTCGAAACACGGGAGTGTATACATATTTTCGCAGCTGACTGTACATTCCAAAAGTACAGCCAGTGAAATTACTTAAATGGTGGGAATAATGCCCAATACTTGAACAAAGGTTAAAAAGAATAAGTTTCAAAGCGTTCACTTTTAAATTTTTAGTTTTGTGTCTGATGGACTTTGCTCCCCCCTCCCCCCCCCCCCGTGTCTTATATCATCCTCATTTGACTTTTTGTAGATACTACTTACACTGCCTATTCCCAAATACCATTCCATTCATAATCTTTGTGGTGCAAAATATCCAACAGTAGTGAACCTAATGCTTCCCTTATCCAAGACTCCCAAAAACCAACAACTTAAACAACTTAAATCTAATGATTCCACAGAGATTCAATATATCCATTTAACCTTATCGTACCCTCTCTAAGTCTGTGCATAATTTAGTCTTTAGACAAAACCGGAAATGCTGATTTAAACTTAAACTACGAAAATAAACGGAGCTGAGTACAGCTACTCCAGACCACACACTTCAAATTGTATTAAATAGTTTAGAACTAGTGAGTGGCTTTGTCCATAGAATTAAACACTTATGTGATATTAGAAGTTTAGTGTTGTTGTTTGCTACGTTTTAAATAGCAAATATTCTCAGAACAATTCTCACAGATTAGTAACTAAGCGGAAGTATAACGTCTTGTTATTGGTTTGGTCACCTTTTTTTTCTATGAAGCTTAATATTTCTTTATCGAAAATTGCCCTGAAAACACACTGAAAACTTAATGGATATACTAAGATAGGATAATATATACCAAAAATTGCATATATCTTATAGACTCCCTCCAAAAATACCTTTATTTAGAAGGCTTAATCTGTTCATTGATTTATGTCCAAAGATAGTAGCCCTAAAGTAGGGCTTTAATACCATATTAGAGTCCTACTTTAAGCCCATAGCTGATCAAAAAAAATCGCCACTATCCCAAACTAAACGAGTCTTGAGAAAACTTCTGAACTGGCGAAGATAACGTAACGCCAGCCTTGCTTACGCATTCCACGCTTGTATTTGTTAACTAAACAGAACTTTGTAGGTTGCTACTGTTGTATTTTTCCCATACAAGGTGTTGTGATAATCAAGGTTAGTGAACTCTGGCCTTTTTGTTTCTCAATGGTAATATGAAAAAAGTTTCGAACAAAAAATTCTGTTACGCTTTCTTTTGTTTCTCGCTTCGTATTTGAAGATATATTTTTTGTGTAAAAGCTTCGGGGATGGGGTTGGAAGAAATTTTTTTGGAGTCTGTCTATTGCTAAAAAAATTATTTGTGACTGAATAAAGTGAATCTATGTATGGATTGACTCTATACGACCACGGTTAAATACTCAATTCTTATATTGAAAACTAATAGAAGCAAAAATTTGGAAAATAGATTAGTTTGTTTGTTTTTTTTTTTGTAAAACTCGAAACACCAAATAATTTAAGAAAAAAAATCGTGTACATTCCACATTATAAATGAATCCTCAACGCTCATAAATTATGAAACCACAAACTAAATACACGTAATTCAAATTGTCACATAGTTAAATCGTAATCGGAAGCATAAACAAAAGGGGCCGTTTACAAAACCACAGGCAGTAACTCGCAGTTGGTAACTTTTCAATTAATTTTATCTCCAGAGACGTGGCTCTAATAAATTTGGGGGATAACGCAACGGTGGACAAAGAGAAAGAAGGCATAGATAAGCCAAGCCGATAGTAAAATTACACTAATTGTACGGTCCGTACACCACGTATAGTAACTAAGCTGGATATATCAGAAAAACCAAGAGATAAATTTTAACTGATATATTTAACGATAAACTGTAGTTACTAATGAGATGATAGTGAGACGCGTGAGTCGATTGACAGGTGATCGCGAACTGAATACAATAAAAGGTATTGCTAAAATTGATGACTGGCGTAAATGCGCGGTTAGCATTAATTAGGGCAATGCACAATGTACGTGCTCGTACACTAATCTTAAAAATGTGCTAGTTTGGATGGATGTTTGTTACCTCTTCATGACAAAACAACTAAACGGATCGAGCTAAAATTTGGGAATAAAAGATCTGCTCTTAATTATTCCATAAATCAGTTCAAATCATGGGATAAGAACACCATATGAACGTATTCATAGAAGCAGCGCGTGCGAAGCCGTTTGCAGAAACTAGTTGACTCTAATTATATAGTTTGAAGCTAACTAGTCTTTTTGAATACCCGGTAATGGACCCGAAAATAACTAACGCGATACAAAACTCAAAGAAAACTATAAATATTTTACATAATTGTTTTAAAAGAGAGAACGTTGAACCATTCGTCCTACGCTTAATTTCTCTCCGATCGTGTCGGTTTCCCATACCATCGGATTATTAACACTGGGCTCTTCCTGAAAACCAGCGTAGAATTGGGCTTAGCCAAATGCTACACATCAGCATGCATTTGGCTAAGCTAAGGTGGGGATACTTTTTCACCCTATTATTATTACTATTATTTTCACCATAGTTTCCTTGTTTTTTGTATAGTTTTAACTTTAATAATAGTATTCTTCTTCTATGAATGTTTATTAAGCGAGGAAAAAGATTTAGCGGGAATAATCCACATTACTTTAGGTATTAAGGCAACACTGCAGACGTTGACTAACCAAACGAAAACGAACGAAGGGTAATCCGTAAAAACAAAAAACGAAGTGTCTATTTCGTTCAAATCATATATCACTAGCTTATAATCATAAGCGCGAGTTACACTCGCACTTGACGGATCTTGTTTTGAAATACGATCTTCAAGTAAAAAAACTGAATGGCATCATAACCCTTCTAGTGTAGTACTTATATCAGTGTCGTGGTTGTGTTGCGTAAAATAGGAGCGCGGTGGTAAGTTTGCGAGTTCAGAGCAATCTTCACGAAAAGGTCTCAGTTTTGGTAACAGACTTCGAGGGGTATACTTACCTACACAAATCCTATAAATAAACATAGAATCTCACTAATATTATAAACGTGAAAGTTTAGATGGATGGATGGATAGACAGATGTATGGATGTTTGTTCCTTTATCACGCCAGACCGGCAAAACGGATCTGGATGAAATTTGGCACAGAGATAGATTATAGTCTGGAATAGGACATGCTACTTTGTATCCCGAAATTCCTACGGAAACGGGAACTACGCGGGTGAAACCGCGAGGCGCTGCTAGTAGAATATAAATACATTAATTTCGACACATGTACACACAAGTATAAACTAAACGAGCGGAAAAAAAACAATTTAACATGGAGGCAAGTAAGGTGTACATTCGTATTAGGTCTTTATTAGTGTTAAATATGTATTTTATATTACCTTTGGTGCTACTTTTCTTAAATTCACAATTCTTTCCATCCAAAGGTTGCCTGGAAGAGATCGCTTCTGAGCGATAAGGCCGCCCATTGTACCTATCTAATGTGATATCTCTTTGTAATGTTATTTTCTGGTGTACAATAAAATATTTTTGTATTGTATTGTAAGTGACAAAAACAAGGCGTATCTGCCTCCATGACCCTGCGTCGAAATAGGGTTGGCACAGCGTGTGCTGAACATTTTCTGATCAGCGCTGTTTTTCAGCCAAGGACCTTGAAGCTGGTTGACGTTACATGGGTTAACATGGGTTTTAATGACGTTATAAAAGCAAGATGATAATGATTTGAACCATTATGATCTTAAGGTTACACGAGTCGCTCATCTTTCGCTGATGATGACGATGAACCATTCGAAAAAAGTCATCGAGAGTTAAACTGTGACGCTTTTGAAATCAAGCTGTTAATATTAATAACATCTGCTTACTCTCCGCTTTCGGTTAGTAGTAAAACCGACCAAGTGCGAATCGGACTCGCGCACGAACGGTTCCGTGCCACTACCTATAAAAACGGCAAAAAAATCTCGTTTATTGCATGGGAGCCCCCCCTTAAATATAAATTTTATTCTGTTTTTTAGTATTTGTTGTTATAGCGGCAACAGAAATACATCATCTGTGAACATTTCAACTGTTTAACTATCACTGTTCATGGGATACAGCCTGGTGACAGACGGACAGACGGACAGACGGACAGCTAAGTCTTAGTAATAGGGTCCCGTTTTTACCCTTTGGGTACGGAACCCTAAAAACCAGTCCTTGACATGCAAACTAAAAATAATCAAATAACGTTATTTCCAACGAGAAGAAATTCCATCAAAGTAACAAATCGTACGTTATGCGTAGCAAGTAGGTTTACCCCCATCCCGCCGACGACGGGCAGTGAATTTTAACTTTAAAATTATGGGTATAGAGCTCTATTTTAAAAGCAATCCAAATAATCAAAATGACAGAACCATAGACATGAACGGAAAGAGAACGGAACTGTTCATGATTGTTTTTCTTGAAATCTCCCTTTTGTAGTCCGGAACTTGTCGAAGTATATTGAAAATGACAGTTCTCAAGCAAAGTAGCATTAGAAATTGAATTCAGGAGAATAAGTCAAGTTAGGTATTATTGTTTTGTAACTGGGGCAAAGACAAAAAGCGGTTATAAAATACTAGCAGCGTCTCGCAGTTTGATTAAGTCCCCCTATGTCATTCAATGTAAGTTCTACATCTTATGTTCGAACTTTGTGACACACTCTCTCACGGTAAACACTGGTTGAGTCGTAGTTGTTTTCTTCCTAGTCAGTGACAACGTAACAAAGCGCAATCAGGTGATTTTTATTAAAAATAGGTATGCCTTTTTTAGGTAATAAAACGGGATTAAAATTACACATTTTTTGATATACCTACTCGTATGATCACGTGACCGATAACGCTATGTGTTTGGTTGGATCGCCAGTGACCTCACACTTTTACAGATTACAGTGTCAATGAGTTCTTGTTAGGTGTGGTATGTATGGCGGGGTGACGTCATAGCTTGGAAAACGGGAGCCATGACAGAGATTATCGTTTTGCGTTATTTTATTCAAACTTTAAAATTCGTTTGTATAACTAATACGACTGGCCTTGAAGAAATATTAATTACATTTGCATTATTTTTATCAGACTATACGTTAGAATTATTTCCCAGTAGTAGTCAAGTAGCCTATTGTTGGCTTTCGTTTATGTCAGAGTTGCTTGTGTCTAAATAGGTGTGTGTTTTTGGAAACTAGAGATCAAAATGATGTGCGATTTGAGTCGAATTATTGTGACTGCACATGTCATAATCATAGTCATAATAATCAATTAGCTCATCGAGTCAATTTCTGGTGGTTTATCACTTTGTTAAGTGCACTGGATTTGGATAGTATTTTGCGTTAGGTACCTATTTAAATTAAAAATAGGTAACGTAAAATATTTTACTCATTAAATTGTAAATTACATTGAAAAAACCTTGCAGATTAGAATTCACTAATGTAAATTGAACTCTAAAAATCTGCAAGGTGTATTTATTTCCAAATACTATTTATTGTTATAAAATAAAACTCTCAACCAATAACGCGAGTTTGTGGACATTACCAATCGCGTCTGTCTCAAAGAATTAGCACATAATATCCAGCACCGCTACCACACATTCAAATATGGGCTTAAACTCGTCATCCTTATTGTGCCGTAACTGTAAAATGTATTCAAAAATAACGAATTTAAGCGTAATATATTTGAATGCACATTTTTGTGTAGTGTTGGGTCCAGATCTGCGACAATCTTTAGTTCAAAAAGGTCACATTCTCTATTCGTCGCCATCCCATTTTGATAGCGTACGGATCCCCAATCTAATTTCAGCCCTACACTACTACCAATAAACTTCATTTCCATTTGACATCCGATTCGGAGCAACAGGGCGGGATATTGGGAATTTAATCGCACGATTACCTGTGTCCGGTCGAAATGCGATCCTTTGTCTCCTAAGAGGAAATTCCGGGTTAAAGGAATCTTCAGTGCCACCGACTTATTTGTTTAGAACCAAATCGTACGCAAAGCGGCGACAGAGATAGAGAGAGAAAGACAAATTTTTATCGCTTGGTCTATCTGTCGCCGTCGAATCTTAGGGCGCCTTCAAATTAGCCGCAAATTGTCGCGCGGAGGCAGCGCGGCTGCAGCGCTGCGGCCGCGCTGCTGTCTAAATCCATATAAATTAAAAACGCGCGACTGCAGCGCTGCAGCCGCGCTGCGGCCGCGCATCAGATCATCGATCGACTAGTGACGGTGCGCAATCAGCGGTTTTAATTTTAGAAGGTTGTATTTTGGTTTCCAATATAACGTTCCAAACGGGGAAGTAATTCGTAGAATTGTTTTCTTGATAATCTTAAAGTAATTCTGAAATTTTTTGTCACTGTAATCTTTCACTTTATAAAATTCAGTTTGTTGAGTTATACAAAATAACGGTAACGTTTTCTTAGGCTTCTTTTTTTGTTTTTGTCCAAAATCCTTTTTCTTTTTAATAGTAGGTAACACTAATAGCAGTGTTTCTTCGTCAGAGTCCATCGTGAAACTAAATATACAACACTATGATTCTCGAACCAAGCTACAGCAGCGCGGCCGCAGCGCTGCAGCCGCGCTGCCTACGCGCGACAATTTGCGGCTAATTTGAAGGCGCCCTTAGGCTTAACCTTAAACCCGCGTTACGAAATTTCTCCGCGTGATTTTTTTTCCGCGGATTATTCCGCGTACTGAATCATAACCTACACGCACGGCGAATAGAATTTTCCGCAATTTTTGACAGTTTCTACCTAGTTCCCAGCTGAGACTACCAGTTCTGTACCTACTGTTTGTTATATAAACTGTTTCAGATATTTTTGATAGGACATATTCAGGCAAAATGTAGCGGTGGCAAGTCTGTTTTGAAATGTTTAGTGGGTTCATTATAATATTAATTGAATTCAAACTAACAGGCGTCAATCTGTTTCTCAGTTGATTTATTAAATGTGAAAAAATGTCGCCAAAGCAGTTAAAAATCCCCTAGATCAAGCGAAAAAGTCACCTAAAAGAAGAAACGGCTACACGTGCCACGTCAATTTTCGCGAATTCGCGTATAATTCAAAACACGGATTTGATTGAGGAATTATCCCGGTATGCTTTGATTACAAGATTCAAAGCAGCTTTGTTTCTAAAGAAACGGTAATCAAGGATTTAAGAGTGACTTTTGATCCAAAACTCAATTTTCACGGCCACATTTCAACAAATTCTCCACTGCCTTGCAACCTTCGCATACATACATATGCCTGATAACGCACGCAAACAAGTATACCGCTATGGTACACTAATCAAATCCTAGCGCTAAACAGAGACATCCTTCGCATCATGACAAAAGCCCTAACTGGACACTGTCGCCTTAACAAGCACATGTCTAAATTGGGGCTATGCGATACAAAATTCTGTAGATAGAGCCCAGACGAGCTACGAAACATCTCCCCAAAGAAAATCCTTCAGTTCCTAGCAGCTGCAAGGGTAAGTGGCGAACTCTGAACGCCGCTGTCCTAGGGGTGAACACATTAAAGTGGCGATCACAATAGGCCTATCATGGCCGTAGGGATAAGAAGGCCTCCAAGATCAAATAAAACAAATGTCGCTACGGTCTGAATGTTGCTGAAAATGTTGTACTTTGCTCCGTAGAAGCTGCTACGCTTCGTAAAGGCAGCTACAGCGTAGAAATCTCTACGCATGTAGACCCTTTTTCATTGTAACGAAATCATATCTCTATGAAATTAAATAACACAGGCTGATAATAAAATTCCGAAAATTTTAATCAATTCATGTCTCGTTAAAAATTTTCTCCCGAATATTCTTCCTTCCGGCTGAATGCTACTACTACCTTTTGTCTTTGGTTTTGCTTGTATGTTCTTTTTCTAAGTGTTATTGTTGTTTTTGAATGTTATGTTAGGATGTTTATACTACGTTAGTATAAAAATTCCTTAAATAATAGATTCAGGCGTTACTTTGCGGAAATCCATTGCAAAATATAAGGTTGGAACTTGTCGGAGAGGGCTTTGTTCGCGGAATTGTTACTAAATATTTTCATCCTTATATTTTTTTAAAATTCCTTGTTCAAAACATAACAAGAGTGATTGAAACACACGCTTTGCTTCGCTTGAGGATAGATGCTGTGTGGATTGTACAGCATAATTTATTAATTACTAGCTAACTTTGACCGAGGTTACCTATTCGAGCCGTTTGGGGTGAAAACCCTAACCTTTACCTTGGGGGTCATGTGGCACATGCGATATATAAAGATCTAACAAAACTCCTAATAGAGTCCACAGGTGATCGGAATGCTGGCTTTTATTCCGGTCAACGAATTAGCATTGCTATTCAACGTGGCAATGCTGCCAGCATTCTGGGCATTTTGCCTTCTGGTGACGGCTTAGATTTTTAGAAAATAAACTTAAGTGTAAATATTAGTTGTAATTATTATTGTATTCTGTTCTTATTGTAATTTTATTTAAATAAATGTTCTGACATCACTAGCTGCTGCTCGTTCCTTCGCACGCGTTGATTAAGGTTATTTCTATCCCATCGGAACTGATTTATAGGATAAAAAGCCTATGTTACTCTCCATCTACTTTCAACTAACTCCATACCAAAAATCAAGCCGATTGGTTGCTTAGTTAGGGCGTGAAGGAAGGACAAACAAATAAACAGACAAACACACTTTCGCATTTATAATCTCACTAATATTATAAACGTGAAAGTTTAGATGGATGGATAGATAGATGGATGGATGGATGGATGTTTGTTCCTTTATCACGCCAGAACGGCTGAACGGATCTGGATGAAATTTGGCACAGAGATAGATTATAGTCTGGAATAGGACATGGCTACGTTTTTTTCCCGAAATTCCTACGGGAACGGGAACTACGCGGTTGAAACCGCGAGGCGCTGCTAGTATTAGATAAGATTATTTTGGATAAAAAATTACTTAATTCTTTTATTTTACACAGTTTTATAAGAATTGCTGGTAATATACAAATCGTAACCTTTACCTTGGGTAAATTTAAAAATGGTAAATTTAATTTTGTGGACGTTTATAAAATAATTTAAATTCTAGTTTCTGACCGTGACTTTGTTCATAATATTAAGTACCTACAACGTAATAGTCTCAGAAAAAACTTAGAAAGGCAAACAGTCCAACTTCCCTTTTCTTATAAAAGCTAAATATTCTGTTTGCCGACTAATTTGATCCAGGCTACCGAACACACAAATTAAGTATTAAATTACAAGAATTAATTTGTTGTGATCATAACCTTTGAGAAATAAAAGTTTATGAGATGCCAAACAAAATATTTTACGGCGGGACGTAAGGAAAATAATGCAAAAATACATAAGTAGTTGTAAAAGTGCTTTTATAGCTTCCTTAAGTTGAAAATTAGGAGGGCTGTTGCTTTTTATTAATTTACTTGCTTTTGCTCGTGACGTGGTTCGTTTAGCGCATGCAAAACATACCATACAAATTCGATACGTTTTCGGTAATTAAATTATGACATAAATACTACGATAAATTAACTTTTTCAATGGGAAATTTCAAGATAAAATATTAAAGTTTAATGTAGTTTTTTCAGTTATTTTCCACTTGCTTGATTCATCGAGTAGAAAGACGGGAAAAACGTGAAAAAAAACGAAATTGACTCCGGGAACCACCATAAGTTAAAGAGAGAGTAAGAGTGTAAGAGTCTATACTACCTCGAATCAACTCCGCCTGATGTTCATATCTTCCAAACTACTAAAGTTATATTAGAAATTTTATGGTAAAGTTCAGGACTTACTCTAATCGTTTAATGTCTCGGAAACACGATTGTATAAAAAAAAACGAACGCAGTTTCCACTAAATTTTTACTAAAATCTTAATTTTTCAATAAATAAAAAAGTTAACATCTTGAGAATAAGCATAGGAATTGAACTAAATATAAAAAAATATTTTTTTATTGTTGCGTTTTTTAGTCAAATAATGTCCTAATTAATAGATAATAAGAAATTAATAATTCCCAAAAATTTACGATCTTGACGAGATTCGAACCCGCACCTTGCCCTTCAGCACAGGGTTGCTCTTTTTCCAACTAAGCTACGTGATCTTATCTCGCCGAGGTGTAAATCTTTGGGAGTTCTTTCGGCACTTACGTCAGCGCCACCTACAGAGGAAACAATGAAGTTATCCAATTCTGCTCAAAGACCAAATTTACATTTAGTTCGTTTGACGAGAGGTTTTGCCGTTGCTTGATTCTAAGGTTTTTATTTATTAAAGTACTCTGGGTAATCTCTTAGAAATTACCCAGAATTAATAGATAATAATCAAAAACTTTATTTTTAGGCTTGCGTTGCTCTGCTCTGTCCCGCTTCTATGAACGCAAAATCCTATGTATGCCTATCCTTTTAACAAAATGGCGTCGTATATCCCATAAACTTTATTGTGTTGATTAGATACTAACTTCTTACGTCGGGCTCGGGACCGCCACGGCAACGGCACGGCATTTTTGCTCCAACGTTTAATGCATCTGTTGAAATTGAATTCCGTAATAAATTGTATTATAATAAATCTTTTCGTTATTTTACACGGCTCAAGCAAATAAAGCTACCAGTCTTCATGGTTTTTTTCCGACATCTTTAACAAGCATCGTAAATTTAACTAAATTTAAACAAAACTCTTATAAATTGTAAACATAAACCTTCCTCTTGAACAGACAATAAACAGTATAAAAATCCGTTGGGTAGTTCTTATGTTTTTTGTGGTCAGACAGACAGAAAGACGCGTAACTTTGTTTTATACTTGGGATATAGGTAATAATAATAATGCTGGACAATTCACACAGCATTATCTAGCCCCAAGCTAAGCAGAACTTGTGTTATGGGTACTATTATAACTGATATACATAATATAACACAATACATAGATAGGTATATTTTTATTGTACTTAAAAAACGACCAGAACACCCTGGACAAATGTGTTCAGATCGTACACACATTTTTTCCCGAGAGGCGGGAATCAAACCCGCAACCTCTGCGTCGCAGGCAGACCTTTACCCACCGCGCCACAGAGGTCGTCAAAAGGGCAACTCAATAATAGTAACTTCTCTCTAGTAACATAAGTAAACCCGTCGACTAAAGACACTAATAATTTCATTACAGCAACGGTCAAATTGTAAGACCTTTACAATGCTGATTGGGTCACGTACAGCTTAATATGATTGAAGGTAGCTTTATATCTAAAACTTAGACTTGATGGAGTTGAGTTGAATTTCTTCGAAGGTTCGGTTGTTTTAGTTTCGAAAAATAATGCTTTATGGATTGCCTTGGTGGTCCAGTGGGAGATCAATTAGACGGCGCTTTTAAGGAGTTTTAAGATTTTCTTGTTAAGGTGTAGGGTTGCTTCTTTGGTGCAGATAATAGCTATCGATGTTATCAAAGCAATGATTTAAACTTTTCTGTAATTTGGTATTTTAAATAACTACTTAAATAAATATAGTTGTTAACCTGTAATCGTTGTAAGCGGTCAGTCTTAAGACTGTGGTTATAATTCGGAGAGAAGGTTATCATTATCGAAGCGGGCCATTCAATTTATTGTAAAAAAGACAAACATTACCAAGTTTTTGTTTTTTCTTCTGTGCTATTAGTAAGTTATCCATCGATCGATACATCTATGCGTCTATCGACCATTTGCCACGAATTCGTGGATCGTTGATTTTTGGAATATTTCGACCCCCCCTATCCCCTTGGTGAGATGTCGTGAGATTTGGGTTGACCCTCCCAATAATCTCATGTGAGATTTTCAAAACGCATATTTGAATGTAGGTAATTAAGTTAATCTGTGCTTGATTGCATTGGATTTAAGACTTCTAAGAGCGTAGTCTATAATGGGAACTGTTTTATGGAATAAAAAGTAGCCTATATTTGATTCCAGGCTTAAAACTACATATATGCAATCATAGATGTAGCTCTAAGCCTGGAATCAAATATAGGCTACTTTTTATCCCATAAAACCTAACTCTAAGCCTATTGAGGCTTTTTGATTGCATTGAAAATAAGTTGCAAATTGTTTTCATCCTAGTCAGTCACAAAGTAACAAAGCGTAATCAGGTGATTTTTATTAAAAAAATTATGCCTATTTTAGGTAAAAAAACGTGATTAAAATTACACATTTTTTTGATATATTGAACGTGATCGAAAACGTTCTGCGTTTGATTGTATCGCTGGTGACGTCACGCCTATCACGGATTACAGTGCGTATTGTTGTTTTTGTAGGTGTGGTGTGAGTAGTATGACGTCATTTTGCAATATTTTTATCAGGCAATAGGTACGTTAGAATTATTTCCCAGTAGTAGTCAAGTAGCCTATTGCAGCCTGATCCGTTCAGTAATTTTGGCGTAAACAAACTTTTTTAATTATTTATGGTAAGAAATAAAATAAAGCATTGCAAACGGATGTCTTCTACATTAATATTTTAGAAAATCATTATACATTCCACATCAAAAGTAGCTGCGAAACAAAGCAATTTTCTACACCGTTGGAAGGTCGCTCTTCATCCAATTATTATCAGCTCAATTTAGCGAAATTTCCTTTTTTCTATGGCGCCGGGAGATTATTCTTTTAACCAATTTACGCTGTCGTCGATTGAGTTTGTTAGAGTCGAGAAATTTATCGAGAAATCTGAATATATTGAGAAAACTCGCGAGAAAGGTGGTGCTGAAATTATTACATCAGAATTTTATAGAATATTCTAGTATTTCCAGGATCTGTAGACGACCTCTGTGGTGCGGTGGGTAAAAATCAGGCAGGAGATTGTGGGTTAGATTCAAGCATCGGGACAAATGTTTGTATGATCTGCAGATGTTTGTTCTGGGTGTTTTCTTGGCATAATAAAAAATATATACCTGGTATGTATTGTTAAAAGTAATATCAGTTATCTAGTACCCATAACACAAGCTCGATGATGCTGTGTGGTTTTTCCTGCAATATTTATTTTATTTATTTTACTGAAATAAAGTTCTGAGTCCAAGAATGAAATCAGTTATTTTAACAAACTTTTAAAAGTAGGTTTTTGATGCGAAAGAAAAATGTTTAAAAATAGCGTTGGTTATGACTATGAAAGCATTTAATTTCGGAAGAAATCATACAAGATAATTTTGCTGAGTTAGTTAAGTTTTCTATTGACTTGGCGGTTCTATTTCGGGATAATTTCTTATATTATTTTCTGGGAAATTCTGTATTAAGCTTTCATGATGTAGGTTCTCATATTGGATCGTTCTTCTGCGATGTTATTTTATTGTATTAAACCTGATTTCGAAATTATTTCTACATTTTTTTTATAATATAATACCACAATATAACTATAATTTACAATACAATAATAATTACAACGAATGTTTACACTTAAATATATTTTCTGAAAATCTAAGCCGTCACCAGAAGCCAAAGTGCCCAGAATGCTGGCAGCATTGCCACGTTGAATGGCAACGCTAATTCGTTGACCGAAATAAATGCCATTTCTACATATAATTTATGACAATTTGGTTAGTAACATTATAAAAACAATGAAAATATCGTGGGATTTCTTAAAATGCCGCTAGCAGAAATTTCTGTTATAAAATTTGACAGAATTGGAAAGCTTATTTATGCGCTATATTGACGACCGATGTGGCGCGGTGAACGAAGGTCTGCCTGCGACGTAGGAGGTTGTGGGTTCGATTCCCGCCTCGGGACAAATGTGTGTACGATCTACAGATATTTGTCTGGGGTGTTCTGGTCGTTTTCTATGTATCTTAAAAAATATCTATCTATGTATTTTATTACCTATGTATATCATTTATCTGGTACCCATAACACAAGCTCTGCTTAGCTATAATGTGGTGTGGTTTGTCCAGCATTATTTATTTTACGCAACTGGTACATACTCCGGTACTTAGGACTGGTACTCGTCTCTGAAAATGTCTAGTTCAAAAATAAGTTACGCTACTAAATCACCTAAATTAGATGTAATACCCTCTTCTCACATTTTCATCGAGTTTGTCCCTCGTCGTTTGTTTAATTTTCGTTCGCGAAATAAATTCCCGTCAGATGTCTGATTTCATTAACATCTTTTTAATTTTTCTGAATAAATATCAAGTGGCAAGCTTTTTGATGGGGTGTTTCTGGATGATTGAAGCTTCTGTTTTTTTAATTTGTTGATGTTTTTTCGTATCAAAACTGTATATTTCAACTTTAGGCTTTCTTCAAAGCCTTGGGTATTAGAAAATGATTATATTTTTGTATATGACATTAAATAAAATTGAATGATGGTTTTTTACAAAAAAGGCCTTACTGTTTTCTACTTAATACTTTTTTTAGAGTTGTGTACTTATGTGTAAACTCATCTGACGACGTATTAATAATAATAAAACATTTATTTCAGGCAACGTTAGTCTAGTACAGGATGTAAAATACTTAAAAACTACGGCCCATATAAAATATATCATCATCATCATCAGCCTATTTCAGTCCACTGCTGGACATAGGCCTCCCCTAATGAGCGCCATAGCGCCCTGTCTTCAGCTTGCCGCATCCAGCATCTGCCAGCAGTCTTTCGCAAATCGTCATCCCACCTGGTCGGCGGGCGTCCTACACTACGTTTGCCGAGTCGCGGTCTCCGCTCAAGAACACGTTTACCCCAGCGGTTGTCAATCAGTCAGTATAAAATATATACCCAACGTCCTCGTTAAGGGATGAAACTTTGGTGTTCTTCCAACACAAATAAGGTTCGTAGTTAACCCGCTTACATCCGTAATGAACAGAAGGTACATTTCTGAATTTTATTTGTAATTTTTATTTTAGTTTTTGGAATGTCAGAATGTATAAAAAGTTTCTTTATTCAGACGTTACAAAAAAATCTAAAATTCAAGAACAAAAGCAATATATATACAAGCTGTATCATAATATGTGTACTATGCGAAAGGGGGGGAATTTCCACCCCCCCGGGGAACAACTATTGTTCAACAACTTTTCGAATTTCGATTGGTATCTGTGAAAAAAGCTGCATCAAAGTTTCAACATGGACAGCTGATTTTTTACGAAGTGACAACCCTAAGGTCAGCTGTTTCTTGCACTTGGGACAATGACCTCAGTATGGTCACAGCTGACTAGCGAGAAAATGTATGTACTATACTACACTTAATACTTTCCTAACTCTACTTTAGATTTTAAAATTTTCTCAATACTACCCCTAGGTACCTACCTACTAGCATCTTATTATTATTACGCATTTACTAAATCGTCTAGTTATCTCCCGCCATAACTGAAATCTACGAAGATAAATACCTACCTACCTGCAGAGGCAGAGGCGGATTAATTGTCGACAGCGCCCTAGGCAAACACCTCATTGGCGCCCCTCTGTGAACGAGCCGCGGCAAAGCTCAGTATTGGGGGTGGTGTTATAACAACGACGTTCCTCAGTGGTTGACAAAAAAGTATTTAAGGCAGGTAAAAAACTAGAAGTAATGGCGAGCGAAGCGAGCCGCAATTATTTTCATGCTTTTGGTTAGCATGACCTCCTCTAGGTTGTCAATAGTCAAAGTTAGAGCCAAGACCATATGGTCTTGGCTAACCCATATGGGTTTTGGCGGGGTTAGCTAGAAAGGTAGGGAAAGAAAGATAACGGCGAGCGGAGCGAGCCGCAATTTTTTTGTGATTTTTCAAGATTAAATAAGATAGGTATGTAAACCGTGAAACGCAAAACTTTTGTGGCTATCGGTAATAAAATTATTCCCAAATAATTTAGAAATTTATGGAAGCAAAAACAATAGAAATTACGGCAACAACGGAGCGAACTAGCAAAAAGGTTCGACACTTTCCAGTGGTTTGACAGAAAATTTTCAAAGTCATTAACATCTAGAGTACAACAGATAGAAAACAACGGCAAGCGAAGCGAGCCGTAAAAAAATTTTGACTGTGGCGATCGGTGTTGTACGCACGCACGTACCCCGCCCAGCTGCGCAGTTCACTCCTCTCTCAGAAGTCACCATATAAACCCATCAAACTATAGGGTATATCGGGGTATGATCGGACGAGGGGGAAGACCGTATGACACTAATTGTAGCCGAATTAAGCCATATTTTCTAAAGCTGACAACATTCTATGGCGACGCCCTCAAATGGAGTCGTAGAAAATGGTGGCAGCATTAGAAAATAATGGCTTAATTCGGCTACAATTAGTGTTATACGGTCTTCCCCCGCGTCCGATCATGCCCCGATATACTATATTACTTTTCGCTCTAAATAGATTGTTTCAATAAGGAATTCGCGTTATGGATACTTGAGCACCGCTCGCTTTACCCTAGGGTCGGCGCGGATAAACAGTAAAAGATAAAGATGCGGCATTAAAGCACGTGCCTTTCAAAATCTCGCGAATCTATGGCAATGTGATTTTAAAACTTACAGCCAGCCTAATGCATAATGATTAAAGCGTACCTTCAAACCAGTATTTTTTTTCAACAAAAACCGAGCGCTGAATCCTCATAGCGGATGTGCGCCACGCTCCCGCAAAAGCCGCCCTTAATGCTAATACAGCCTAATGCCCACGATTGTTGGTGTCTTTTAAAACATATACCTCACTATCGCCATGCCGGCGGCGGTGGCGTCGGGCATAACAAGGGCGCATGGTCTGGGTTAGGAGGCCTACGGCTGCCACCGGGGTGCATTACATGGCGCCCCATATGTTCCTGCGCCCGTGTGCGCCGCTAAAGCCACCTCTGACGCTCGTCAACCAATATCATTACACTAATCATCTGATTTTTGCTAAGTTCCTTCTTTTTAAATTTTTTGTTCTGGACATAGAACAAAAATCAAAAGTTTCGACAGAATTAAATAATGATTCATATTTTGTAAGTAGGCGGATACCTGCTTACTCATATAATTAATTTTACACTAGGTATTACCTCACATATTAATTATTTAGTAGTGTAAAATTTTCCGCGCGCGCGCCCCCTGGAACCTTGCGCCCCTAGGCACATGCCTACTTTGCCTTGGGGATGATCCGCCACTGTGCAGAGGTTAGTAGGTACCTATAGGATACCCGGATAGGGTTGTCACTTTATTTAGGCACTAGGAAATTAAAACTTTTTGTATGGGAAACTGAAAATAGGAATTTTTCATAATCTCCCCCCCACAACTGATCACCATTGGGGTCTGAAACCCCCCCCCTTCGGCGTAGTACACATATTATAATACACCTTGTATATATATATTATTTAATCTTTTTTCTAGTTAAATTTAATTCTATTTTGTTTGGTCTTATTGTGTAATTTTAAGTGACATTTTATAAATTTGTATTTAATTGTGTTATGGATTCGATTGTGAGCTGATATAAATGAGTTAATAATAATATATAGATTAACATTGATTTTTTATCATAAAAATCCCAGGATTAAGTTTTATCAGAGCTATGGATATATATTCATATTATCTGTTAAGATTAATTGTTAGTTAAAATCAGGGCTTGGAATAGCGTTATTTTCAAATACCGGTTCTGTCAGAGCTCAAAATGTCAAAAACGTGTCGTACTGCATCGAAATAGAGGGCATCTCTTTCTACACTATACAAACTGAGCGAGACTTCAGACCCAGGAAGATAGACAGTGCGTTTGCAGTTTATACAGCTAATATCTAAAAAAACTCAATTGTCTTCTATTTTCAGGGTTCCATGAATTTTTACGACATCTGAAGGCCGTAAAATACGAAAGATTGAAGCAGACGCGAAAGGGGAACTTAATGTGAATTCTCTTTTATGAAATATGTGTTGTGGTCGTTTGGAATTGAATACATTTTACGTTACATGATATTGAGTATCTGCCTACTCATTTGTGAACAAGGAAAAATGCCGTAGATTTTATCATAAATTATTTGGGAGAACGATTTGAACGGTTCGCATCGACAAAGTTTGGCGAATGCGGATCTAAAATCTAGATCTATGGAGGTCTATGTCCAGCAGTGGACTAATATAGGCTGATGATGATGATGATAAATAAGATAATCTCATCTCATCTCACTTATATTATAAACGTGAAAGTTTAGATGGATGGATGGATCTCATTTATATTATAAACGTGAAAGTTTAGATGGATGGATGGATAGATAGATGGATGGATGTTTGTTACTCAATCACGCCAGAACGGCAGAACGGATCTGGATGAAATTTGGCACAGAGATAGATTATAGTCTGGAATAGGAAATAGGCTACTTTTTATCCCGGAATTCCCACGGGAACGGGAACTACGCGGGTGAAACCGCGAGGCGCTGCTAGTATTTTTATAAGAAAGATACGTCTTTTGTATAACAATATTTTCATATTAAAAAACTTTTCCGTTTGGCAACCTTGTTGTTTTTCTTTTTGTGGAACACCTGTGTCAACACTATGAAGGTACAGTCAAAGATCAAAATGGCCGAACATTCAGCATTTTGATTACGAATAGAAAATAAATGAAAATGAGCTAATTCCGAATACATCTGAACTTGAATAATAATTAATAAAAAAAAAACAAATACATCTGAGTTGACCAGCTGTTAGAATAAATACATCTAAAATGCTTCGGGAACTCAGTGATTTTGTCTCCTACATCCTAACCCACCTCTGAATTGCAATAAATATTTTTTTACAAAAAGTACAGTCAGCGAAAAACCACCCAAAATGCAATAAACATCATTTCCCAGAGTAGTTAGAGAATTGAATTTTCAGCTGCATTAAACGAAGCAAAACATTTTGTTGCTCGCAACTTATTTAGTTGCTTTATAGCAACTTTCCACTCCATAAAACATATAGTGCAGGAGATACGAGAAAAAACCTATAAGAATATAAAAATTGCCCCAGACATTTTTTTGACCATTAGAATCCTATTACCCATCCTAAATATTTTTAACTTAGGCTGAGGCCAAACGAGCGTAAATTTTTGAGTTTTGAGTCGCGTAAAATGGGCCGCTTCATAGAAAAATCATGTGGATGAAATTGCTTTTGTGAGTGAGCATTTTACGGGGTATGTCCTGACGGATCACGCAAAAACCGATCATATCCTGACGGATCACGGCAAAAGGTGCTATCCGATATCGTGATCGGTCAGGATAAGAAACAAGATAACGAATTAGTGCTATCCGATCACGCCATACAATTTATACCTTACTTTTAATTTTCGTTTGTGCTGTTAATAGATTTTCTTTATTATTTACTCATATGTGTTATTGTACATTTCAAGTTTGAATAAAATGTAATGAAATAGTAAAATTGTAAATAAAAAAGGTAAGAGGAAATATACAGTGATAATACTATGGTAGATAAGGTAGGTAATTAGTTGTTTATGTTTGCCCTGAAACCCAAAGTGATCATAATCGAATTTACATATTTTACGCGACTCAAAACTCAAAAATTTACGCTCGTTGGCCTCAGCCTTAATCAAGGTACAGGGTAGGCCTTACTTACGTATACCAAGCAAGTTATTATATTTGACACGATGATGTAGCTTGATTGGATAACTCTATAAATTATTACACAGTTACAGTTTGGTTTTATAAACAGATTAAATTGAATTGCAACTAGCAAATCAAAATCAATTTTTTTTATTTCCATAAATACAAAAATGTACCTACTCTTAGAAAAGGTCAAATTCTTAAAATAAAACGCTGACACGGAAATAAAGTGGTACTTTTGATTTCTGTCGCTTCGGTATGTAGATAGATAGACAATGCTTTATTTCATAAACCAAAACATACAGAACATTATTAAACACGACAATGGAATTGGCGGCCTTATCGCTTAAAGCGATTTCGTCCAGGCAACCAAGGTGTACGGATTACGTAACCAAGGTGTACGTTTATCGTAGTCAGAAAACTTTGTGTCAATACGATAAGGTGAGGTTTCATCACACGACCTCTTGACACAGTTGAATTATTTTAGGCTCCATGAGGCTAATATAATTTTGTTGATAGTTGCTTAGCTTCGCATATTACTTGCTGGCATTCGTCCAAAATGTAAAATATATTCAGCTGTGCCCTTAAATAAATCAGGGTAAATAAGACACAAACCTTCTGCTCTTATGATGAAAATTCGAGCACCAACTTCGCATGTGTGGTCTTTGAGTTAGTCTACTTCCATTGCCGACTCCAAGAAAATGGATTTAAAAAGTGTTTGTTTATTTTGATGACCGCTCTCTCTCGCGTCGCTCTCACTCTGGCGCGTCGGCCAAATTTTTGGGATCTTATATAATTTCTTAAGGTATGGGTCAAACTAGCGCCGCCACCTATTTTATCTTATTATTACGATGAACAAAGGAAATTTCAAAAATCTATCTCACAGTTTGTGATACCTATTATAAGCTTTTTTTTAATGCCTCTGTAATAGTTTTACTATATTTAGTTTAGCCAGATAATCGAAAAAAGATATTGGTGGCCACCAAGGGCAACTTCGATATTCTGCCTAAACCTAATCGACTACTGGTAGTGCTACGGGTAAAAGTACATTTCCAGTGACACAACACTGTTACCAGTAGTTTCACGGGAAATAAATGAAATGTGGTTGAACATATCTTTTGTTTCTAAAAGAATAGCAAAAAAATTCGACACTTCTCGTGTTAAATATGCATGAAGCCGTCAAAGTGTTCATTCGCTGATATTTTATGGTGTACAGCCATCAAGTACACAGCTAAGAATAACGACAGCTCGTCAATTCAGTTCGATAGTTCGACGACATCTGTAGCGCAGCGAGCGAAAGTTCGACGCAAGAGGTTGCGGGTTCGATTCCCGCTTCAGGATAAATATTGCTCGAATATGAAGAACAAATCTCAAAGATTAGCAAGCTGAAGTGGCAGTAGAATGGCCATATCGCTCGTTGGAGTAAACGTGTTCTTGAGTGGAGACCGCGACTCGGGAAACGTAGTGTAGGACGCCCTCCGACCAGGTGGAATGAGGATAACCGGAAGACTGCACGCAAGATGCTGGATGCGGCAAGCCAAAGATATAAAGAAGCTTATGTCTGTCTCTGGGATTCCGTCTACCACCCTGCGAAAATTTCAGAAGAAATAAAATTATTGACTTTGACATTGATCCGCTCAGCCGTTTAGGCATGAAAAGTTAACTGACGGACAGACAGATTTATTTTCGCTATATTATTAAATATGGATGTAGAACTATAGACAAAACCCAAGGCCAAAAATGTAGGTGACGCTATTGAACCAGCTACGTTATAGCGTGAAAAGTTAACTGACGGACATACAGACTTATTTTCGCTTTAAAATTAAATAATGGATGTAGAACTGTTGAACCCAAGGCCAAACAAGACGGTGACGCTATTGAACAAGCTGTCTTAAACGTAGCTGTGGCGAATGGTCTAGTGTATGGAATATTTTAATTTGATGTATATTATTCAAAAGTTACGATCGGTGTGTATTGGATTATCGAGCATTTTATTTTAAACCAGTAGATATATTGCCAGTGAAATTGGACAGGATACAGTCAAATGATGGCAAGTCCAAGCTAGTGCGATATTTTTATGATGCAATATTTGCGTAGTTTTCTGTTCGAACAATAGAGGGCGCTGTACCAAGGCCTATGGAAATATGTGACGTCACCATCACGTCTCGATACTATCCCAAAACCAAAGTTAATTGTCAATTTTAAGGTTTTTTTGTTATAGTGCTTACCCGCACTTTGGGTATCTCTAAGAAATGAAATAAGTACCCAAAAATTGACAATTTACACAGACTTGACCTTTTTTGCTCGATTACCTACATAAATTCTGATTCAAAGTTACAAACAGTACATTGCAGTACTGTAAAGCGTGAGTAACCTTTATCTGAGGTTTAACGTTACGTTACCTATGTTCATAAAAAAACGTTATATTTGAGTTTGACATGTAAGACAATGAAAGCTTCGGTCGGTCGGCTCTACTGACAGACACATTTTATGTATATTTTTTTTGTAATATCATGATGGAGATCGAAATTAGTTATACCTACCCAGTCTCCGCGGATGGCGACCCATTGATTTATAGGCATTGATAGGCTGATGACGAATGATCCCATCATCATCATCATCAGCCTATGCTAGTCCACTGCTGGACATAGGTCTCCCCTAATGAGCGCCATAGCGCCCTGTCTTCCGCTTGCCACATCCAGCATCTCTTTCGCAAGAGCAATTGACAATAGAATTCATTTATCATCTTATTTTTTTTTGTTTTAACGAAATTAAATTAGTTCCCAAAAAATTTCGATTTCATCAGGTTTCGAACCCGCGCCTCACCCTCAGTACGGGTGTACTCTAACCAATTAAGCCACGAAATCCTAATTGGTTTCGTCGAAAATCTTTGGAACTTTCTTTGTTTTTGTTTGGTCTATGTTCATCAGCGAACGTATTATGAGCTGATGTGATGCTGAAGGTAAAAAAACGATTAATTTCTAAATTATATCGAGTGTCGGAGGTAACCAGATCAATCAAATTAAGTTGATTGACTTACACATAAAACCCACGGCCGTAGTCAATTTAAAAAGGTCTTTGCCATTATACCGACCAACAGTCTGTGTGCTTCAATTAAAAACTAATTAGGTACCAGTGTGTTGGGCAAAAAATATGGTAAGAGTGAGTAAGAGAATCTGTGAGGGTTCTGCGGATTTTGACTTAACCTCTCCGCCGCCAGCTCGTGGTGACTCACGTACAACTCTTAATTGCATACAATAGGGAACGCACGCAAGCCGAATTCGAGGCCCTAATTTTTTTTTATTCGTGTTGTTATAATCAAAAAATTACAGCATTTTTAACCTTCATTGGGAAGAAAAAAAATATTAAGTATCAAAATACAGTGCGTATAATATACAATAAATATTAATTTAAACAAACTACTCCCTCGTTAGATTCGGCTAAACTGGCTCGTCAAAAACGCGAGACGCGAAGTGGGAGCATCACCCGGGGGACGCTGGTGTGGCGCATGGAGCCTCAATGGTGTCTTCCACACGTATTTAACCGATACGTAGGATTTTTTTAGTAGAAAAGATTCGTGATATTGACACCCCCGCTTTGCGACCCGCGTGCTTAGAGTGCAGATTTGGCCGAAGCTCAATGTGAACTTACAATACAACATTTTTCGAAAGATATTAGGTAGGTTCCGTTGAGCTTGAACTTAGCTATGTTTTAATAAATATTAATATTTCGTCTTTATTCGTTAGCATGCACCCATTTATATGACAAGCTATTAAAGTGTATAGGTACATGTTTATGCTCATGACCACATTTAAAAAAAATCATACCTATTACTAATATCAACTTTTAACATCGACAAAACATTGATTCTATGCCGTAAAAGGTGAAAACAACAGTGGATAAAAAAACTTGACTATTTTAATACAGAACCCTAAAACCGACATTGGAACTTTTTGTTGTACGAATAAAAGTTGAAAGACAAAGGCTTCTACGGTCTGAGATAATTAGAAAAATGTTCTATTTATTCCCCTAAAACAAAAATACCGTATTTTCGGCGGAACTTTAGGTCCTTGATAGGCATTTGGGTTTTTAACCAATAAAAAACCAAGAAATTAATAAATCCCAAAAATTTACGATCCCGACGGGATTCGAACCCGCACCTTCCCCTTCAGCGCAGGGGTGCTCTTTTTCCAACTAAGCTACGTGATCTTATCTAGTCGGCCCGAAAATCTTTGGGAGTTCTTTCGGCACTTACGCCGTCAGCGCCACCTACAGAGGAAACAATGAAGTTATCCAATTCTGCTCAAAGACCAAATTTACATTTAGTTCTTTGACGAGAGGTTTTGCCGTTGCTTGATTCTAAGGTTTTTATTTATTATACTCTGGGTAATTTCTAAGAAATTAATAAATCCCAAAAATTTACGATCCCGACGGGATTCGAACCCGCACCTTCCCCTTCAGCGCAGGGGTGCTCTTTTTCCAACTAAGCTACGTGATCTTATCTAGTCGGCCCGAAAATCTTTGGGAGTTCTTTCGGCACTTACGCCGTCAGCGCCACCTACAGAGGAAACAATGAAGTTATCCAATTCTGCTCAAAGACCAAATTTACATTTAGTTCTTTGACGAGAGGTTTTGCCGTTGCTTGATTCTAAGGTTTTTATTTATTATACTCTGGGTAATTTCTAAGAAATTAATAAATCCCAAAAATTTACGATCCCGACGGGATTCGAACCCGCACCTTCCCCTTCAGCGCAGGGGTGCTCTTTTTCCAACTAAGCTACGTGATCTTATCTAGTCGGCCCGAAAATCTTTGGGAGTTCTTTCGGCACTTACGCCGTCAGCGCCACCTACAGAGGAAACAATGAAGTTATCCAATTATGCTCAAAGACCAAATTTACATTTAGTTCTTTGACGAGAGGTTTTGCCGTTGCTTGATTCTAAGGTTTTTATTTATTATACTCTGGGTAATTTCTAAGAAATTAAGCTGAAGGGGAAGGTGCGGGTTCGAATCCCGTCGGGATCGTAAATTTTTGGGATTTATTAATTTCTTAGAAATTACCCAGAGTATAATAAATAAAAACCTTAGAATCAAGCAACGGCAAAACCTCTCGTCAAAGAACTAAATGTAAATTTGGTCTTTGAGCAGAATTGGATAACTTCATTGTTTCCTCTGTAGGTGGCGCTGACGGCGTAAGTGCCGAAAGAACTCCCAAAGATTTTCGGGCCGACTAGATAAGATCACGTAGCTTAGTTGGAAAAAGAGCACCCCTGCGCTGAAGGGGAAGGTGCGGGTTCGAATCCCGTCGGGATCGTAAATTTTTGGGATTTATTAATTTCTTAGAAATTACCCAGAGTATAATAAATAAAAACCTTAGAATCAAGCAACGGCAAAACCTCTCGTCAAAGAACTAAATGTAAATTTGGTCTTTGAGCAGAATTGGATAACTTCATTGTTTCCTCTGTAGGTGGCGCTGACGGCGTAAGTGCCGAAAGAACTCCCAAAGATTTTCGGGCCGACTAGATAAGATCACGTAGCTTAGTTGGAAAAAGAGCACCCCTGCGCTGAAGGGGAAGGTGCGGGTTCGAATCCCGTCGGGATCGTAAATTTTTGGGATTTATTAATTTCTTAGAAATTACCCAGAGTATAATAAATAAAAACCTTAGAATCAAGCAACGGCAAAACCTCTCGTCAAAGAACTAAATGTAAATTTGGTCTTTGAGCAGAATTGGATAACTTCATTGTTTCCTCTGTAGGTGGCGCTGACGGCGTAAGTGCCGAAAGAACTCCCAAAGATTTTCGGGCCGACTAGATAAGATCACGTAGCTTAGTTGGAAAAAGAGCACCCCTGCGCTGAAGGGGAAGGTGCGGGTTCGAATCCCGTCGGGATCGTAAATTTTTGGGATTTATTAATTTCTTAGAAATTACCCAGAGTATAATAAATAAAAACCTTAGAATCAAGCAACGGCAAAACCTCTCGTCAAAGAACTAAATGTAAATTTGGTCTTTGAGCAGAATTGGATAACTTCATTGTTTCCTCTGTAGGTGGCGCTGACGGCGTAAGTGCCGAAAGAACTCCCAAAGATTTTCGGGCCGACTAGATAAGATCACGTAGCTTAGTTGGAAAAAGAGCACCCCTGCGCTGAAGGGGAAGGTGCGGGTTCGAATCCCGTCGGGATCGTAAATTTTTGGGATTTATTAATTTCTTAGAAATAACCCAGAGTATAATAAATAAAAACCTTAGAATAAAAAACCATCTAAACCCTTAACCCATCAACTTCTTCTTCTTCATCATTGTGTTCTTCATTACAGGTCGTGCCCACTTTGGAAAGCCTTAGTTGAGGAGTTGAACAGCTGCTTCCACGCCGCCCTAGCTTCGGCTTGTCTGAGAGCAGTGGTCACTGGGCTGTGGCTGTGGTCCCAGTGACCCAGTGATCAACCCATCCACAGCCTAGACGAAAACGCGCGCCGCGCCGCAGAGACATGCTATGTGGGCAGTGAATAGATAGATAGATAGATAATTCTTTATTGTACCACACAAACACAGAAAACAGTACAGAAATAAAAGGTTACAAGATGAAGTACAAAGGCGGCCTTATCGCTATGAGCGATCTCTTCCAGGCAACCTAGGGATGGACTGGACAAGTTAGAACAAAAAAGACGGTGGCACTTGAAAAAAGAAATTATAAAATAATTATATAGGTAATACTTAATCTACTAAATATCAACATAACATACAAAAAACAATAAACTAATACGAACATAAAAAATAATTTGCAATGATAGGTAATGCTGATGAAGCAGTTTTTTAAAGATAGGAAGTGATTTGGCGCGTCTGATGTCAAGGGGCAGAGCATTCCATAGACGGGTCGCTTGTACAGTGAAAGATTTGTCATAGAAAGTGGTGACGACATGAATAGTACGCAGTCGAAGGGACACGCTAGTCTACGGGACAAGTACGACATAGGCAATTAAAGTGTTTTAGGTAATTACTATAAAACACTTTAAGGGCAATGTCAAAATAGGTAATCAATTTTACATTTGTCTGATATCTACGTAAAACGCAAATATAAATAAAATAACATTTATCTTAATAAAATAATTATTAATGAATAGGTACTTAGTAAAGTTAGGTAACCAAATGAAAATTAATAATTACAAGGTTATAATTCATTCGTAGAATTTTCATTATAATTTATTGTAATTATATAATTATAATTCATTGTAATTAATTTCCAGATACTAACAGCCGGTTTTTCATTCGCTTGTTATTTTTGACAATAGTTTAACACATCTTCGGGTAGACAATTTGTTAGCAAATGACAAATTGTTGACAAGCACACGATGTGACAAAGTACTTTAGACGTTAGACTCGTTTAGAGCCTGATCAGGGCTACGATTACGGTAGACTCGCATAAGCCTGATCAGGGTCTAAACATAGCCGTAAAACCGACCCCTGAGGTCCAAACTAGTGTAGGGGTTAAAACTTTTGAGCACTGATTATTCCTAATAAAAAACAACAAAAACGAAAACCTTGTGTTCTTACAAATTATGAATAACATCATGATTTATAAGAACACAGCTCTGATTTTAATTTGAAACAGAACATCTAATTATGAATGTGTAGATTCTAAGTTTCATTTTCAATTTAATTGTATAATGAATCTAGGAATATGTTATTAATACCAGTAAGATAGCATATAACACCTCTGACTGTGTGATTATTTTGTGATAATTACTACAGTCTTGTTTTAATTCAAATGTAGAGATGGGAAAAACTTCCTACTATTTAATTTTATTAAGAAAAACCGTTTAACCGCGTGTACCGGCTATTAATTTGCATCACCCCAACTCTTCCCGCGGGTGTCGTCAGAGGCGACTAAGGGATATTTACGGGGGGCGAGCAGCAACAGCGCCTCCTGCGAAACAATTCTACCCCCGAACTGCGATCCGCAACACGCATGCCCAGCTTGGGGATTGTGCATTACTCCCCCTCCCCCATATGATAAAGGCTAATAAGACGCTTATCAGGTGGAAGCTTGCGTCCAGCAATAATAATAATAATGCTGGAGAATTCACACAGCATTATCTAGCCCTAAGCTAAGCAGCGCATGTGTTATGGGTGCTACATAACTATTAAACATAATACAATACAATACATATGTAGATAAATATTTTTTATTATACCTAGAACACGACCAGAACATCCAGTACAAATATCTGTAGATCGTACAAACATTTGTCCTGAGGCAGGAATCGAACCCGCAACCTCCTGCGTCGCAGGCCGCGCCACAGAGGTCGAGTATTGGAGCAATGGTATGGTGGTATGGTATATAATGGTGGCAATGGTGGTGGTGGAGTATTAACTGTAAAAAAAAGGAAAAGCTCTTTATAGCGAAATATTTCATGCAAAAAAAGAAGGGACCTGACAAAATTTTGGAAGCATGTCAAAAGAGTATCGTTTCAGTATTGGAGAATCGACACCATACTAACCGTCATATCAGTTTATTGGTTGAATGTTGGCAAAGAATGTCTACAAGCTTTGAAAGAAAATGCATATTTCGTCGTTCTACGAAAACAGATATACCTTTATCAAGAATAGGGATTTTTTTATGCTTTCTATCGATAAAACTCTACCCCATGCCTATGAGAGTAATTAAAACATTTCAAAGCCGGGCCAGAATTTTACTACTAACACAGATTTGTGCCAGCAAACGTAATAACTTGACGCAAGTATTCAAAATGTTTGACCGAATTTTCTCTAAGCTCGAAAACCCAAAACGTCCTCTCCTAGGCCCAAACGTGAAAGCTCTAACATTCTGGGGTCTAATCTTACCCGAGAACAGATTCCTAAAGTATTTCTACCTCTCCATGCATTTCGCTGTTACTCTTTTCACCGCGACAGAATACGTAGATGTGTGGTTCGTGAAATCCGACATGAACTTGCTTTTAAACAATCTGAAAATCACAATGCTGGCCACAATAAGCGTGGTTAAAGTAACGACCTTCCTCCGCTGGCAGAAGTATTGGAAAGATATCATCGAATACGTGACAAAAGCTGACCTCGACCAGCGAAATACAATAGACCCCGTAAAGCTCGCTAAGATAAAATCAATAACTTCATACTGCAGAAGCATAACGTATTTCTATTGGATGCTAATGTACACAACAGTGGTAATTGTAATGTGTCATCCGATTTTCAAGTTTATTCTCTCCCAAAGTTACAGAGACAACGTTAAAAACGGCACGGAGTTATATATAGAAGTTGTTAGCTCTTGGGTTCCTTTTGATAAGAGTCATATAGCTGGATACATAACTGCTTCGATTTACCAAAGTTATGCAGCGATTTATGGAGGTGGGTGGATAACTTCTTTTGACACCAATGCTATGGTCATCATGGTGTTCTTTAAAGCGGAAATAGAACTGTTGAGGATGGACGCTGCTAATATCTTTGGGTTGAAGAATGAGCTGGTTGCTGAAGATGTAGTTAAGATGAGGTTGAAGGATTGTCATAGAAGACATGTGGAGTTGTGCAAGTAAGTTGATAGCTAACGCCCTTTATATTTGAGCACGTCTCAAGCAAGTTACGATTTTTTAGACAGATTTCAATGAAATTCTCTCTCAATTTCGTCACGTGTGGTGTTTTTAAGAATTTAGCGCTCAGAGTATCATTTGTAACCTTGAGTCATTGGTGACTATGTCAGTCCCGTATATAAACAATTATACAACTAAATTACATCTAAAACTAACCTAAATAATTTTACTGCCCCATCACTCAGTATTATACTATTAATCTGTAAATATTATTTACCTGTAAATAATGTTTTTACTTTGACAAGGTGCGTTCGCGATATAAATAATATCATTGAAATAATCAGAAACCGACTTCAAACTCCTTATTATTTACAATGTTGTTTTGTTTAAATTTTTTGGGACATACGAGTATACTTCTCTTTGACACATTTAGCCAGCATTGAGCACCAGCAGACTGAATAGATTAAAAGCACGTAAGAGGTTCCCATCTTCAAAATTAAGCGACCACCTAAAAAGTATAAACAAACTTCCCCCATTTAGCACCGCACTTTAGATTAAACCCCTTATCTGCGAAGTTGGTACAAAACATACGAGAAACAGTTACGGGCTCGAAGTCAATCTAAGTTTTACTGTAACATCTTACTTACATGGATATGGAAGGCTGTTTGTTTGTGTGTTTGTTGTGGTAATTTGTTTGTATTTATTAAGAAAAAGTAGGTACTGTAGGTAAAGTAGGACTTTATTGACAATCCCACTAATATTATAAATGGTAATTATATTATTATTAATGGCAATTATTATTAACTAATATTATATAATATTATAAATGGTTTGGATGGATGGATAGATAGATGGATGTTTGTTACTCAATCACGCCAGAACGGCAGAACGGATCTGGGTGAAATTTGGCACAGAGATAGATTATAGTCCGGAATAGTACATAGGTTACTTTTTATCCCGAAATTCCCACGGGAACGGGAACTACGCGGGTGAAACCGCAAGGCGCTGCTAGTACTTTATAAATCGTTATTGTAAAAAAATTAAGCTGATTAATAAACCATTTTTTAATTTTTATACATATTGTAAAATCAGGGAGTGACAATTTATTGTAAGAAAACAGAAGTGTACGATCATTCTATACATTCATTTTAAGTGAACATTATTCTATCAGAGAACAATTCGTTAACCCAAACCTTAACTAAGTCGCTTTAGGAGTCAACATCTAAGTCGGAATCAGACAGCATCAGAACCATATGGCCAACATACAGTTTAATCTAAATCAGTCGGATTCTGGGGTAAAATCGAAAACGGAATCAGAACAGGTTCGAACCGAATGTTACATGCCTCGGGTTACAATTAAAACGGAAGTGTAAGGATCGATCTACAAAGGTAGGTAGGTCTTATATGGTACCTACCTGCTAGTGGCCAGTTTCAACAGAGACTGGTTATGAGCGCTGGACATACTGAAGCACACCAAATTGTGTGCAAACACAGGTGCATCTCTATCACTCTCTCACGTGACTGGAACTGGAACTGTAACTATTTTTACTATAGATTTTGCTTGGTTATGTTTGACATGTTTTTAATTTTTTTATGCATTATTCTAATTTATTTGCCTGTAAAGGCAGGTTTTGGTAGTAGTTTATTTAAGAATAAATTTAAAAATAAACCTGAAACTTTTTGAATGAATGAAAGCTGAATATCTGAAATTTGACCTCCATGGCGTAGTGAGCGAAGGTCGGCCTGCGACACAGTAGGTTGCGGCTTCTATTCCCGCCTCGCAGTAAATATTTGTTCGATCTGCAGATATTTTTTCTGTTGGATGTTATCGGTGTGTTCTATAACATAACACCTATCCTCCTTTTTTTTCGAAATAATTATATAAAATATGGATTTCGTTCAATTGCAGTGTTAAAACATTGCAATTGAAATCTCAATTTTAATCGTATATCCAATTCTAAGAAATTGGAAAACACAAATAAAACCAAATGAAACAAAAGACAGTTGCTAGTACAGCGATAAATTCTTGCAGGAACTTAGTTTATGAGATAGAAGATTAACATGGCAACACACAGATTGTTTGTATTTTTATGTGTTGCTGTGTAGATCCCACACTAATGTATTACATTGTGTTTTCTTCGTCTTAATTTTAACACTCTATTTACGGTTTTAGCAGTGGTTAGATTTTAGTAGCTCTGAAAGGAAACCTGAGTTAGTTTTACATTCGCATCTTTGTGGTTTTACTCGTTCTTATGTTTTATTAATGACCTAGGTCTGGTGTGGGTTTTGCTTACGGTGAAACTACACAGATAAAACGTAAAATTACCTTTCTTACGTTCTGGGACACTGTAGCTATTACATTTTTCGCTTCTTCCACTAGTGGACAAAAAATTGAAGCGAACAAAATCAATGACATTTTATTTCTTATTTGATAATAATTACTATCTATAAAACTGTTTATGTATAAAATTTGACTTGTCTAAGTGCTTATTTTGTAAGCCTAAAGAAATAAAGTTATTGAATTTTGAATTTATCATCATCATCATCAGCCAATATTAGTTTACTGTCTGGACATAGGCCTCCCCTTATGAGCGCCATAGCGCCCTGTCTTCAGCTTGCTGCATCCAGCACCTGCCAGCAATCTTTGGCAAAACGTCATCCCATCTAACCGGAGGGCGTCGTTTGCCGAGTCGCGGTCTTCACTGAAAAACACGTTTACCCCATCGGTTGTCGGTTCTTCGCGAGATAGAGCCAGCCCAATGCTACTGCAGTCTATGTCGATAAACTTGGTTCTCTGTCGGATGTATTTGTTACGAATCCTATCCTACAGAGAAACTCCGAGCATAGCTCTTTCCATAGCTCACTGAGCGCCTTTGAAATGGTGGACCTACCGTGAGTGTTTCAGCTTATTCAATGCCTGAAACTATTATTTACCTCCGTTCGCCAAGGTCGAAGCCCAAGGCGGACGTGGCAGGTTTAGTTGTCGCCGCGGCGCGGGTCAAATATTTCCTAGTTCTGCAAGTATTTTTTCAAGAATATTTCTTACTCTTTCAGATATGCCAGCCTCTTCGATTCCTGTCTCTCTCCTGTAATGCTGCTCTACATGTTCGTCTGTTCTGTTATGCTTTGTGTGACAGCTTATCAAATAACTGTGAGTATGTGACAGCTTATCAAATAACTGTGAGTATATGTAACAATAATACAATTTAAATAAAAGTTAAATACTACTAAATATTATACACTGCTAAAGTCGCTGGTAATAGTGCACCAGTGTATGGTCAGACACAGGTGCACTCTATCTATATTCCTTTACTGTATGCAATATGATTGATGATATTTTCTTACACTACCTTAAAATCTACTGAGGTGCTTCTAATGGTGAGGCCTGTCCAAGTGTAGACCAGTTAAGGCTATAAACGTAGATAGAAAAGATTATACGCATTAACTGGCGTGGAGTTTACAGAAGTAAAACCTCATTCTACATTCTTAATCTCTCTTTCACCAATTTAGAAGCAAGCAAAGTCTAATGCAGTCTTGTTTTTACAATTCTTCCGTATGGAGCCGAGCCGTGGACTCTGAGACTTAAGGAGCGGAGATAAATTGATAGGTACACTAGAGATGTGGTGCTGGAGACGTCTCCTGAAGATTCCATGGTCTGCGTATCGGACTAACGTCTCCATTCCTCGAAGAACTTCGTGTCAAGAAGAGATTATCATCAATTTCAATTATCAATTTCAATTGATTTATTAATACCATTGGCTCAGGAGGAGCACTTTGTCATGTCAAATGCCTTCTCATATTAGTTACATTTCCAAAATATACAACATTCAAGTACATGGCATCATCGACTGAGCAAATAGGAGTACTAAAATTCATTGGGCTCGTACCACGGAATAAAGACTCGCAGGAGCGTCTTCTAGTCCAGGACAGAATAGAAGGCAAGAAGTCTAGTGGTCGTTCTCCAACCAGATGGTCGGACCTCATCACCTCTCTGACACAGTCTACTATGACCAACTGCTCCCACAACGCAATCAACACGAGCATCCGTTAATCAAAACCCCATCGTAACAACGACCACGAGTAACCGACTAAGAAGAAGAATTTCTTTCTTTTATCTCTCTCTTTCTCGCTTA
Source organism: Eupithecia exiguata (assembly GCA_947086465.1). Lineage (NCBI taxonomy): Eukaryota > Metazoa > Arthropoda > Insecta > Lepidoptera > Geometridae > Eupithecia > Eupithecia exiguata. Next base: position 7,732,590 of record OX352250.1, on the reverse strand, counting down.
AATGTGTGTCTATTTTTACGTTACTCTTTTCAGATTGTAACCGATCCAATGCAGCGTCTTCTGATCTCTGAATACCTTGTTTTTGGAGTCGCACAGTTGTTTATTTATTGCTGGCATAGCAATGATGTATATTATTCGGTGAGTAAAACTATTAAAGTTATTAAAAATCTTACCTGTCAACTGTAGTTTGCTGAATGCCGTTCCATCTGACTACATGGATCCGGTTTAGTCTAGTAGCCACGTGTCTTTTTAGTTCTGACGCACATCTAGTAAATGTGTACGAGCACTAGATCACGGTGACGAGAACGCACGGTCTAGAGGTATATAATACAATACAATACAATACAAAAATTCTTTATTGTACACGAGAAAATAACATAACAAAGAGACATCACATAAGATAAGTACAATGGGCGGCCTTATCGCTTAGAAGCGATCTCTTCCAGGCAACCTTGGGATGGAAAGAATTGTGAATTTAAGAAAGGCAGGGGTAGGTAGGGCAGGGGGGCAGGGGGGGTGGGGGTATATATCTTTGTATTGAAAAAATAAATTCAGTCTACTACGAGAGTTCATGGTGTTATATTCTATAAAACCAGTACAGAAAGTCAGGGTAGGGTTCAAACAGGTCCTTAACCTACACTTAAAGAGTCGAGGTTTGTAAGTCAGAGACTTTTAAACGAAGATGATGTCTCTTAGCTGAATTTCGACCTCGCAGGCAGTCTCAGCAGAAACTAACCAATTCCGCGGTAGTTTGACGAAGCAATACAGACGCCATTTACAATAACTTGACCAACACTACCAAATTTTTGATCTGCAGGTATTTTCGCGGACGGACACCGTGGGCTGACGCACTGTTATTTCAATAAACCTAATAAATAAAACACCACACAGAATTCTCTCTCTCCAAAAACTAGAAGCTCAGTTTCAGTTTGAATCAGATTTATTTTTACGATTGTAGATGGTTGCTGAATAATTTATGAATTAATAGCGAAGCGAAAACTATGTACAGTTTGTTTCGAGTTTGAATTTTCATTTTTATCCTGCTAAAAACCGTTATAATACTTAATACGCGTGAAACGTCTGACACTTGTAAACATCTGCACATTTCAACTTTGTTTAAATCTTGAGCATTGCTCACATAAATCTCTAGCATGAATTGTCATAAACGGTAGTATTCATATTTTTATCGGATTTACTGGGATAGGTAATTCATTTAGGTACATGAGCCATTTTGATTATAATTAAGGCGATACCCCGAGCCAAACTAATAGCGCCGCCACGTATTTTATCTTATTATTTCGTTGACGAAACTAATTTCAAAGTTTTCAATGTGGAGTTTGTGATATCTATTAAAAGCTTTTTTTTAATGTCTTTGTAATATATATATATTTTTTTTTAACTATAAGTTTAGGAAGAGATACGAAGTTGCACTTTGTGGCAACCAAACTCTATTTTCGCATCTCTGCCCAGACTATCTCACTAATATAATAATTATTATAAACGTGAAAGTTTAGATGGATAGATAGATGGATGGATGTTTGTTACTCAATCACGCCAGAACGGCTGAACGGATCTGGATGAAATTTGGTACAGAGATAGATTATAGTCTGGAATAGAACATAGGCTACTTTTTATCCCGGAATTCTTACGGGAACGGGAACTACGCGGGTGAAACCGCGAGGCACTGCTAGTAGTATATAAAAACTAATACAAATGCAATAAAAAAAAACCTTATAAAGGTATCACAAATAGCCCATTGAACATTTTTAAATTACCTTTGTTTAACGAAATAATAAGATAAAATAGGTGGTGGCGCTAATTTGGCTCGGGGAATCGCCTTAAATGCAAAAACACGTCCAAGTTTTGTTTACTTTACAGAGTCAAGATCTTCTCCGGGGTCCCTTCGAGAGCCTCTGGTATGCCAGTGATGTGAAACATCGCAAGGACTTGTACATTCTTATAGCACAGTATAAGAAAACTATAGTATTCTCAGCTGGACCGTTCACTAAACTCACTGTGGCTACTTTTATAAGTGTAAGTTCATAAAATTATTTTCAAGCTTCTAAGTAATTTGAGGACAGGGAGCGATGGCGCTCATTAGGGGAGGCCTATGTCCAGCAGTGGACTGATATAGGCTGATGATGATGATGATGATGAAGAAATTTCACTATCATAAATGCGAAAGTATGGATAAATAGATGGATGGATGTATGATTGTTACTTCTTCACGCAAAACTACTGAATGGATTGGGCTGAAATTTCGCAAAGAGGTAAGGCTAGGGCTGGAATAACACATTGGCTAGAATCAAAAAATCATAGCCGTAAAACTTTTCCTTATAAACAACTCATGCGAAGCCGTAGACCGCGACTAAACTATTATTTATAAGCCACTTTCCCGCACTTATAGTCATTTTAACGTACCAATGCTGAAAATTATTTTTTAACAGACATTTACTCGTAAATAAATAAATAATACTAGACAACTCACACAGCATTATCTAGCCCCAAGTTAAGCAGAGCTTTGCTTTGCTTTCTGTGCTTTGCTTCGATGATACCAATGTCGTTAAATATTTTCCACCAATATTCATTAGGTTTTGTTACCACTTGGTATACAAAAAATATCCAGGTTTTTGAATCGGAGTATAGTTAGTTTTTGTTGACCCAGATCCAATATTTATGGTTTCAGATATTGAAAGGAGCGTACAGTTATTACACCCTGCTGAGTCAGTCAGACATTTAATATGATGCCTGAGTTATGATCTCTGGGAGCACAGACGCTTTACTCTTGGATGAAAAAAACATAGAACTCTAGCACCCTTAGAATTAATTTTCATACATTACTTAGTCTTAGTGTACTGTGTATTGAAAAGTAGCAGCAAATAAATAACTTAGAAAAATATATTTTTATTGACATGCACCTGGAAGGCCCAGGCGGTGTTGGAAAGATCAACTGGACGCCTATAACAACGAGTTCCGCAACTAGCTGTAATTATGATGATGAGTCATCCTAGAAGAATTTCGACTGGCGGCGGCTAGGTCTGCAGGATAGTGTACAAGTGACAAGTGTCTGCGCAAACACAGGTGCACTGGATAAAATACGTGTCGGTGCGTCGCTAGTTTGGCTCGATACCCCGAGCCCGAGTCTTAATTAGAATCAAAATGGCTCATGTACCTAAATTAATTACCCTATGGGGGAGGCCTATGTCCAACAGTGGACTACTATAGGCTGATGATGATGATATCTATGTAGAACCAAGTATAAATCATTCCTTCCGAATACATCCAAATCCTTAATTCAAAGTCAGACCTCGATGCCCCAAAATCTTTTTACCTACAAGATCCCAAATTCCTGAATATTATGTTCCCCTTATCTAACATTTGGCCGGCAGGGTCGCACGTTCGTAGTTATGTAAAATATATGTTAATATAAGGTTCTGGTTTTTATTTCTACAGGAACTTTTGGTATTGTTTTTGTTTTATTCTGAGTTATTTTGAGACAGGTGTGGAGATTGATTTTACATGTTAACAACGAACGTTATTCAACAAAAATCAAATGAACAGCGGTACAGGTGTTTCAAATTTACTAAAAGTTCACCTAGGTGAATTAGGTCAGGTGAATTAAGTTAACGTAGCGAAAATAAGCAAGCCTAACTTTCCTTTTTTTAAAGCTTATATTTGTAAATGTATGTTAGTATCTTTGTTTGTGAGTTATCTCTGAAACTACTGGTTCGATTTTGAAAATTCTTTCACTAGATAAAACTATCTACTCTTTTGTTGGCATTTAGACTCAATTCGGTCTGTTACTATAGCCAGCCTAATTTCACCTAGAAGCGCAGACTCTTCCTAAGGTCTTCCCAGGCTTCGCGGCGTGACCTAGGCAAGAAGATTTTGGTTTTTTGTGTTATTTTTTCAATAAGACAAAGCTAAATTATCCCTGAGTAACATAGGGGTTTCAGGGGCGAACCTGTATGATATTGGCGTAGGACCTTGTGGAGTGTCAAGAGTTTGGGAATATCTATTTACGTAATTTTTTTCATTTTTAGTAAGTTTTACTTTATGATATGTTAGCGAAGCGACGAGTGAGGTATTATGTATGGTATTTAAACTTTTTGGGATTACATTTGCCACATATTCACTGCCCGATACTTAATTTCATTTCAACTGCTGTTTATTATACAGGGCGTCCCACGGACATGCCACATGAAGAGAAAGTAGGTACCTTGAATATTGTATGTTAAAATTCATGGTCTTCCTTTTATTTCTGACACTATGTTATGTTGTTAGCAAAAAATAATCCTTATCAAGAAGCTTTTCGATCGGTATGATAAAACTGTAAGACGATTATTTTTCTCGTGTAACGGGTTCGATTCCCTGTGCAACCATGTAATTATTTATATATCTATGAACGCAGTTTAAATTGTTTTTTAAATTCAAATTATTCAAATCTTTTTTCAGTAAAATGTTCCATCTACAATATTCAAGGTACTTACCCTCCATGTGGCATATCCGTGGGACGCCCTGTACATGTGTGTATTAATTAAACTTTGACTATGTAAGTTAGGAATTATTTTAGTACCTCACTATTCATCATTATCACTGGCTTTCTTCCGTCTTTAAAAACAATTTAGGTAATGCCTGTGGTTTCGTTGAATTTACATTTCTTGGTGTGACTGTGCAGTCCTGTACGCGAACGCACTGCGCGACGGCAAATTGTACAGGTATACGTAGTGGTGCTCCAGCCAGCGTCGTGGAGTTCTTTGCATGCCGTCTTGCTCGTTAATCAGCAAGAGAAACAAATTAGTTTCGCAAATGGTGTTACAGACCCTCGTTTAAGTTTTTTGCCACTTTGGTCTGTTCTCCGCAAAAACTGTCCATTTGTGACTAATATTAAGGTTGCTGTGGCCCGCTTTGAGTAACCTGTAACGAAGTCGATGACTAAATAATAAACGTCCTCAGAGCGTCGATGGATGCGGCTAGGAAATAACCGTGGTTCGGTAGGCCTATGTCCACATGGACTTTGGGAGGCATAGGCCCTTCGATATAAGTAAAAAAAGGGAGATGAGGCATTACCATCTCGAAAGTGGATGGCTCAAGTTAGGTTCAACTATGTTACCTTACCTCAGTCATAGTCGAACCGGCGGCGCAGGCGGTGGCATTTGTGTTTCGCGTGCTTGCTACGACGTATAATTTTGTGTGATTTTGACTAAATCACCACGACAATGCTCTCGTGTTCGTTCACCAGGTGTACAAATAGCTCCAAAACAAAAACAAAGCCCAAGGCATCACATATTTTCCCGCGTAAGTAGATACAACAAACTTTAAATTTTTTGATAATCCTTATCATTATTTTATCTGTGAAACGGTACAGTTTTTGAGTGAGCACTGGTAGAACGTACCGTATCTTCCTTTTTTACTTTTATCGAAGCATAGGCCTCCCGAAGTTCATTTATGGTACATAGGTAGGAGCTCACTTTTAATTAGGTATTGACCTATTGTGATTGTGATTTTTGCTACGAGTAATAGCGATGGTGAATTTGCGTGTTGCCCGCACCAACCCTTATTTAAATAAACGTTGGATCTCTGACACAGCCTTCAGTTTAATTACACATTTCCACTCATAAAAATTCTGATGACAGGATGGTGGCGAGAAAATTAATATTTCTGTATTCATGGTACCGCCCTAAATAATGGTTACGACCCCATGACGCGTGTGAAATCGCCTTTATATCTTTTTTACGAGTTTGTTTTGTGTAAATACATATTTAAATGGGCTTTATGTCGTCTAGAATAGATGTGGGGGCCATGGGAATGTCCTGTTTAGGAATCTTTTTTTTTTCTTTGTTTTTCGTTTTACAATATCAAATATCAAAGTGCTTTATTTCCTTTAGACCTTACAAGACTCTTGGACACGTCACAAAATACAAATTACATAAGATAGATAGATAGAAAATGCTTTATTGCACACATAACTTAAAAATAACAGACAAAGATAAAATGGAGTCAATAAGAAAAATGTGACAATTGGCGGTCTTATCGCTCAGGAGCGATCTCTACCAGACAACCGTGGATGGATAGGATCGTTGGATTGAACGGGGATCTGTGTGCATTAGTATGTAGCTAATATAATTACAAAATTCTAATACGATTACAATATCAAATCTTAGTACATACAACATAATGTAAAACTATAAAGTGATCACTTTGATTTTTAGTTCACTTCAATCTTTTTAAGGTAAAGTAAAGAAGCGAACAAGAAACCTTTACCTTGTTAGAATTTTAGTTTTCGAGTTGCAGCAAAAGTCGTCCCAAGATTTTTTATCGTCTAGATAATCTGATATTTTTGTAGTAAGCCTTTTTACAAAAGACATGTTTGACAATTTGTTTGAATTTATTCATTGAGAGTTTTTGCAACTCACTAATATTTTTGTGGGAACTGTACAGACATCCACTCGATGAACCGACGACATTGTAGTGAAGACACTGAACTCTCGCGTATAATAAGCTTCAGTTGATTTATGGTGATAATCCAACTCGATATCTCTCGACTTTCTTGCGTGAGGCGTTTTGGCCAAGAGGTGTCAAGTTCCGACGGTTCACTGACCGTCTGCATCCTGCATAGAAGACACCGCCGTGCATCGTCGTTAGCTGAGATGACACCCTGATTGCGTTTTGTACACGTCTCGCCGCAATAATGATTTAGTTAAGTTTTTAGGGTTCCGTACTCAAAGGGTAAAAACGGGACCCTATTACTGTCCGCGGTCCGTCTGTCCGTCTGTCCGTCTCTCCGCCTGTCAGTCTGTCAGTCTGTCAGTCTGTCCGTCTGTCCGTCTGTCACCAGGCTGTATCTTATGAACCGTGATAGTTAGACAGTTGAAATTTTGATCAATTTTCCGAAGGATGGATTCGTAACGTAAACATCCGACAGCGAACCAAAGTTATCGACATAGCTCTCAGAATTAGCAAGCTGAAGTGACAGTGGAAGGCCATATCTCGCGGAGAGCCGACAACCGCTGTGGTAAACGTCTTCTTGAATAGAGACCGCGACCCGGCCAATGAAGTGTAGGATGTCCTTCGGCCAGATGGGATGACGATCTGCAAAAAATTAGAGGTAGATGCTGAATACGGCAAGCTGAAGACAGGGCGCTATCGTGCTCGTTAGGGGAGGCTTATGTCCAGCTATGGACTACATACAGGGTGATAATGATGATGAATTCACGCAGCAACGTAGCCCCAAGCTAAGCAGAGCTTTTGTAAGATGTTATCATCATCAGCCTATATTAGTCCACAGCTGGACATAGGCCTCCCCTAATGAGCGCTATAGCGCCCTGTCTTCAGATGTTATGGTATGGTACTATCTATAGATAGTTGAGCAAAAGGTTTTGTTTATTGGTATAAATATACCAATTAACAAGACCTTTTGCTCAACTATGACCTTTTGCTCAATTTTTCCGTCATAATATAAATTGCTCTGCTGGCTAGACAGAAGTAGGCTAGACTTTTCAAGAACGACATACAAATCGACAATTAAATAAAAAAGAAATACCCATTATATCTCCATCAACAAGAAGGCAAGTGAATTTTAAAAGCGACCTTAAGCGGAAAAAATAATGGTCCAATTAGAAGGATTCCTACGGACCAACGCATGCATCACGTTTAATTAATCTGAGGACTACACACGGCTCAGAAAATTGGACAACAGGAGCCGAAACTTCGAACATGAAGGTAGGGAAGCGCTGTACAAAAATAGCCGCGATCACTCCCTCTGATTTTCTAATGGGAGGTAAAATCAAAATCAAAAATCATTTATTTCCTAAAATGTCTACAAGAAAAAGTCAAATTATTAAAATTAAGATAGACATGGAAGTAAAGTCTTGATGACTGATGTGGCGCGGCGGACGAAGTTCCGTCTGCGACGCTGGGTTTATTTATTTATTTATTCACACTTGACTTACAGAAATATGATCCAAAACGTCAACATTATTATAAAAGGGTGTGCGGTGGTTGTGGGTTCGATTCCCCCTTTGGGACAAATGTATGTACGATCTGCAAATATTTGTTCCGGGTGTTCTGGGTATGTCTGTATAGTAAAAAATATGTGTATTACAAAGGCATTAAAAAAAAGCTTGTAAAAGGTATCACAAACTGTGCGATGGATTTTTGGATTTTCCTTTGTTAAACGGAATAATAGGATAAAGTAGGTGACGGCGTTAGTTTGAATCGGGTATGCGCCTTGAGCGTTCATCTTTACAGACCGTGTGTCGCATCACCCCATGCTAACGCGTTAACGACTTGGTTTAACTTGAAGACTCCGCATTGAAATACAATACCCTTTTGCGTTATTAACATTATTAGTTCACCCTTGTTTCTGAATCCCGAGCGCTCCTTGTGAAGTCTAATGAAGGCAAGATTTTGGTTGAATCTGGGTTAGACGACACGAGATGCGAGATTAAATTAACTGTTCTAATTAATAAAATACTTTTATTTAGGCCAATATTCACAAAAAACTAGTTAAAACCAGTTATGATTAATTACCCTCTTAAAACTGAACAATAAAATACTTTGAGTACTATTTAACAGTAAGGTTTTTTGTTATAGTGCTTACCCGCACTTTGGGTAGTTTGGTTAAAGGCAGGTTTGGATAAACTGTAATGTTACCCCTGTAGGTGGAGCCACCGGCGCTATAGTCCGTAAGAGGTCCCAAAGATTTTCGGTTGAACCGACTAAGGGTTTCGTGGCTTAGTTGGTTATAGCACACCCGTACTGAGGGTGGGGCGCGGGTTCGAGTCCTGCCGGAAATTTTTGGGAACTTATTTCATTTATTATAGTACTCTTCTTAACTGAAACAATACGGTGTAGCGCTGTTTCACACCAAATTTTTCGCACCACAAGCTAAAAGTAATAATAATTGCTTCGTTTCTCACTGTTAGATATGTATACCTATATGTGTAAGGCGAGTGCGGCTGTGCCGCACCTCGCGGTAGTTGAATAAAACAGTGTGCAGTATGCCGGCTTTCATTACGCACGTCCCGCAGTCCGCTCCCTAATCATGTATAAAATAAAATCTCAAGGAATAAAAAAGTGCATAATAAGACATACAAACCAACTGTATGCGCACAAAGCAAACGATGCAGCTGAATGCGCAGTAGCTGATGGGTGTGAGGTTACTGTACCCCAGGACGGGAAAGATATACCGTACGGCTATAGCAGTGACAATGAGTCACCATCGTCGTCTCCCGAACCAGAGGATGCACACGCGGAATCTCCGCGCAACAGTTTGTCTGAATGTGACCCAACGGTTGGAGATAGTGTTAGCACTAACGGGAACATAACGCATGGCACCGGCTCAGCACCCTCGGAACCCGGAAGTCCGCAGACGCCGTCCAACTCCACGGTTGTATACAGCAGCCCAACCGAGACGCCGTCCAACTCCACGGTTGTATACGGCAGCCCAGCCGAGACGCCGCCTCCACCACCGCCGCCGCCTCCGAGCTCCATGGCGCTCGCTAGCCCTACTGTATTCAGCACACCTCAGCGTCACCCACCCACGAATGATGATAATGACGATCATCTCCACACACCTGAGCCTGGTCGCAGTCGCAGAGATAGGCCAGTAGTAGATTATAAGAAATACTTCTAAATTATTCATTTTGCTTTTGTTAATCGTTTATTTCCTCGGAGGGGGAAAAGTGTTAGATATGTATACCTATATGTGTAAGGCGAGTGCGGCTGTGCCGCACCTCGCGGTAGTTGAATAAAACAGTGTGCAGTATGCCGGCTTTCATTACGCACGTCCCGCAGTCCGCTCCCTAATCAAATATAAAATACTCACCAGCTGTTTTTAAAATTTTCGTTCCAACCCACAAATGTATAAAAAAGTTTAAGTTAACTTAAAGTTTGGAAAGGTACAGTCAAAGATAAAAACACAATTATTTATTGTACAATTCCTGAAGAGTCTCGATAATGTTCATAGCATGTACCAGGGATGCAGAACTTACGAGGAGCTTAGCGTAACACAGTTCTCATCACGAACATTGCGTCACGTGTGTGACAGCCGACAAATTTTGTTGCGGCACGCATAATAAACTAGCAGGCCTGTTGTTATTACTAGGCCTAAGCCTTTCGTCATATATGCTATTCGCCTAGATCTTTCTCTATTTAGCCTTAGAGCGCTAGCACATGTGTTTGTGCTACGTGCAACCCACACAAATAAATCCTATCTAACAAGATACCCAGTTCCAAATCTGTCCCGATCACAGCATTAAATGATCGCCATCTCCGGGACTTATTCCGAACACGTATAGAATCCACATTTATGCCAACTCTTCAGTAAGGCTGTAGGGGTACCAAGGACTGGTTATAAAGAGCGCTGGCAGAACTCTGCTAAAATCACTTCACTAAGACAGACGTATCGTCGTAAAATTGTTCAAAGATGAAAGAAACTAGAGTCTACTGGCTAGCTAGACGGTCATTATAAACGTTTATAAGTAGTGTTTGACCCGTATCGTCGTAAAATTGTCCAAAGACGAAAGAAACTAGAGTCTACTGGCTAGCTAGACGGTCATTATAAACGTTTATAAGTAGTGTTTGACCCGTATCGTCGTAAAATTGTCCAAAGACGAAAGAAACTAGAGTCTACTGGCTAGCTAGACGGTCATTATAAACGTTTATAAGTAGTGTTTGACCAACATTTTTCATAGATGTTGATGTCATTTTGCAAGCGTCACTATTATCTTCTTCTTCATCGTGTTCTTCATTACAGGTCGTGCCCACTTTGGAAAGCCTTAGTTGAGGAGTTGACCAGCTGCTTCCACGCCACCCTATCTTCGGCTTGTCTGAGAGCAGTGGTCGCTGGGAGTCCCGTAATTTCTTTCACAATGTCAGACCAGCGGCTTGGTGATCGGCCTCGTGGTCTTTTCCCATCCACCTTGGGGTTCTTCTAGCTATATGACCAAAGTAGCTTAAGACACGTTTAATCTATTCTCAAACAGCTAAACATTGAAACCAAGCTCTCTACCATTTGTTACCAACGCGTTGGTAACAAATGGTAGAGACGTTGGTTTCAATGTTTAGCTGTTTGAGAATAGATTTGTTGGTTCTTTGGTCACTATTATAACACTAGCAAATTTACGTCAACTTTTGGTTACGCCTACATAATGTCAATAAACTACATGCTGTATGGCATCACGTCTTCATATCGACTTAATTTTTGTCTTCTGTCTTGTCGTTTTGAATTGAAGTCCATAGATGAAAGAAACTCACAAGATAGTGCGTGCGGTGCTATTTGCACGGAGAAAATGATAGAATGGTTTCAACCTTGAAACATTTTACACACGCACTTTTGGAGAGAACTCCACATGTAGTTTCTTTCAACAAAGGTAAAATGCTAAAATATGTCATTCTGAGATAATAAGATTGTTATTGTGAAGCGATTATTCAAGAGAAATTAGGGCCCTGGTGACATGTATTTTTCTAATCAGAAATTTAAATATTTATTTCTTTGATTATACAAAATAAGCACTCAGATAAGTCAAGGTTTGCTGTCGCTTATTGTTAGTCTAGTCAATTATGTCTAAATTCAACATTTATAAAATCAGGTTTTAAAGGATGGATCTGAATTTTGAAGATCTTGGATAATTGTTTTGCTTAGCATGTATTATCTATTCGACTTTTAACTGGTTGAAGCATTAAGACTATAATAAAATAGAAACCTTGAAGAAAACTTAGTGATTTATAAATAAATAAATAATGCTGGACAATTCACACAGCATTATCTAGCCCCAAGCTAAGCAGAGCTTGTGTTATGGGTACTAGATAACTGATAAACATAATATAATACAATACATAGATAGATATTTTTTATTATACATAGAAAACGACCAGAACACCCTGAACCAATGTCTGCAGATCGTACACACATTTGTCCCGAGGCGGGAATCGAACCCGCAACCTCCTGCGTCGCAGGCAGACCTTCGCCCGCCGCGCCACAGAGGTCGTCGATTTATGATAAAAGTGGACTTGGAATTTGAAAAGTCATTTTGGGTTTTCGTCCAAAGATGTACGTATGAACAAGGTACAAAAAGCATTGCATGGTGCTCCATGCAATGCTTTTTGTACCTACCTTGTTTTGCGCTTTTTGCGCCGGGCACGTAAACATCCTCTTGAGACCTAACAAAAATCCACTTCAACGCAAAGTTAGAAAGACTCAACGATTCAGTTTCATTCATTTGTTTCCCATAAGCAAATTACATTGCGCATAAGAAAATCTCAAAAATAAATTGAAGTAATAGGTAGATATACTTAAACATAGTACCAACCGAAAGTAAAAAATAATGGTTATCTCATGAGATGTCGTTAATAAAAAATTGTGATCTAAGAGACAAACCTTCATGTGATAATTGACTCTCTCGGTGTGGTGCTTTTTGATGGTGCTCCTAAAGGCTTTCTCGCCAAGATCGGCAATATTGGCTGGCAATACATTATAAAATCGAACACTTAACTACAAAAGATTTGCTCACTTACGCTGGTCCCGTCTGAAGAAACACTAACATAACCCTTTTTTCTCATCATATTTGCGATAACTTAAACATAATTATTATAAAATAAAATAAAAATGTTTAGGATAAATAGCGGTAATACTATAATCATTATTATATATTTTTATTATTAAATTCGAAGACATCATAATTTTTTTCTCGACAATTCTGTGTCGTGTAATTCAGTGACCGGATTTACCTATGCTTGCGCAAGCCACCAGTCACGCTCTAGACTGTTTTCCGCCCAGTGCAACCCAACCTTTTTTCCTCCTGCATAATATACGAGGCAATGCAACTGCAGCACTTTGCTGCATACAAATTAGTTGGTCTCATATTTTGCTGACAAAGTTTGGAAGATGACACCATTTTGGGGTTATTTCTGTCGCACTTCGCTGTTTTATTGGGGGTTAGAGTTGGTGCGGAATTTTAAAAAGGACTTTATTTCTCGTTTTGAGCCTAAAAAAGTATAAAAAACTTACATTGGAATCAATTATCCAAAAGTGAAGAAAGAACTAAAAGAAGCAACCTACATTAGTATGCTATTTGATTCAGAAAATGAAGATAAGTTTTTTTTTCTTTTTTCGTAGGTGAAGTTGGTTTTTTTGGGTCCGTACCCCAAAGGGTAAAAACGGGACCCTATTACTAAGACTTCGCTGTCCGTCTGTCCGTCTCTCGCTTTGCTCGTGATTTATTCCAGAATCTTGAGATCCGCTCGAGGTTCAATAAAGCCCGTGACGTAAGACACTGCTTTACGCACTAGGTGCATAATCTACTAATAATCGTTTCCAGAAACAACGCGAACAATGCTGCCTACAGAAACTAGTTTAACATAATCTAAAACAAAAGCCTCATAACATTGCTGTGCCTGTCAACCCACAACCCCATAAAAGTTTACCACAAGATACAAAGTCTCAGGATTCTTGCTCAGGAATTTTAAGGTAGGTATTCGTGGCATACTTCAAGTTAATTCAGTAGAATGACTCAAAGTGTCCCCTTTCATCTAAGTTGACGAATTCCATATGGGGTACCACTCGCTATGGTCGCAAAGATGTAAGAAGTTATATAGAGGCTTCACCCAGTGAAGCAAGTTCATCATCAGCATCATCAACTTGCTTTCCTTTGGTATTTATCTACTTTGTTTCTTTGTTTCTAAAAACGTTACGTTACGCCATGTAGCGAATGTTACATGGCGTAACGTAACGTTTTTTATAGTGAGCGTTCGTGTAGTCAGTACGGGGAAAAAGGGGCTTGCTACGAGCAACCCGATGGATTAGACTCATATTATACAGTAATATTAAAAAATAAAAATGAAAAGAGCTTTATTCCATATCACGTCGCATCACACACAAAGTCATTAGTACATTTGGATCCGGTCTGCTACGGCCAATTCCTTAGACGGCCACCACCCAAATTACTTGTTCGGCCATTTCCCCGAACGACCACTGGTCAACCACGGCCACTTCTTTAGACGGCCACCACCCAAATTACTTGTTCGGCCATTTCCCCGAACGACCACTGGTCAACCACGGCCACTTCTTTAGACGGCCACCATCCAAATTACTTGTTCGGCCATTTCCCCGAACGACCACTGGTCAACCACGGCCACTTCTTTAGACGGCCACCATCCAAATTACTTGTTCGGCCATTTCCCCGAACGACCACTGGTCAACCACGGCCACTTCTTTAGACGGCCACCACCCAAATTACTTGTTCGTCCATTTCCCAGTTCGATTTTCAAACAAAAATAATAATAAAATAATAATAATAATGCTGGACAATTCACACAGCATTATCAAGCCCTAAGTAAATCTGAGCTTGTGTTATGGGTACAATAAAATGCACAGATAGATTTTTTATTATACATAGAAAATGACAAGAACACCCGGAAGAAATAACTGCAAATCCTGCCAGAAAACCAGCGTTATACAACTTTTGGTAGAGCAACATTAAGCAGAGGTGGGGCCTATTGGTTCACTGGGCAAGTACTTGTTGTTTATAGAAGGTAGGATAATTCTAAAATACCTGTATAAAGTGTTTGCCTTTGTGCGCCAGTAAATAAATTTCTTTCTTTCTTTTTCTTTTGATTTTTTGGTAGTACCTATAGGCCCTTAAACCAAAAAATTCACGATAAAAAACCGAATCTAGCGTCCATGAAAGACAAATTAAGACTAACATTAATTATTAAGTAGATTGTTTGCAACAGTCTGCAGTTAGCTCAATTGTTTCAATTGTAAATACTAATTTTAATTTAATTCTTTTATTTGTTTTTTTTTATAATATTAACAAAGATAATTACAATCACATAAAAGAATTTAATTAAAATTAGTATTTACAATTGAACCAATTGAGCTAACTGCAGACTGTTGCAAACAATCTACAAGTAGCTCAATATATCACCATATATATGGCTATATCTCCGCGGGGTACCGATGGTCTACGGGTTTTCAAAAAATTATCTGAGCGTCTGGTCGAAGCGACGCGTGACCCGAGAGCTGGTGAGTATCTGCCGCAGCGCATCAGCATTGCTATACAGCGGGGCAATGCAGCTAGCGTCTTGGGCACGCGCGCGACTGGTATTGATATGGATCAGTTGAGCTATTTATTTGATTGTAATTTTCTTTGTTAATAAAGATTAGTAAGCAAGTTGCAAGACATGAAATTATTAAACCTAGACCCAAACAAACATAATCCGCTACCTTATACATATGGCGAAACTTCGCTCACTACGACAACATAAGTCGTTGCCATAAAGGTCTATCTATGTATAGAATTCTTGCTCAAAAGTCACTTCCTTCACACGGCCGCCGTTCAGAGTTCTTACGGAAATATTAAACAACACCAACCCTTTACTAAAAACCGTAAAAGGTTCAAAGAAAAAGAGCGTTATTTCACATTATGCAGGGCTAAGGGTCGGAAATCCGTGACGACAACACGCAAATACAAAGGGCTCTCTACTTGCATAAACAATTTATCAAATCGGAAATTGAACCCTGAGGGCTACAATAGAATTGGGTCAGTGATACGGCGGGTATCGACAGGTCTCACTCAAACGTATTATTCATTAACTTTGGTCGGTGCCTGCAGTCCCAAGTGTGCGGAGATCCCTTTTCATTTGAAAGGCGTAGGTTTGGTTGGACCTTTTGGACTCCAATGAGCATCGAAAAGAGTATAATAATCCTTCTTTATACTTCGTTAAAGAATGAGGCGTTTTCTATCTAAGGCCCGTATTATGAAAGCTTCCCCAAGCATTACTTAAGCAGTCATTACGTGATCTCTACTCAAGCGTTAATTACTCAAGTAATGCTTGGTAACCGTTCAATAATATGTCTAAGCAGTTACTCGAAGGCGTGGACGGAGGAAATCCGCTCTTGACGGCTACTTGAGTGAGTGTAGATTTTGACATGAGCTCCCAAGCATTGTTTGAAAATTAGTATTTACTCAAAACTAGACATAAGCATCACTCAAGCAGAGCTCGATGACTGAGCATGCTTTCATAATACGGGCCTAAGTATACTAATATTATAAAAAGGAAAGATTAGTTTGTTTATTATTATTATTTTAATACACAGGCAGCTCTTAAGCTGATGCGTGCATATCATAGTCTTTGTCAGTGCACTTTAAATGTTTGTCCAGTCTATTTTTAAAAGAGTTCACTGAGAGGACACTGATCACTGATTCCGGTAACCGGTTCCAAGTCTTCACAACGCGATTTGGCAATATGTAATTGGTTTGAATTGAATAGGCTCCGAAACTACTGGACCGATTTGAAAAATTCTTTCACCATTAGAATCCTACATCATAGGCTAGGAATATACTCGTGCGAAGCCGGGGCGAACCGCTAGCAGAAAATTAATTTAAAACAGTTTGGCCAGGCTTTTCAGGTGTCTGCTAAGCTGTCAAATTAATTATGAAATAGATTCTTTGAGAAGGTAAAATCTATCATTGTATTAATGTGCGAATGGTAGGTACCAACTTTATTGACCTCTTATTCGACTTCGTTTAAATTTGGTTCACTCTTTTTTATTTTAAGCTTTGTTCAAAAAAATTTAGAACCAAATTTAAACAAAGTCGAGTACTGATATGTTGGTACCTACCATTCGCACATTAATATAATTCTTAGATCATTTTTATATCCTAACCGTCAATTTTGACGGCAAGATGAAGAGTGTGAGTTTGAGGTCCTTACACAGTAAATAAATAATGCCGGATATATCACACAGCATTATCTAGTTACGTAAATTTTACGTAAATGTATATACACGCTAAGTCACCTACATCCCTGTTGATATCTAGAGCCTTCACAGGACAGGGAAACCGCTGTGACACTGTCAATCAGCGCTGTGTATGTGGTCTCGATACATCTATTGTAACAAGCCTAGAGCGTATAGGCTACGTAGGTATCTAATCTACTTAGTTATTAATGAGATCTAGTACACTTTGGTCCAGCGTTGAGAGGAAATAGTAACTGACATCATCATCATCATCAGCCTACATTAGTCCACTGATGGACAAAGGCCTCCCCTAATGAGCGCCATAGCGCCCTGTCTTCAGCTTGAAATCGTTATCCCACCTGGTCAGAGGGCGTCCTACACTACGTTTGCCGAGTCGCGGTCTCCACTCAAGAACACGTTTACCCCAGTGGCTATCGGTTCTTCTCGAGACCGGCCCAAAGAGACGTGAAATTATGTCCTACGCCATGACACTTGCTTACTTGTACAAACTAAAGTGAAAAGTCAAAAATCCGCCTTTGCTAACGCTATGCCTTCCTATAGAACCGTACCCTTCGATACCTATTCCATGTTCAATGATTCAGAAACAGTCAGAAAGTGTGAATTTCCCTTGAATTTCCTTTCAAAGTAACGCTTAGTTGTTCAGAACTATTTCCTTTTAGCTAATCATTTAAAACCGCTAAAGCCTTCAGCTTCGGGTCAATGGCTTGGAAATCTTGAGCATAATAGTTCCGGTTTTTACCTGACTGATCAAAGAAAACCGACTCGAGAAATATCTGCTTACGTAATAAATAACTTTCGTCTCTAGCTAGAAAAATTCTCAATTAACTTAACTTTAAGGTTTTAGAAGCTTTTCTACCGAGTTTGTTGGAAAGTTGAGAAAATCTGTGATAACTAATAAAGTTCGTAAGAAAATATTGGAAGCAAATATTTTACGTGAGCTGAAAAAGGCAAGCATTTAAAAAAAATCAGATAACATTTCATAGAAGCGCGAAATAACATTTTTTTATCTACGAATAACTATTAATTAAGTAAACGTAGCATATTAAAAATATAATTATGTAACATGAACAATAAAAACGAAGAAATAGACATTAGATTATTACACACTACTGTGTGTAATAAGGTCTTAACGAATTCCAGATTCGCAATGATAAAACAAGTAATTAGCTCTAATTGACAAACAGCCGGTTTTTCATCCGCTTGTTAAAATTTGACAATAGTTTAATGTTTACTTCAGTGTGGAGAATAAATTAAAAAAAAATCACACAGCATTATGTAGCCCCAAGCTAAGCAGAGCTTGTGTTATGGGTACTAGATAACTGATATACATAATGTAATAAAATACATAAATAGATATTTTTTTATTATACGTAGAAAACGACCAGAGCACCCTGAAAAATGTCATACATTTGTCCCGAAGCAGGAATCGAACCCGCAACCTCCTGCGTCGCATACGGCATCGTCCACCGTGCCACTGAGGTCGTCCATTTATTATTCGTTAATCCCTCTAGATCTTGCTAAGCGTATCCATTATTCGGATTTCCTGTTGTTTCCCTTCCACGAAAGAAACAATCCCACTGAAGTTTTTGACAGCTCTCAATAATTAGTTTTCCCGACAAAAGTAGGTGGCCATTATGTTACACGGTCAATATTACGATCATGTTAATATCACAGATTATCCAGTGATCTTGAAATCCGTGATATGACACGCGATAATAATGAAAAATTGATATGTAAATAAAATAAATTTTAAATGATTATTTAAAAGAGTTCGGTTCGGTTCAGGAAGAAGCCCACCCATAGACTATAAATCAATTATTTATTCCTGTACGAGTCCATAAACACGAATTCACTCTGGTAAATTCAAAGACAAACGGATAATGATGGATATTATCACACGTGCATGATTATATCAATGATGTTAATGCTTGGCCAGATGTCGCCCAGTTCCGCACCGACAATAGTATTATGGGAGAACAATCATAGGCTTAGTTTTATATAAATATTGACCTGTATCTAAATCACATTATATTTAGACTTAGATAGGTAAATAATATTGTATTACATTTTAAGGATTATACAAACTTACTAGTGGTTTGTTATTCGCTTCTACCACTAGTGGACAAAAAATTGAAGCAAACAAAGTCAATAACATTTTGTTTCTTGTTTAATAATTACTATTTGCATATGTGCTTTTTTGTAAGCCTAAAGAAATAAAGTTATTGACTTTTGACGTGTAATAGCCCAATTTCATTACATGCGATCCTGCGATACTAAGATCGTGATGTTATTGACGTATAATACGCCCCAATTATCAAAGTAGGTACCTACCAATGAAATTCTTCGCAACTGTCAACTTTCTTTGATGTGCATTGTCTTCTTCATCAAGGTTTTGGCACAAGAAGAAGGATATGGGTGAATAGGTATAGGGCATGGTTTAAATTTGATTGAAAACGAACATGCGGTTCGTACTCGTGTATGTACGAGTACGAACCGCGTTGCGCATAAACTCAAAATGTCATTCTTTATCTCACTAATCACTATCACTAATCACTATCACTAATCACTATCACTATCACTAATATTATAAACGTGAAAGTTTAGATGGATGGATGGATAGATAGATGGATGGATGTTTGTTCCTTTATCACGCCAGAACGGCAAAACGGATCTGGATGAAATTTGGCACAGAGATAGATTATAGTCTGGAATAGGACATAGGCTACTTTGTATCCCGAAATTCCTACGGGAACGGGAACTACGCGGGTGAAACCACGAAGCGCTGCTAGTTCTGGAATAAACTCAAAATGTCGACATTCTAAGCTGAAATTAAACGTCAATTATTCAGTGGCGTTCGTCTTCCAAGCCAATCTAACCTGCACGTGGTGCACCCTGCTAGAACGAACTAGGCTCAAACTAGGCGAAAAAAATCTTCATAATTTGATGACTCACATAGTTTACATTAATTTTCCATTACTTGACACTGGCAGAATTGAGTCTACCCAGACCATATTGCCAAAAGAATCATGATCATCATCGTTGAGTTAATGTTCGTCCATACATTAAATCCGTTTCTACAGGGTCCTTTTAACGGATCCGTCGCTACTGGAGGTAATGTTCACCGAGTTTACAGGACCGTTCTCAGCGGATCCATCGCTACTGGAGGTAATGTTCACACCGAGGTAATGTTCATCTCACAGCCTATAGTTATCTAGTCCTTACTCCAAGAAATTACCCCTTTCACTTGCAAATCCAAATTTCACGTGGATTCCAGAAATTTCAGGAAGTTTCCCTTCAATCTGATTTGAGAAACTTCAGGAAATAAGATTCCTAAGTGATTTTGGCTTTGTTACACGTTGAAAGATTTATTGTTAACGGAATTCTTATGTACTCGTTGATATTGTTGTGTGTTCGCATCTCCATAATCATCGTAGCCGACATACTGTCTTCCCTAATGAACCTGCGCTTTCCTTTATGTGACCTACAGCTGGTTTTTCATTTACATTTTGTTATCCAAAAGTTTAAACTATTGTCAAAAATAATAAGCGTTCGAAAAACCGGAAAAAAGTTTAATGTCCGAACATAGCTGTATAATAATGTGCTTTTTAATTATGTTTATCGAAATCTCCGTCAATTATGGATTTTAAAAGGTCCACGCTTTTCTATAGTGAACGATCCCGAGGTGGTCCTTCAAAAAATTTTACCTGAGAAATTCATATTTCCTTCAAAAGTTAAAAAAAAATGTTTAAACGCTAAGAAATTTGAAGTCAGTTTTAATTTTCACACGAAATAATCGACGATCGACATCTTATGGCGCAGCAGCGGACTAAGTTCCGCCTGAGACCAGAGCGTTAAAATTACAAAAATGGTTTTTTCGAAGGTTCTGTCTACAGACAGACAACCAGCTAAGTAGGTACTCTTTTTGCGTCGTAATAAAAACGACCAATTTTATAATTTTAGTGTGAATGGTAAAAAGAACCAAAAACGTGCTCAATGGTTCGTGTAAAGATAGTCACTGCTGTTCCATCGCCACCAGGCTCTTTCCAAACTTGGCTGGACGCTATATCAGGCATCTTAATTTATTTTTTTGTTTGGTTTTATGTTATAAACAACTTTAAAAAATTTTGTGACACACGGAAAAAGTTCTTTTGATTTTTAAAATTTTCTTACCAATTTTTTTATTCAAGTGTGAATGCTTGTTTAGTCAGGGTCGCGACTCGTGGTCCCACTAATTTGACCCACTGGTGAACTTTTAACCTTTTTTTATGTTTCTCTTATGTGAGTTAGTTTATTTCATACATTACAATCCATTGATAAAGAAAATACAATAATAATTACAACTAATATTTACACCTAAATCTATTTTCTAAAAATCTAAGCCGTCACCAGAAGGCAAAGTGCCCAGAATGCTGGCAGCATTGCCACGTTGAATGGCAATGCTAATATATATATATATATTTTTCTCCTATTATTTTATTTAATAAAAACGACCCCATTTCACCAATCTCGTAGCCAACCGTACACACTTCTCTGCGGATGTGGTCCTCAAAACTTGGAAGCAGTGGTCCAGATTAATTAAAACACTGGAGCGGTTCCAAAAAGGCCTTCACCGAATGTGCAATCTGACGTTCATACATACATAACTGCAGGTATGTATAGACTAGTAAGTCGTAAAGGTACTTACTTGCAGCGTACATTTTGTTCTAATGGTAGATGCCCTCAGTAGCGCAGTGGGTAAAGGTGTGCTTGAAACACAGGTGATAGAGAGTTCGATTCCCGCTTCGGGACAGATGATAGTACGATATGCAGATATTTTTAAGGTGTTACGGTGTTTTATAAAAGATATCTATCTGTGGCCGAAACCCATCATCTTAGGATACATTTACAGTGACAAAATGGCTTATAGGGTCAGCTCACACCGAGACGCCAGGCATCGAGGCATCTCGAGACGCAACGCCACAAAACTTTTGCCTTTTAGTAACAATAATGGGAAGTAGGATACCTAAACAGGTAATTTATGCATTGAATCTGTGCAACTACGAAACCCAATAACCCGGTAGATTTAAAAAACAGTACGATGGCAAAAAGACAAACAAACAGAAAAAACACAGTTCAATAAAATGCGAAGTGATTTCCGCGGGTTTCCATCAAAATCATTGTTTTATCTTGCTTGCACAGTCAAACCAAATACTGCGAACGAAGCATTTTTTATTGCATTGTAAATATAAGTAATATGGTAACACTCGGTTTCTTCTGGAGTTTATAAAAAGTATGTTAAAACGAACGCTTATTTTTATTTCTTTTGTTACTGGTGATGGCCACCATCTCCCTTGAATAAGTGATGATGTAGCCTTGGATGAAGCACGCTTTCCCAAAAGCAACGCACCCTGGATTTGAATACTTTTGTTCTCTGGCGGGAAAACAGAATGATTGGGTATACCTAATCTATTTCATGTATCAAGAAGGTCGATGCGATTCGTGACCCGAGAGCTGGTAAGTATCTGGCGCAGCGCATCAGCATCGCCATACAGCGGGGCAATGCAGCCAGCGTCTTGGGCACGCTTCCGACTGGTGTTGATATGGGTCAGTTGAGTTAATTGTACATTGTTTGCAACCGTCTGCAGTTAGCTAAATTGTTTCAATTGTAAATACTAGTTCTAATTTGTTTCTATTATTTGATAGTAATTTTCTTTGTTAATAAAACCCTGCAAGATGGCCATGTGACGTGTAGCCATATTTTAGAATGTTGGTCGTTCAACAATCGGCACCGGCAATGAATCGAATTGCGCCGTTTTGCAATCTCCCTAACCATTCTACGAACGGGCGGATGCAAATATCCAGCGGTGAATAGGTATAATATTAACGTCACGATGCATAACTTTACAACTAAATAAATAACGCTGGACAATTCATACAGCATTATCTAGCCCCAAGCTAAGCAGAGCTGGTGTTATGGGTACTAGATAACTGATATATTTATCAAGCTAACAGACAATCATTCTGTCATTGATATATCGATAAACTACTGGGTCAGAAAATGATCAGTAATTCTGATTGGAAAATAAAGATATTTGACAACAGAGCCAGGCGGTATGTATTATGTAAACTGTAGTGATTGGTTCGGATTTAATACATTATGTTCCATGATCATCATCCATTCAGCTATATGACCGCCTGTTTTATCTTCAAAAGAGGTAAAGTTTGTGAGTTTGTGAGGTTGTAACGGGTAATCTCTTGATCTACTGCACCGATTTTGAAAATTATTTTAGGTACCTTTATCAGGGTTATTCCAGTTTTCTGCCCTGAAATTTCCCCTCAAGAGGGAAAACTGGATAAAAGAAATAATCATCCAGTTTTCTCCCTCTAGGGGGAAAAATTTAATGATTATTTTTCCATTCCTGTTCCCCCCCTACACATAATATGTGTAGGGGAATGATCCCCCTTTACTGCCCCCCCCCCCCCCCCCCCCCCCAATTACTGGTTTAAATATTATTTAGACCAGTAGGTAATCATATTAACGAACCAAATTAGAGGAAACAGATTGTAAATTAGAAGTATCCGAGACAAGTGTATAAAGTAGAATAGAACACAAACAGGCCACCGGCCTTACACAAGCTCTGCGTAGCTTGGGGCTAGATAATGCTGTTTTAATTGTCCAGTTTATTTATTTATATATTATTTTGTAATTATTGGTTAGGGTAAATTCGTCATCGGTCCAGTTTTTGTGCTACTTTTAAGTTCCATACTTGGCGGGTAAATTTGTCACCGTCGAATGAAATATTATTTTTACCCGACTACCAACAGGGGAGGGTTATGAGGTTAGCACCCTATGTTTATATGTTTGTATATTTGTATGTTTGTATGTATGTGGCCGATTTCTTTGTTCCCACGTAGCGCTGAAACTACTGGTTCGATTTCAACAAATTATGTATCGATTGATTCGTCTCAATACCCCGATGGTTATAGGCTATAGGATTTAGGGCTCCGACCCCGAATAAGCCTTCAAAACGCGTAATAAAGTTTAGGTAGCCGCAGGCTGCAGGCCCCATAGAGAAAAACTACCTATTTTCATTTTCAACTCTATGCCTATCAAATATGACCGATACGTCATTCTATTTTGTCAATGTAAATGTTTCAAACTTTTATAACTTTCACGTAGTCGGGTTGTAGTTTTTAACTTTATCTTGTTTATGGGTAAATTCGTCATCGGTTCCTCCATCGTTACCTTTGATGAAAGAAACTACAGATGAAGGGACTCGTGTCAAAACTGTCAAGGTTGAATCCAGTCTACAAATATTCCTAAAGTCAATTCCTCCCCCCCCCCCCCCCCCAATTAAATTCTTAAATGTTCCCAGCTGGTTTTATACTATGGACCTAAACATTATGTTTAACGTTTGGTCTTTTGTGTAATGTTCCGACAGGTTTTATCGTAAGGAAACAAAGAAAACATCAGATGTATCCGTTCATAAAACTTTACGGGCAAGTTTTATCTTACTACCTCCTCGTTAACTCTATGGTTGAGTGAGACTAGACTAGCGATCGATTAATTTGTATGTAGGTATGTGAATTGACGTCAATAGAGTTTCGTTAAAAACTTTTTAATGCGTAATTATTATTGAAAAAGCTTCAAAAAATACATAGGTACTAATCAATGCGATACAAGGCAGGACCCAATCGTTTCAAAAATGAAAAAAAATATCTAAAACATACAAAACAACAACAATTTTTTTTAAGAATAAAGCTAATATGTTAATGTCTTCAAAATCACATAAACATTTTACCTAGATTTAAATCATAACATTTGTTAAAAATTTGTATGGAATAAAATTAGCTACGACGACACGGGAACCATTCGTTTTTATAAATATAGTGTCAAAATCAAAAATTCTTTATTTCCATAAATACAAAAATATACACTAAGAAAAGGTCAAATTCTTAAATAAAACACTGACATGGAAATAAAGTGGTACCTACTTTTGATTTCTGTCGGCTTTGGTGTTTTTATATAGTCAACTGTACTATATATTGTTTGATTTACCAGTTTTACCAGTGCACAGAATTGTTATATTTTGTATGAGCGTTTCTAGTAAAAAAAAACGAAAATTTTTCATCATCTTTTTATGAGGTTTTTCGAAGGAAGTCGCTTTCACGACGTACAAGTAGCTTTGTTGTTTAAGTATAAACTTTTGTTTAAAATTATACAGTTTTCGATTTATTACTCGTAAGTACTTTGTTTATCCTTTTAGTCCTCATCAAAAATACTATCTAGCAATAAAAAATCTCAAAATGAACATTTTCCTTTCAAAATATCAATTTACACCGAGAACCTGAGCCTAAACAGATTTCTATCTCAGGATCCGATAAATTCCCCTACGCCACATGGTTAGTGCCATGGTTCTAACAAATTTAAACTTCTTTCAACTTGTTACAGCTAACCGAGAGGGTTGGGGCTGCTGACTCCAACGATGATTATGATAATGTTAGAACTAACCGATAAGGTGAGAGGTAACCCAGAGGGCTGCAATGATACTCCAACCCTTATTGGTTCGCGACTGGTTTACTAAATAGATTAAAGTTAAGATGAAGGTTCAATGCGGAATTACAAACATCACGTAGTGCTAGTCGACATTGTGCTACCTTTAAAGGAAGTTAAGTAACCTTGACATCACACACATAGCTTCAATAACACTCTACTTCGTACACAACTTTTAACCTTCAAAACAAAAAAAAAATTTAACCTCATCGAGTTCAAATTCTTCATACCTATTTTGTGACATGACAGCCCTTGAATTCGGTTAAGCGCTTGAACCAGATCAGCTTTATTTCGGTAAAACGTGCTGAACTAGTGTACAGTGCTGAGTTTATGTTTACATTCAATTGCAACATGAATAAACGATTATAATAAATTTTCCTAAGATATACAAAATGAAACAGATATAATCATCATTATCGTCAGCCTATATTGGTCCACTGCTGGACATAGGCGTCCCCTAATAGCTCCCTGTCTTCAGCTTACCGCATCCAGCATCTGTCAGGCAGTATTTCACAAATCGTCATCCCACCTCACCCCCAACGAATAAATTAACGAATAAATTAACAAGTTGTGATGTCACAAAACACTTCTTTTCACAACTAAAATAGTAGGTAAAGCTTACAGAACCTCGTTTAACCTCCATTCAAGGGACTCACTTCAAGTTCTTCTTTTATTATGTTGGCCAAACCTGACGGTAATTTAGTGTAGCCATTTCAAGAAAAAAAGATTGTCTTAAAAAAAATATATAAATTTCAGAACTTTTTCTTTCAAATTAGTAATAGTCTGTAGATAAACATTTTCAGTTTTTTATTTATTCGCCCCTGCGTTTTTATTCACCCCGTTTTACCAATATGGTCGCAAATAACGAAACTTGAACGCGTTCTATTGCAACGGTGAAATTAGACCTTAGTTACAAACCACGTAAATAATCACATAGCCATGTAGCTTCTAAAATCTAGGCTACATTAAATCACTTTGAGAAGCTGCCTCTGAAATGAATAACTCAGACTGGAGGGAGCCATTCTTCAGGGTCTTACAGGGTGCAAGGTGTGATGGAAAAGTTGGAGATTCGATAGATTTTAGGGATTTCTAAGATAGCAGGTTGTTAAGAGGCCAACCTACCGTGTTTGCTTGTCAAACTAGGACTAGATCTCAGCACTAACAGGATTAAAAACTCGAAATACATAAAATTCTATTTTTTTTGGTACCTTCAATGTGAAAACACGATTATGAAAAAAGTACGATAGAAAAAATCATGAAATTGTACTATTTTGCACATAATTTGATCAAGATCTCAGGAACCCTGCAGTCTATTGAAATGACTTATGTTTTAATTCGTAGATTATTACTAATTACTCGGTTCCTTCTAACAATTTTTTCATATGTTGTGTAGTTTTCTTGTAAATAAGCAAAAACTCCATTTTTGCACTTGCGCCGTTCCAAAAAAGCATGTTCTGTCCCGCTCCTTTAAACGCGAAATCCCATACCTATCCTTTTCACAAAATGGCACGCATTATGTCCTCCTATAATAATAATAATAATCATTTATTTCAGACTATAGAACAGTTACAGATCTTATTTTAACTTATTCTACGGTCCATAGTAATATATACCTTAAAACTAACATACATACAATATTAAAAACTAAAATTAAAGACGCCTATAAAACCGATTACTAACTGATGTTGCGGGATGTAATTTAACGTGTTACAAAGCGAGCATTCGTGTAGTCAGTGCGGGGAAAAGTTGCGCTCGCAACGGGCAACGAGACGGATCTTAACACACAGCGTAACGTATCACGCTCGCTGCGAAAGGTACTTATAGATTACTTACGCCACCTACGCTCCGCAACAACCCCGTACCCGTACTCGTAAAAGCAAAATCGAAGTGTTTGATTCGTTTTCGTGGAAACACTAACCCAATGCAAGCGACATAAGAGTGGTTTTGCACGAAAACGAATCAGAAACTTCAATTTTCCTTTACCCAGTAGGAAACCAGTCGTAAAACTTGTCAAATACCTGTCTCAAACATTCTTTCGTTCACACTTAATAGCTAACAAGTATTAGACATGTAAAAAACGCATCTGCGGTTGCACTGACGTCTACGACATGTTTTAAACATGACTGATACATTGATTGCGTTCTCGCTACAAAAAACAGGCGTGTTTTAGACAAGTATTGTTAATTGGTGAAAACGAGGGCCGTCTAATAGTAGTTCAAAACAATTTTTACACTCTATTCATCTCTGTTGAATTAAGTATAATACTATTTACATTTTACAAAAAACTTGTTCAAAACATGTAGACAACCAGAAGTTCACAAATGCATCTTACATACAAATTTTGTATACAACATGTTCTAAACATGTATACAAGTGAGAACAAAAAACGAAAACATTACCAATCTTGTGAAATACATGTTTTATACCTTGGTGAAAACAGGGGGTAAGCAATTATACAACACATAATAAAAAAGGACAACATACATAAACATTCATAAACATAATCCCTAATCATCAAATCATTCAGTACCTCAAACTTTGTCGTCATAAACGTATGTACAGGGCGTCCCACGGATATCCCACATCTAGGGAAAGTACCTTGAATATTGTAGATGGAACATTTTACTGAAAGAAGACATTATTTGAATTTAAAAAACAATTTCTACTAACTAACTGCATTCATAGATATTTAAATAATTACATGGTTGAACCGGGAATCGAACCCGTTACACTAGAAAAATAATCACCTGTAGCTTTATCGTAATGATCGAAAGGCTTCATAAGGATTATTTTTTGTAAATTAACATAGTGTCAGAAATAAAAGCCTTTCGATCGGTTCGATTCCCGGTTCAACCATGTAATTATTTAAATATTTATGAATGCAGTTGAAATTGTTTTTTAAATTCAAATAATGTCTTCTTTCAGTAAAATGTTCCATCTACAATATTCAAGATACTTTCCCTCCATGTGGCTCATCGGTGGGACGCCCTGTATAAAACAAAATGATAATATTCCTGTTAGAACCCAAAACGCTTGTTTGTGCAGGCGATTTATCACGGCGTGTATTAGGGGTCAAACTTTCCCATATGCTCCCTTGGGGGTAAAAGTTGCGAATAAAGTTTACGGGAATTGCTCTGTCGGTTTGTTTGGTTTTAAAATATTAGAACCTCTTTAGATTGTACGTACAGTGAAATTTTCTACAAACAGGCTTTATAGTTCTTGCATGGGAGCTAGTGAGCTGGTGATGCTGGACAATTCACACAGCATCATCTAGCCCCAAGCTAAGCAGAGCTTCTTTTATGGTTATAAGATAACTGATACTTAATACATGACGTAGATAAAGACCCGACGATATAGTCACTATGGCTGAATCGCTGGAAGACCTTAACAAGATGCTCAAAGACCTCTACACTGTTTCCGAACAGGTGGGTCTTAAAATGAACATAGGTAAGACAAAAAACATGTCGAATGCCCATGCCGCACCCATATCAGTCCACGCTGGAAACGATGTTTTCGAAACTGTTGATCACTATGTCTGCTTAGGCCAAATGGTCCAACTAGGTAAATCCAATTTTAATAAAGAGGTCAGCCGTCGAATCCAACTCCAATAGGCAGCGTACGGGAGGGAAAGGGAGAGCCTCAAGAAGAAAGTCTTCAATCGATGTTAGAAAAAAAGGTGAGATCATCCGGAACCATTCAACCGTGGATGTCGTAAAAGTCGACTAAGGGAACAGCATTTTTGACTGTATTTTTAACTGATGCTGATGAAAAGGTGAGATCATCCGGAACCATTCAACCGTGGATGTCGTAAAAGTCGACTAAGGGAACAGCATTTTTGACTGTATTTTTAACTGATGATGATGAAAAGGTGAGATCATCCGGAACAATTCAACCGTGGATGTCGTATAAGTAGTCTAAGGGAACAGCATTTTTATTATATTTTTAACTCTTCGACCTTGATCACCCATCTGTCTGGCAAACGTTGTGATAGTGGGGAGGCATGTTCGTTCACTCAAACACTTCGGGTGGCTGAGCCCCAAGAGTATGTTTCTATAGAAAAAATATCTTACTTAACTTCAGAACTGGCAAAGCTTTAACTAAGTACTTACCGTTTAACTAAGTACACCGTCTACCACTTTTTCGATCACTTCTTGTCCATCCTAAGGTTGCCTGGAAGAGATCGCTCATAGCGATAAGGCCGCCCATTGTACATTATCTCTACTTGTCTATGTGTTCTGTTGTATATTAATAATTTGGTGTGCAATAAAGTATATTTGTATTGTATTGTATTGTACTTACCTACATTCTGGACACGTGGACCTTTCCACATTTCAAAAAGGTTCAAGGATTTTCAGCATTGTTTCAAAACCAGTAAAACTTTTTCAGATAAAACCGAGCGTATGAACTAGTCGCAAAACATAATAAAGTTAAGTTGAAAAGCGGAAAATATACTTACGAGCAGGAAATTTGGCCGCCACCGGCGAAATTGGGTTTCGGTGTTTTTAAACTTTCAAGTACGTTTATATTTTCAGGAAACACGTGGTAGAAAATTGTCAGATTGTACTGGAAACGTTCGATCCTTTCGTTTTTGAGAATGTATGAAATTGAAAAACAAAAACTGTAATCAAAATTTGTGAGTTTTGAAGAGTAACATAGATTTAATAGCAATTTATTGCAGTTTGTAATTTATGGTAACTAGACAAAAGTATTACTTTTCAGTAGTAATATTCTTTTTTTTTTCAATTAATTCAGTACGTGGTTATTTTTGTGATTCCCTATTAGCTAAGTGATTATTTTGTAATATATTATTTTTTAAATGATATGTAAAACCCAGTTTTAGGCAAATATCAAATGTGGTCAAATTGTATTCTGGACGCGGACGGTCCAAGACCGACATAACAAAAAGTTTAAATAACTAAACATAACATAAAAGACACATTTTGTAAGCTGGGAGGGCTTACAAAAAGAAATGCAAAAAGTCAGGATCATTTCCAGTTTTTCCAGTTATCATTATCAATTCCTTTATGTGAGTAACTTCTATGAAATCAAATAATATCACCAAAAAAAAAATTATATGTACAAAGGTGGCAAACAGTCGTGCGGCCCACCACTTCCACGGGACCTGAACCCGCAACCTTTCCTCAGTACTGGAATGCGCTAACCAATAACGCCACGAGGTCAAGTGACGTAGGAATCGAAAAAGAGTATGTGGGCTTACATACTATGATAAAAAAAAGCAATGAAATAAGTTCCCAAAAAAATTCGGTTTAGGCGGGACTAGAACCCGCGCCCCATACCCAAAGTGCGGGTAAGTAAAATATCAAAAAAACCTTAAAAATAGGAGGCCTTAGGATTAATAACTTGTTCATTTACTCTGGAGACGTAGGTATGTGTCCCGATGAGTAACTCCCCAGTCCTCTTCTGCCGTCTAAAACCTCTGCCACCTAAACCAGTTCAACTCAAACAATCTCATTGACAACTAAATAACTTATAACTGACGACGTAACGTCTTAGCGCTTCAACTAACAAACTTTAGTCGTATTTAGAACGAGACTTGGCGTAACGACCACAATACAATACAATACAATATACTTTATTGCACACCAATTAATTACAAAATACATATATCACAGAAAACAAAAACAATAACAAATAATGTACAATGGGCGGCCTTATCGCTAAGAGCGATCTCTGCCAGGCAACCTTAGGATGGACAAGAAGTGATAGAAAAAGTATAGACGGTGGCGTGTAAATAGAATACTTTTAGAAAATATATATTCTATATACATAACTATTACATAGATACCAATATGTATACACAACATACGTATATATTATTATTTATCATAAAATATACTAAATAATATAATAATAAATAAATTACTTAAATATTTGATGTTGAGGTTAAGAAATGTTCGTAGACCATATTTTTGAATGTAGGGAGAGACTTAGCATGTCTGATGGAAGTGGGTAAAGCATTCCACAGCTTTATGGCGTATACAGTAAAGGATGAGCTATAGGAGTGGAAGGGGCGGAGAGTTTTCAATTGGAGTGTGTGGGTTGAGCGGAGGGAGCGATCATGGGTTTTGTGGAGGTATTCAAATCGTTCCTTGAGGTAGCGAGGTGTGTTAGGGATGAAAAGGATAGAATATAGAAGGGAAAGAAAGTGTACGTCCCGGCGATGACGGATGGGTAACCATTTTAGCTTTAAGCGGTACTCTGTGATGTGATCATACTTGCGCAGACCGAAGATGAAGCGTATGCAGAAGTTTTGAAGCCGCTCAAGCTTGTCAAGCTGTGCTTGGGTTAGATCAGGATAGCTGGCGTCGGCGTAGTCGAGGATAGGAAGTAAAAGTGACTGAGCAAGCGCAATTTTGGTGGATGTTGGTAAAAAGTTTCGCAAACGTCTGAGCGAAACCGCCGAGGCAAAGGTCTTTCGGCTAACTTCGGCCAACTGGGGTCCCCAGGAGAGCTGGTTATCTATAAGAATCCCCAAGTTTTTAACAGTTTTACTGATTTCAACCTGGACGTTATCAAAAAAGACTGGGGGAAGGTGAGCCCAATCAATTCTAGACATCATTCGCGAGCTACCAATTACGATTGCCTGGGTTTTCGTGGGGTTTACTTTCAGCCCATGTTTATTGCTCCAATCAAGAATGATGTTTAAATCGTCGTTGATCCTACAGATGGCTTCCCCTAATCGATCTACTGGAGCCTGGGTATATATTTGTAAATCATCTGCATAAAGGTGGTAGGAAGAAGAGAGTTGTTTGGAGATGGAATTAATGAAAATAGCGAAGAGGAGTGGAGATAGAACGCCGCCCTGGGGTACACCGGCACTCAATTGACACCAGGAGGAAACGTTATCGTCAATGCTAATGCGTTGCCGGCGACCAAACAGGTAACTATGAAGCCAGTGAATTACATTTGGAGAGATGTTAAGAGAGCGAAGGATACCTAACAGAATGTCAAAATCAACGTTATTAAAGGCACTACTGAAATCCAGAAGGGAGAGAACTGTTGTCGATCCGTTCCAGATACCATCTCTTATGTCGTCGGTGATTTTGATGAGGGCTGAAGTAGTGCTATGGCCTGGGCGGAAACCGGACTGGTAAGGATTAAGGAGGTTATTAGAATTGAGGAAGAGACTGAGTTGTTGGTGCACAAGTCGTTCAAGAACTTTAGATAAGAAAGGCAAGATAGAGATGGGACGGAAATCAGAGAAAGAAGAGGGTTTCGATTTCTTAGGTAGTGGGGTAACTTGTGCATCTTTCCACGCGCTGGGAAATGTACTGCTACTGATAGAGAAGTTAAGTAGGTATGTAATGACATGGACGATATCATCAAGGATAGGAAAAATCATTTTCTTACTAATGCCATCGGTACCGACAGCATTAGAAGAAATAGATGAAATGCTCTTCTTAACATCAGAGTCGGTAAAATCGCAAAAGTAGAAAGGAATAAAGTCAGGAGTGGGGATTAACGAAAGAGATTTTAATGTTTGAGATTTAATAGTTCCCTCAAACTTAGAGCAAGAGGAAAAGTGAATGTTTAAAGCGTTAATGTCTAAGTCTTTTGAGGGATTATTAAGTCGCGATTTACCAACGCCTAATGATCTTAGAAACTTCCATACCTTAGCTGGGTCATTATTTTCAACAGAATGATGGATGTGTCGGCGTTGTGCATCCCTACACACCTTATTGCAGTGATTGCGAGTCTTAATAAAAATTTCTTTGTTTTCAGCGGTGGGCTTACGCTTATACCTAGACTTGGCTACAAGTTTTTTTCGGAGTTCAGTTTTTATTTCATTTGTAAGCCAAGGAGCGGGGAGGTGTTTAATTTTTACTGCTCTAATTGGAGCATGCCTGTCATATAGATTAGTTAATATACGATTAAAATGTGAGAGTTTGCTGTCAATATCAACCGCGTCTAAAACCTCGGACCAATCAGCGTCACGCGCATCCTTCCGCAGGGTCTCGACATTCATCGCACCAAAATTGCGCTGAAGAAGGACTTTAGGCTTGGCTTTAGGGGGACGAATTTTGTAGGAGAGGAAGATCAAGTCATGATATGAGAAAGCATCCGCTGGGCACTGGCCGTGCTTCGCGACATGGGACGTGGAGGAAACTAAGATAAGATCGAGAAGAGAAGGCCTGCAGTTAGGAAAATTATGAGTTGGATTTAGAGGAAGAATTGACATATTACTAGACTGGACAAGACCTTCCAGCGAGCATGCTCGGGAGTCGCGTTTTAACAAGCATGTGTTAAAATCCCCCATAATAATAGTATGGTCGTATAATGGAGACAGCTTATCAAGAAGGTTCTCAAAAGAAGGGAAGTAATTGATACGGAGAGAAGGAGAATAATAAACGCCGAGCAAAATTTTTCGATGAGAAAGGAGAACCTGGATAAATAAATGTTCACCCGCACTGGACGGTGGTGGTTGCGCAGACATATCAATAACAGTGTAAGGAATATGAGATCGAATGTACATGGCTACGCCCCCGCCACTAGCGCCAGTGCGGTCGTTACGAATGAGTTCGTAGCCGGGAATCGAGTAAAGGTCGGAAGATAGGCAGGGTTTTAACCACGACTCAGAGATAAGAACTGCGTGAATGTTGGCCAGGTTAAATGACGCCAGCATATCCGTAAAATGAGCCGGAACGCTTTGTGCATTAATATGCACTACGTTAAAGTTTCTAGGAACGTTAGAAAAAGTAGACTCTAAGGTATCAGAGAGAGTTGGAATGCTCATAAAGCTGTCGTCGCTACCACTTTCATCAAATGAGGAACATGACAAGAAGTTGTCACCGCTACTAGTATTCATAAATATGGTCAGTGTATAAACTTAGTGTTTTATAGTAAAAAATATATGTACTAAAATAAATATACCTATCTTATAATTACAATAATTATCAACTATAAATTTGCTAGTCACTTGTGTTGTGCCCATCTGCCAGTTATTGCAGCCGAGAATAACCCTAGGGAAACCAAACAAAGTTACTAACAAACATAACAAGGAAAAAAAACAAACAACGAAAAACATAGAAACTAAAATTAGCCGATCCGATCCGACTGGACATCAGTACTGGCTACACATAAAAAAAAAAAAAATATCAGAAAAATTCAACAGAAAGAAAAACAAGAAAAAAGAAAAAAAAAATATTTATACAAACAAAAGCGGATTAACCTTGGACGATGGAAATCACCCCTAAATTAATAAAGTGTTGAAGTTGACAGTTCACAAGTTTGACATTTTGATTCTGACACAACTTGAGAAAAACGTCAGGAAAAATTATTTACGGCAGTCATCAAAATATAAACAAAGTAAAGAATTATAGTGTCAAGAAAGGAAAGGTTTACTGTCTACCTGCTAATGCTGCGCAGAAAAATACTAATTGCCGTAAGCGGCAACAAGCCAGCCGATCGAATCACTGAACGAAGTTGAGATACTCCTAAATGTTCTGGATATCACTTTCTGGCGGCGGCGGCTTTACGAGTCATCGGGGCTGTAATTTCTTTAGCAGGCGCAGGCGCAGCGCTCACTTTCGGGACTAGCACAGGCACTGCCGATAAGTCGGCTATGCTGGAAACTCTATGCCGGGAGCCGTCCGCGCCTACCACGAACACAAAACCCTGCCTCGTCCAACATTTCGTCACACCGAAACGTTTACGAGCTTCCATGAAGGTGTCGTGACGCGTCTTCGTCAGGAACTCTGACAGGGTTATGCCGGTGTCCTTCAGCGCAGCTTTGGACATCCACAGTTTGTCGCGAAGGGCCACATCTCGAAGCTTGCAGAGTATGGGACGAGGCCTGTTGTTGGTAGACCGCCCCATACGATGACAGCGGCTTATGTCGGTTTTACACACACCTGTAACATTCAGCTTGTCGACGAAGGCTCTCACCGCTACCTCCTCAATTACTTCCTGACTGCATTCCGGAACACCATGAATAAGAAGGATTTTACGCCTTCCTCGCATCTCCAACCTGTCAATCTCGCTGGCAAGCATTACAACTTGATCTTGCAGTGCTCGCAGCGACTTAGCGATGAAAGTTTTGAAGACCGTGAACTCACTTGCAAGAGCCGCCACATCGCTGACCGGTGACTTGGATCTCTGCAGCTTCTCTTCGAACTCAGCCATGGCATCCGTGAAAACAGTGCTTAGCTGCGCCATGGAGCTCTGGATGGTGTTGGGGTCCATGTTGTCAAATTGGAGGTTATCAATAGTGCAGTGCAGTTTACTTTAGAGTGTAACTTAGTGTGCAGACTGTTGTTTGGAAAGAAAACACTGGATGGCAGGTAGGGTGCACAAATAGCAAGTTTAGTTCATAAGTAGTGTATGTAAAAGAACTGTAAATATTTAAAATTGAATTATAAAATATGTGGTCAAAAGAAAGAGTGCTTTTTTTTCGCGCCTACCGCCCAAAAAAGAACGACACTACACTACAAACGACCACTTGTGTGACAAGAATGCCACAGTTTGATCATGGCAGAAGGTAAAATAAATTATGAGTTCTTATCTGGTACTGCACCAGCTGTTTTAAAAACTGCGTAAGTTATTCACCAAAACATATCAACTTGAGAAGTATGTCTGGTTCTATTACAAATAACGTAGTTTAACGAATTTAATATCACTAATTATAAGCGGGCTTCAAAAAAGCTGATTAGTTTTTTTTGTAGTCTCTATTGATCATTTATACAAGGTTATAGGTTAGGTTATAGTAACACTTCGTAAACTGCAGCCTAGATACCGATGTTCCTGCGCTGTGTCCCGACAAGTGCTGAATACTCAAGCCACCGCAGAACTTAATATACCGAATACGGAGCAGTTCCGTCGGTATTTGCGGACTCCGCTTGTACCAGCAAATGTCAATGCCGATTAGATTTTATGGCCCAAGTATGATTATCAAAGACTTGCTTCTGGATGAATTTAAGTGGTGTTGGTGATGATAATTTGGCGCGTTTAAAAACTATAAAACGACATCAAATTCCTAAATAATGATAAAATAGGCTGTATTTTATTTTACTTACAGACCAATGGACAGGCAGACAGACAGGAGACTTAGTGATAGGATATGTTGAGACTCTTTGTGTCTCTTTCTGTTTGTGTGTGAGTGAATAAAACTCTAACTAAATCATCAGTCCAAGGTCGGTCATCCTTCGTTTTAGGCGATTCGACCATCCATCAATTTTGTAATGGCGGAATCACATACTCGTCCTGCAACGATGAGACAGTTGTTTACGCTTTGCAATACATGGAAATTGTTAGACCAGTGATTCTGAAAATTATCATGTGATGATGTTTTGGATATATTTTACCGCGTACGTATTAATTTCTGAAGAATCAAACTTTTATGCGACCACCTCAAAAATCAAGCGAAAAATCATGAACATCTTTTGAGAATCAACAAAGATGTCGCAAAAAGTATTATGTTGATTTTTAAGCTTCACGGGATAAATACTAATAATCTATAATCTTTTTCTATACAATGGCGAAATAATTATTACAATCGGTGTAATATTTATTTCGCCATTGTATAGAAAAAGATCCCAAATCGAAATCAGTGTTTACCTATCCCGTGAAGCTTAAAAATCAATATAATACTTTTTGCGACATCTTTGTCCTTATTTTTATGGAGAAATTGACGAACATACATAAAAAATATTTATGCATACCTACATCCGAACATAGAGCCCGAGTTGGAGTAAGACCCGTCTTAAGATTTTTTACCTTCCAGATAATTTGATATTTGGTAGTATACCTAAGCCTTTTAGCTCGGAAAAATTTTGACGGTTGGTTTGACTTATTTACTGATAGTTTTTGTAACTCAATCACGTAAACAGGTACTGTATTTTTACCCGACTACCAGCAGGGGAGGGTTATGAGGTTAGCACCCTATGTTTGTATGTTTGTATATTTGTATGTTTGTATTTAAACCATAGTTTTTAGAGAAGGTAAATACAATGACGTTGCGTAAGCTAAAAAAACACACCCTATTTTTTTGCCCCGCAAAACGATTAAACGATTTCCTTAATTTAATTATTTAAGTGATTATTACATCTCACAAATTGCTTTATTAAAAGAACCTATGGTCAGAATCAACCAAATCATATCAAAGATACTTCGATTTAAATACTAAGAAGAGAATGGCAGCTGCTTAAGTGGTCGGTCTACAAATTTTAAGTTAAGTCTTCAAGAAAACCCTTCAATTAGTTAGCCTAATTGCAATTACCAGAGAGTTCAAAATAGAGCAATCCGTATTCAAACTGTACTCATAAAAGTTTTTACAATGGCTTCGAAAAGGTTATAAATTAGACCAATTCTATATAAATTCCGATAGCTTGTTTAAACAATAGACAATATCAGTAACAGTTGGAATCAAAACCCTTTTCACTGTAGTACGTTTTCTAATGGATGAAAGTGAAGGGTTCTTGGAATGTTTATCTGACTTCTTACATTATGAGGTTCTCTTGATATTCGCTGAAATATCAGTAACTAGCAGCGCCTTGCGGTTTCACCCGCGTAGTTCCCGTTCCCGTGGGAATTCCGGGATAAAAAGTAGCCTATGTTCTATTCCAGACTATAATCTATCTCTGAGCCAAATTTCATCCAGATTCGTTCAGCCGTTCTGGCGTGATAAAGGAACAAACATCCATCCATCTAAACTTTCACGTTTATAATATTAGTGAGATAGTGAGATTCACTCAATTCGTCCACTCGCACTTAGCGGTTTTCCTCCACCTTCATCATTTGACTTGTCTAAGTGCTTATTTTGTAAGCCTAAAGAAATAAAGTTATTGACTTTTGACTTTTGATTCGTTCCGCTAAGGTATGGAACACGCTCCCTACTGCTGTTTATCCGATCAATTACAACCTAGATCTCATCAAGGCAAGAGTGAGTAGGTATCATTTAGACCTTGATGACCGTGATACATTGTTGGCCCCATCTTCACTTTCCATCAGGTGAGATCGTGGTCAAACCATTCGTTTGATCTCTATGACTTTTTTGATTTATGACTAAAAATAAACATAATATGCATTAGTATATTC
Organism: Eupithecia exiguata; assembly: GCA_947086465.1. Classification (NCBI taxonomy): domain Eukaryota; kingdom Metazoa; phylum Arthropoda; class Insecta; order Lepidoptera; family Geometridae; genus Eupithecia; species Eupithecia exiguata. The sequence continues at coordinate 7,694,239 of OX352250.1, read as the reverse complement.
TAAGGTTATTTTCGCGAGAATTTATAATAAAACACTGTTTTAACCATAGGCTTAGGATGTACAAGACCAACAATGTCAGATTAGCGGTGTGACAAAAAATGAAATGTAAATGTGTGCGTCAAATAGTGTTGTCTTGACTCTAGCATAATATTATTATCGATAGTCTTACTGGCAAAATTGTAAGACACTAATAAGTTTGTTATCGAAGTTGTTTAAAAAGTATCTTATAATTAAAAAAAAAAAACAAATACATTTCAAATAGGTAAACAAATATTATTGACTACAAACAGTAGAGTAGAGAGTACAGTAGAGTTCTTATTTGGAGTCCAGGAGCCCCTATTTATAATCCGTAACCATTTATCACGTAACAAAGAATTGGTTGGAAACCTGTAAGAACATAACATTATAGATATTATTATATTAAATCTAATTTTATAAACCAGTCGCCAATCATCAGCGTTGGAGTATCATTCCCAGTCTTCTGGGTTTCCTCTAACAGTATTGAACTGAATTACCAGTAACCCTGTATTATTATATTATATTTAGTTTTTTTCTTTTACTGGAAAGTAGTGTTTTATTGTACTTTACATAAGTACCTAACCCTATGAGCATTCACGTCGAACCTACCGGCAGACTCGAATTATCGACTATCGATATTTATGACGTCATCACTTTGTCAATCCCTATCGTAACCAAACAATTTTAAGTTTTACACCAAATATCCAAAAATTCTTCATTTAGCATTGTAATTTGATGATCAGTCTAAAGAGAAACCAATTATCTAAGCTTTCAATAGCTCTTTTGCCTCTTTTCAAACAACAAAAGGCGAAATAAGGGTTATGAAGAGTGCAGTAAAAATAGTCGTAAATTAGCTGTGAAACGTGTATTTATGTGGATTATTGCCTCTTGTAACGGCACATTTACTCACTGAACACGACACCATGGTGGCCGATTAAAGAACTTCTGATTAAATCGTAAGATTATTAATTATTTGTACATATTCACTTCAACTTTGAACAGGCTGGGACGCTATCGCCTCTTAATCGCGTAAATAATGTCTTATAGACATCTTGTTTCGCTATCTCTTTTTCTCTCGCGGCAGTGTGTATCAACTAAATACCTCTCGCTCCCACGCTTTGTTGGTCTATTGAGCGTAGTGAAAAATTCTATGTCTATGGTTTTAACCGGATTTTTGACGGAAAATTGACGGTAGATGTGCAAAATTCAAATTACTTGTAAAGACAAATGTCACCTCAGTCTGCCTGTGACCATGGACATAGATGAATACTATTATACGGGGAATAGATAGGCCACTCCCAGTTCAGAATGAAAAACTAGGTTGTTCTGTCATCGATAGATGGAGCTATTTTAATTAATGCGCGTTATTGCCGCTAGATGGCACTGAAAGTATTTTTCTTATTTTAATTTCTAATTAGGATTCGTATCTGAAATAAAAATGTATTATCTTTTATTGATAAAACCTTTATTAACAAAGAAAATTACACAGTAAAATTACAATTACATCAAATAATACAATTAAATTAAAACTAGTATTAACAATTGAAGCAATTGAGCTAACTGCAGACTGTTGCAAACAATCTATAGGTATCTACAGCGCATACAGCGGGGCAATGCAGCCAGCCTCTTGGGCACGCTTCCGACTGGTATTCTTATGGATTAGTTGAGCTACCTGTAGATTGTTTGATAAAATGTTTTACAATAGGTACTGAATTTTTCAAAACATTTTTAATTACAATTCTTTACCCAGTTCATTCAACTAAAAATAATATTATTTTTAGTTGAAATGAAACCGATAGTACTTATTTAAGGAAGGTATGTATCTTTTTATAAAGAAAAAATTATTATTACCTACTTAAAAAAAGACATTATTATAAAAACTAACTTTAAAATAACAACTATTAACTTTATGACAGAAGATTATCTAAAAAAATATGTATGGTTATGTTTAGATGGATGGATATTTATCGTATTTTGTTACATGTTAAATACTTCATTAACAAATAAAATAAAAATCAAATCATAGAACCAAATAAAAACTAGTATTTACAATTGGAATAATTGAGCTAAATGCAGACTGTTGCAAACAAGACATAACACACACTGTTACTTTTTATTTCTTCACTCCAAAACTACTTACATACAGTACTACAGTACTGTAGCTAATTGATCGGGCTTAAGGATCCAGCGACAGCTGCTCGCAACTTCAATTCGTAAATATTATGTTTCCTAATACCAAAAATTATGAATGAAAACTAATTGTATTTTCGACATTGTGTTGTTATTCTGTAACTAGACAATATCAGCTATGTTCCTTATCAAACAAAACGTAAGATACTGTTATTTTTAATACAAAAGAAATAGGAGGAGAATATTATTGTCATTTTCGACGTAAATATATGCAAAATCGGATTTTGAATATTTTTGCTTAAATTTCATTAAAGGTATGTATTAATAAGAAAAAACAACCAGGGACCTAGATATATATACTTTTCGAATATAAAAAAACATGATATGGTGGAAATATCGAATTACAAATCATTTTGGTAGTACGTTTGTATTCCCAAATCATCATCCACAGGCCCCTGTGTCATCATCATCAGCCTATGGTAATTCTGGTAACACTGCTGGACATTATGCCTGCATAGCTGAAGACAGGGCGCTATGGCGCTCATGAGGGGCGCCATGGCGTTCATGCCTCTCATGAGCGCCATAGCGCCCTGTCTTCAGCTTGACGCATCCAGCATCTGCCTGCAGTCATTCACAGGTCGTCATCCCACCTGGCCGGAGTGTGTCTTACACTACGTTTACCGAATCGTGGTCTCCACCCAAGAACACGTGTATCCCAGCGGTTATCGGTTCGAGATGTGGCCTGCCCACTGCCACTTCAGCTTCTCTTAAGAGTTATGTCGATCACTTTGGTTCTCTGTCGGATTTATTCGTTACGAATCCTATCCTTCAGCGAAATTCCGAACATAGCTCGCTGAGCGACCTTGAACTGGTGGACCAGCCCTTCCGTGAGTGTCCACGTCTCAGCTGCGTAGGTCATCATGACAGGTAGGACGCATTGATTGAAAACTTTCGTCATTGCAGTATGGATGACGAGACTGCCCAGCCTAGCTGGATCCTCCTCTCGGCATCCTCCTCGAAATTGTTTTTACCTAGCCGTCGCAAGGCATTCTTTCGGCAGTATATTGTGATCTGTGAAAAAGAAAAAAAAAAATATTATTAACTAGCGGCCCGAACCGGCTTCGCACGGGTAGATTAGTTAGAGGTATTCAACAAATAAATTAAACATTATAAATTTTAACACAGTCTTGGCCGACTTTCCATGCTTCGAACACTCGATCAAGTCTGCTTTTGACAAAATAAACAATCACAATCATCCGTTTGGGAGCTATGATGCAGCAACAACCCATAGATACCTAATACGGATAAGGGTACAACTCATCGGAGAAAAAACGCATCCGCGGATGAGTTGTCCACTTCACTTTTTGTTATGGGTACAATACAATACATACAATCAAAATTCTCTCGGTTTTTCATTCGGATGAGTTGTACCAAAATCCAAAAGTGAAGTGGACCACTCATCCGCGACTTTTTTCAAGGGTTCCACATCGAAATTTTATAACATCCAGTTTATTAGGTATAGACAACGGCCTCCGCTCTTCGGAAATATAAATCTCACTAATATTATAAACGTGAAAGTTTAGATGGATGGATGGATGGATAGATAGATGGATGGATGTTTGTTCCTTTATCACGCCAGAACGGCTGAATGGATCTGAATGCAATTTGGCACAGAGATAGATTACAGTCTGGAATAGGACATAGGCTACTTTTTATCCCGAAATTCCTACGGGAACGGGAACTACGCGGGTGAAACCGCGAGGCGCTGCTAGTTGGAAATAATTAAATACCGTGCAATAAGCTGTCAAACTTCGGATCGTAATATCACGCGAACTAACAATCCTGGAGCATTATTTTCTGAAGGTAAATTATAGTACTCGTCGAGATCTACATTTTCGATGACAGCTGTCAAACTTCGAACTGTCATATCTCGTGAACTAACCATCCTAGAGCACCAGTTTCTAAAGATAAATTGTGGAACTCGTCGAGATCTACATTTTCAATGACAGCTGTCAAACTTCGAACCTCAAAAATCTCTGAGGAGAGGAAAAGTGGTAAAGTTTCTTTGGAAAAATATTATTCATTGGTACGATTCACTCAAAACTTAGTATAAATAAACAAGAAAGTTAATAATGAATCATATATTTTTTATTTCTATAAAACTACCCCTAGGAAGTTTGCTATGAATTTCTGAAATGTGTATGAGAAACATAAATTTCGTGGGGTGCTTAAGATTTATTTATTTATATCTTATATTTTTACAATTAACCTTATGAAACTGGTGCTCCCGGATGATTAGTTCGCGAGATATGACAGTTCGAAGTTTGACAGCTATCATCGAAAATGTAGATCTCGACGAGTTCTACAATTTACCTTAAGAAACTGGTGCTCTAGGATGTCTGGTTCGCGAGTTATGACAGTTTGAAGTTTGACAGCTGTCATCGAAAATGTAGATCTCGACGAGTTCTACAATTTACCTTAAGAAACTAGTGCTCTAGGATGGCTGGTTCGCGAGATATGACAGTTCGAAGTTTGACAGCTATCATCGAAAATGTAGATCTTGACGAGTTCTACAATTTATCTTTAGAAACTGGTGCTCTAGGATGGTTAGTTCACGAGATATGACAGTTTAAAGTTTGACAGCTGTCATCGAAAATGTAGATCTCGACGAGTTCTACAATTTACCTTAAGAAACTGGTGCTCTAGGATGGCTGGTTCGCGAGTTATGACAGTTTGAAGTTTGACAGCTGTCATCGAAAATGTAGATCTCGACGAGTTCTACAATTTACCTTAAGAAACTGGTGCTCTAGGATGTCTGGTTCGCGAGTTATGACAGTTTGAAGTTTGACAGCTGTCATCGAAAATGTAGATCTCGACGAGTTCTACAATTTACCTTAAGAAACTAGTGCTCTAGGATGGCTGGTTCGCGAGATATGACAGTTTGAAGTTTGACAGCTGTCATCGAAAATGTAGATCTCGACGAGTTCTACAATTTACCTTAAGAAACTGGTGCTCTAGGATGGCTGGTTCGCGAGATATGACAGTTTGAAGTTTGACAGCTGTCATCGAAAATGTAGATCTCGACGAGTTCTACAATTTACCTTAAGAAACTGGTGCTCTAGGATGGCTGGTTCGCGAGATATGACAGTTCGAAGTTTGACAGCTGTCATCGAAAATGTAGATTTCGGCCCTACCTTTCGTTTGAGCTATTAGTTGAAAGCCTAGCGTATGTAGTTTCGGAGATAGGTCCCTCTAAATTTTGACAGCTGTCATTGAAAATGTAGATTTCCGTTCTACCTTTCATTAGAGCCAATGAAAAATGGTTGTCAATGGTATAAAACAAATACACGATTTAAGTTTAACGATACTTCAAGGCAAATCAGAAATTCCATAACCATAGATATGACAATATAGAGGTCACAAAATGGAATGTCAGAACGGATGTACCGAAGAGGATCCCTTTTTTCATCGAGAACGGAATACGAACCTCATGTAATAACGTGACACCAACGCCACTTGATGACATGTTTACTTAGCAACGCCAATAATTATAGCAAATTATTCATTTTTATATTTAAAATACTGGATAATCCGAATTTTCCGCCTGTAAGTTGTCGACTCGGATCGACAAATTTTTTACGCTCTTCAATTTAATGTGCATTTCATTCGTGTCTATCGTAGACCAGAACGAAATTATTAATACAAATACCTACACTATTATAATGAGGAAAGATTTGTTTGTTTGAATTGAATAGGCTCCGAAACTACTGGACAGATTTAAAAAATTCTTTCGCCATTAGAATTTTAAACTATCCCTGATGAACATAGGCTATAGAATATACCCGTGCGAAGCCGGGGCGGACCGCTAGTTTTAACTAAAATCAGTATTGGTAACCATTTACCTGGCGGAAATGCTATAACCATCTCGAAATTAATCCCAGTATTCTGCGTTATCTCCGGGTTCCCATTAACATGAATGGCTCTTGCAACAGCAGCCAAACTTTCATTACATGAATCTGTAAAGTCAAGATAGGTATAAACATAATGTTGACATAGGGTAGAATCATCCATTCCATAAAAAGAACGCTGGCGAAGCCACATTCTTCTGTCAGCCAGCATCCGCAACACTAATTTTCAATAGAACTGACCTATATGAATACCTACATGTACAAGGAACCAGATCATGTTAAGTAGGCAATTGTGACATCTAGGTATGGATTGGAAATTTTGGTATATTTATTCGAGTCTAAAACTTACTCAGGTGCAACGTCGGGACAGCATTTTTTGTACGTCGTCTTGATCTTGACCGATAACACTCTTTGAAGTGACGATCATAAATCCTTATGTTGTGGTATATATAAGCGTCTCCTTTTTGTTTCACTTCTTCAGTTAATAACATTTTCCAATCATTGAATTTCTCTGTATGAAGATATTCTGACCTGAAATAGATTTATTCTGGTGATATAATAATATCATGTAGGTAGGCTTAGGTTAGTGTGTAGTTATCTGATAGGTACTTTTATTACCTCGAAGCATTAGGACGTTGGGAATACATTTAGATGTTGCGAATAAATCACCTAGCTACATTATATTGTAGATTATTTATCTTACCTTCAGTCTCACATCGAAAATAACACTTGATAGCAGCGTTTCTATGCATCTTCTACACGATTTTCTTTGCAGCAAAATCTGGTAGGTAGGTGCAGAGAAATCGACAACAGCAGGTCGTAGGGGCTAGGCAAGGTTTGATAGTTGAAAACTGTTTACACAAATTTTATTTTAATTCATCTTTGATCTCCGTTAAAAATTCGAAGTACCTAATTTAAACGCACGACACCAAGATTTTCAAAAATTTTCGCGAAAAAATCTTGAGATTATTTATGGCAAAAACGGTTAAATGTCATTTGTCTCCTTTGATTGCTGTTTTTAAGTTACTCTATGGTTTTTCATTGAACATAGAATAAAAATTTACTATCGCACCGCCATCTCACGCACAATCAAGTGTTTCACGTCATAGTTTCGGTTCCTTTTTCGGTAGATTGCGGTAAAATAGGGGTATAATTTTTTTGAGCGAGAATGTGGGGAAGTTTCTATAGCATGACCATGGAAGCTGAAATGCCTCCGAAACGTCAGGTTATAAACAAAATATAAAATATACGCGATCAATCCGGTTAAAACAGTGTTTTATTATAATATGCTTCTTTTCACACGACACAAACAGATGCAAACTCTTGTCAAGCGAGGTCCGCGTAATATGGGTTCGGTCCGTTATCCCCTGGTCCCGTGTTCACTTAGTCCGTTCTCCCCCGATTCAAATAAGTTGATATCAATATTTTTTGTCGCTTTTGCGTTAATTGACATTTATCTGATTATTAATGTGTCAATCGTGCTCAAATATCCGTCTGTAAAAACTGAAATCTGCGCCATCTAGTGAGTAAAAAACAACCATAGACCTAGATTATATACTATTTGAATACAAAAAACAACATGATAATGGAAATATGCTCGAATTACAAATCATTTTAGTAGTACGTTTGCTAGGGCAAATCATCATCCGCAGGCCCCTTAAGGCGCACATATCAATTCCATGAAGATGAAATTTAAGGGACCACCCAAAGAAAGAATCATCCAAATCTATTCAGAATTGGCAACGATATTACCAAAATTGTTCCAGATAATCGTGATTTTTAAAAATTAATATGTGTTTTTTTTAGCTAAACGGTATAAAGACTAACCTTTCAAGAATACATTTTTATGGGACCAATTTTCGCTATTGTATAGCAACCTATACAATAGCGAAAGAATTTTCAAAATCAGTCCCTTATTGGTAGAGAAATAGACGAACATAGATAAATAACATACAGCTGAATATAAAAAATCCTTAAAAATAGTTATTTGTAAAAAAAAGCGCAAAGTTGCTTTTTAATCGCGTGCTCAATTTTGATGACCGAGCAAGCGAAGGATTCTAAAATTGAATCACAAGCGTAGCGAGTGATTAAAAAATTAGAATCCTGAGCGTTAGCGAGGGAGTCAATAGAGCACAAGGATAAAAATCTTTGCACTCGAGTGCAACACGTAACTTTTCATCCCACCTCAGCGAGGAAAGAGTATTATTTGTTCTTAAATTTAGAACATCGTGTGCACGATGTTCTAAATTAACTTTATCCTCTAGCGGATAAAAACGGCTTTTGCACTCAGCAAAAAGTATTTCGTTTTCTTAAAGCTCCATTAATACCTACTTACACTAGTACAAGTAGGTAATCAATTCTATTCAATTTAAGCATCATACAATAATAAACCTAAATTGCTAAAAGATAAGCTTCTAAATTACCCTAGAACTATCTAAAGCCGCTCTAGACTGGAATTAATGTGGTGACAAGAACTAATGATTAGCTCTCGCTGTGACGAAATATCATTTATTATTCGCACCTCGGATAATGGGGTTGAGTCTGGGTATACAATAATGGAATTTACACTTCACTTCATGATGTTGGTAAAGAAAGTGTCTAAGGTGCCTACGCACTTTGCGGTTAGCCGGAACTTTGTCAGCCGTCCGGTTAGCCTCAATCAAATTCAAAACAAAATAATATAATAAATTATGCTGGACAATTCACACAGCATTATCTAGCCCCAAGCTAAGCAGAGCTTGTGTTATGGGTACTAGATAACTGATATACATAATATAATACAATGGCATGTGTTGTGTTACAACTAATCGCAAAATCAACGCTATTTCCAATCTTGTGCAATATAACTACCTCATGAACAACATATATGAAAGACGAACCTAGACCGAAGTGCGACCGAGATACCAATACGCTACACGTGCATAGCGGCTCAACGTAACGTGTATTGATATCTCGGGTTACGTACGAATATATCTTTTTCTCTTTCTTTTTCTATCCTTGTGGCAAAAGTATTGCTATGTCATTTTACACACGAATGTATCGTATCTTTCTATCCCTGTCTGCAAATAGTGAAATAATAAAAAGGTCCTACTATGACTGAGAAGGGTGGACCTAATTTGAGCCTTCCATTTCCGAGAAGCTAGTACCTAACATCCCTTTTTAATTTCATCTAAGACACTAGCGTAGATACTCGTACTAAGTACCAATACAATATCAGTTATTATTAGGGTACAGTACGATGGTACGTCGTCGGTGACAGCATAGTGACAGCATATAATTTCGTTACACCAATGTTCGAGAATTACAAGTTTCTGAATTATGTAACACTAATTATGAACACGTCTACAGTTTGCTGACTGTGAAACTTGGAATTCCATATTCCAAGTTTCACAGTCAGCAAACTGTACGCTACAAAGGTTTTTATGTTATAAGGGAATTAAATGTGGATAAAGGTTCAGAACTTCAGAAAGTTTCAGGTTCGATTCCTGCCTAGGTCATTTTTATATGGTTTGCAGGGAGGTATTTGCTCTAGGTACAAAGGCTACTTTTTTACGCAGACAAAGGCTATCTGTGAAAATTGGACTGTTAATAACATTATCATAAAACTCCTCTTTCTCAAAATGAGAGCAATGGCTTACAAAATAAGGCTCAAAATCGGGTAGGTGTCCAGCAAGTCTTTTGCTTTAACAGTTTTTTTTTTAGAAAATCAGATCACCACTTGGAAACAAACAAGTAAAAAGACCAGGAGGCATATTTTAATTCATAAATACTACAAATTTAACGGGTATTTATCGCGTTTAATTACCTTATTTTCCCGACGTTTCGACAGGTTTACACACTGTCGTGGTCACGGGACCACGACAGTGTAAATAAACGCGATAAATAAAAATAAGTATTTATAAATGTGTTCAGATCCCGTAAGTTTAAAAAGAAAAAAAAATTCTTCAACATAAAATTGTTATTTTCTTTACGAACAATTCATCATCATCATCAGCCTATATCAGTCCACTGCTGGACATAGGCCTCCCCTAATGAGCGCCATAGCGCCCTGTCTTCAGCTTGCCGCATCCAGCATCTGCCAGCAGTCTTTCGCAAATCGTCATCCCACCTGGTCGGAGGGCGTCCTACACTACGTTTGCCGAGTCGCGGTCTCCACTCAAGAACACGTTTACCCCAGCGGTTGTCGGTTCTTCTCGTGATATGGCCAGCCCACCGCCACTTCAGCTTGCGAATCCTTTGAGCTTTGTCGACAACGTTGGTTCTCTGTCGGATGTATTCGTTGCGAATCCTATCCTTCAGAGAAACTCCGAGCATTAAACAACGAACAATTGGCGTACTATAATACACATAATTAGAGTACCAATTTGCACAACAAAACGAAACGAAGCAAACGATCGTGTATTTTGGAGAATGAAAGTTAACATCCTAGGACGGATGGACGGACAGTTAGCCCATCATTAACAGGAGTAGGCAAACTTTGGGCACCTAGAAAGTTGTAAGCTACCCAATTAAAAGTCGCACCTTATGAAATTTTCCCAACGTTTTATAAATTCAGAAATTTATGAACTAATTTTAAGTAGGTAATCAATTTGCCAGTTTAGATTAGAGCCAAAACCAACATTACCTTAATTAAGTTTATGAAAATTTATGGGAAAATTAACAGAGACAATATTATTCGATAATTTTCAACTAAATTCAATTTCAACCCATTTCCTGTGTAGGAAATTATATGTACAATAGGGAAGCTAATTTTGTTGATTTGTGACATAGACTACTATAAAATATATAGCAATAGTTTTTTGTTGTTTTGGCTGGAAAAAAAAATCTTAGGGATACGATAGTACGGTCCAAGACAGCAAGAATTATATGATTGAGTTTTTATTGAATTGATTAAAATTATTTATTACCTACTTTTATTGACAAAAAGAATTCAAACAATAGAAAAAAATAGAACTATTATTTACAATAGAAAAAATGGAGCTAACTGCAGACTGTTGCTAACAATCTACAGGTAGCTCAACTAATCCATATCAATACCAGTCGGAAGCGTGCCCAAGACGCTGGCTGCGCTGCATCGCTGTAAGCCAATGCTGATGCGCTGCGCCATGCAGATACCCACCGTTTTCATTCATAAATCTCTTTGACGACATAAAATATCTTGGATTCTAAGTCGGAGTATAGGTGGCGTCATCTATGCTCGTTGCAAACTCGTCAGCAAGCTATCGCTTTGAAATCGCTCGCAAATCGCCTAGGGTGATAAAGGTCTTAGGGCCGAATTCCTGCAGAGCCAAATCTGTCAAACGAAAATATTCACAGACATTACTGCGCCTAAATCCTTTTGAAGCTTTTAAGCAAACTTTGAATACAGAAAGCAATCGTTCAATCACTTCAGATTCAATCCTGTGTTATTCTGAATATATTTATGAAAAGACGTCTGAGAGATTTGAAAAATGTTTTTCAATAGAATTTTTGTGATTTGGCATTTTGTATCAATACAAGATAATAGATGTTTGGTCTAATAAAAAGGATGATAAAAGAGAGTCAAGTCTTTGAAGATGTTCGAACGTACTGTACATTTGAAGTAGCGTAAAGGTAGAATCAGCGAGCTATGGAGAGAGCTATGCTTGGAGTTTCTCTGAAGGATAGGATTCGTAACGAATGAAGAACCAGGGTTATCGACATAGTTCAAAGAATTAGCAAGCTGACCTGACGTGGCAGGGCTTGCCATATTTCGAGAAGAAGAACCGACAACCGCTGGGGTAAACTTGTTCTTGAGTGGAGACCGCGAATCGGCAAACGTAGTGTACGACGTAGTGACGGACGCCTTCCGACCAGGTGAGTTGACGATCTGCAAAAAACTGCAGGCAGATGCTGGATGCAGCAAACTAAAGATAGGGCGCTATGGCACTCATTAGGGGAGGCCATGTCCAGCAGTGGACTAATATATAGGCTGATGAGGATGATGAAAGGTAAACTAAAAAGGGCACTGATCACTTTGAAAAGGTTATTAAAATTCACGTAAAAACACAGATACTAAAATTAAATGATGAATGAAACCTTTAAAAACGAAACAATGTTTAATAATTCGGCGATTTGCTGCGATGATACACATAACCAGCACTATTATATATTATATAATAGTGCTGGTTAAGTTTTTTTTTTTAAAACCCTTTGTTTCCATAACTTACAATTGATTCTAGAAACAAGGTTTTAAAAGAATTCTTCTAATATTTTACGTTTACCATAATTAATAATGTGAAACAGATATACTTTTATTTTTAACCCTATAAACACTCCCTCCATACAACATTCATCTTCAACCCGTATTCCGTTTTTCCGCCCCAATGTTTCCAACACAAAAACAAAGGACAACAATATAATAAAGTGTAGCATGTGTCATAGACGAGAGATAACTTTGTATAGGCAATAGTAGGAGATAAACAGATGATGCTGGCTGGTGTGTTCTTGTTACGGACATTGTATTAGATACCGAGCTTTGGGAAGCACGTCAAGCCGTTGGTCCTGCGCCAGGCCTCTCGCTGGTAGTTTGGATTCGTCCAATCAGATTATGAGAGTAAGAGAAATAACAAAAATTGACTAGGGCACATTTTTTAATACTCTGGCTGAAATAAATCAAATACACTACACCTATTCGCTTTTAATTGATAGGTTTTAAGAAGAGATACAATAATTATACTTTTTTTATAATTTAAGATAAATGATAAACTGAAATTGAATACACTTAATCCATTATAATTATATGAACTAAACTAAACCTTAAGTAAAATTCGGAAGATATGGTGCGTTTCCCCAACGTTCCCAACTCAACAAAATGTCTTGTGTCAACAATAACGCAAAGACACGTGGTTTCCGATCTTGTGAAAATCGCCAAATGACGTCACGTAAATTATGAATGCCCTCTAGTACCAAATCTTCTCTTTTATACATTCATCTGATGTGTAATGTAATAGGTTTTATCACATTTTATTAAAGCATTATTCGATTACGAGTTATTTTGATTTGGTTATGGAAACGAAGAATAAAGAAAATGTGGCCTAAATAGAGGCAAATCCGTAGTCCACTAAGTTGGAATTAAACAAGTCATACGTAAACACAACCCAAATAAGAAACTCAATTTTGACAGGGCTAGAAAGAGAGCTTTGAGGTAAATAACAATAACAGAATAAAATAATTGCAACTAATATTTACACTTAAATCTATCTACATCTTTGAGGTTATATGTAATGTCATTCACGGGAATCGCTTAAGTACGGATAAATAAGAATATTTTACGTAAGAAGCAACTTTTTTGCCAAAATTAAAACAACAACAACAAAGTCAAAGTTCAGCGAAGACCTCAGCAGCGCAGTTCAAAAGGTCTTTAGTAACAGCAAAGATGTTACATGTCAGGTCACATACCTATGCTAAGCAATTTTATACATTGTAGTTGTAATACACAATGAAAAGAAAAAATATTAAAAAGATATCCTTGTAGATAAATAACAAAGTCACATTAATTTTTAATTGGGTTTACCCTCGGTCCCATAGGCCCCAACAGAAAACCAGCGCAGGTTTTTTCTTAACACCTGCATAAGCTGAGTTGGGACCATTTTGTAGCTAAAACTAGGTTTATTAATAATGTATAATTTCATGTAGAGTCGTATTTTGTTAAATTAAGTTACTAAGATAGTTAAAGTAAGTTACTGCATATCGCACCCCTAGAATAAAACTCCGTCAACTCAAAAAACCACATTTTTCAGAAATGACAAAAAATTGATATCTGCATTACTAGATAAGATAAAAAAAAACTAATTATTGTTCCAGAAAGGATTTTTTTTTTAAAGCTTGTTTTATTACTTCATTTTTTTTATTGTCTGTAACCAAGCTGTAAAAATCAGTTTTTTTTAGTTACTCTAGTTTTGTAGGGAGAATAAACCAATTTCTTGCGCACTATTTTGAGTTAATTTGGTTAACCTGAAAAAAAATTGAGTTTCGTTACTTTTCACCTCAAAAATTACATAACTATTTGATGAGTTCTTAGCATAACTCTAAACCTGGGGATTGTAGTTATGGTCTAAAAAACAATTATTGTATATTTAAATACAAAGTCAACGTTTATTTACTTTTTAAAATCTCAATTAACTATAAAAACAATTATTTTTATGGCACGGCAAAAATCTAAAACTCTAAAATGTTATCCTTAAAGTTTAGGACAGTCTCCATTTTCATTTTTAATGTTAATTCTACCTATGTACTTAGCTTAATAATAACAGTCAAAGTTGCAAATCACAGTATAACATTTTGGTAGCCTCTAGTAAAATTAGTTTAATATAGGCACTGAATTCTTAATCAGTCTAGATTAAGAATTCAAAATCTATACATTATTAATGAATCTAAACCTACTTAGATTATATTTTTGCTGCTTTTCCTTTTTTGAATAATCTCTAATGTCTCATTCTTCTTTTTCATACCAGGGCTAAGTACGGAGCTTGAAGCATCCAAAGCGGCTGGCTGATCAAGACTGAAATTGAAATTGATTTAATTAGTTATACTTAGAAACAAGTTCTTGGACATGATAATATTTTTTGACCGCTAGTGGAAAAAGTGAGAATAAGACAAGATGAGACTAACCTCCCTTCAGGTGGTAACTCAGGCTTCTTTCTTTATTGAGCATTTCTATACTAGGCTGATCAGCGCTTTCTGCTTCGCTTTTCTTTTTGCGTATCATCTCTAACATGAGTTTTCCTTGGCTTTTCATCGTCGTAAAAATAAATAAAGATTTATATTCAATAACAAATCAAGTAAAGTCCACCAACTCAAAAAATCCAAAAACACCATCTTCTGCTTTGCAAAACTTTAAACTGTTGAAATTATCTAATAAAATATGCCTTACACAACCTTTTTTTTGTGCTAAAAGTATCTATTTCACTAAACAAACACTAATAAATAACATTGAATTTTCATTCAACAAAAGTACCGTATATCGAAATTATCATTAACTTTCATGTAAACCTCACTAATTAGAAATGACAAAAATAAAATGACGATCGTAAATCATCAAAACTCCCGCAAGTCAAAATGAATAACTGTTGTTATCAGGGAAAATTCAGTAAAACTCAATCAAATCGAAAAAAAAAATTTAACTTACCAAAAAAAATTCACATAAACTCCAGCAACTCAAAATCACCCACTTTGCAAACGTCCTGCACCTACGACCACCGCGTGGCAACTCAAAATGGTGGCTTAGTATTTGCGCTGTCCGTGTCAAGTTCATTCAAGTAAAGGAACGTTTGGCGCCATCTTTTGACAGCCGTTCAAGGTATCGTTACGCGAGTTATTTTCCCGTGTAGGTATTCTAATGAAGATATTGAAAACGCCACTAAGTCAAAATGCCTACTTTTTGAGTTGACGGAGTTTTATTCTAGGGGTGCGATATGATTTAAGCATAAGTATAAGTTTTAGTTACAAATAAACGCCTTTGATTTGATTTGATTTTAATAATAATAATAAAAAATCATTAAATACAATTAGTTATTTGACTACTATCGGGAATTATTTCTTACGTATTGTCTGATAAAAAATAATGCAAATGATACTAATATTTCTTCAAGGCCCGTCGTATTTGCTGTGAAAACTAATTTTAAAGTTTGAATAAAAGCAAGAAACTGTTGCAAAAAATTATCTGAGCGTCTGGTCGAAGCGACGCGTGACCCGAGAGCTGGTGAGTATCTGGCGCAGCGCATCAGCATTGCCATACAGCGGGGCAATGCAGCCAGCGTCTTGGGTACGCTTCCGGCTGGTATTGATATGGGTCGGTTGAGCTACTTGTAGATTGTTTGCAACAGTCTGCAGCTCAATTGTTTCAATTGTAAATACGTGTTTTAATTTAATTCTTTTATTTGATTGTAATTTTCTTTGCTATAAAATTATAACTTTTTAATACTGTACTAATAATGTTGTTCTTTATCCTCCTTTTCCTATATCACAGTCTACGTACAGCCGTAAACTCTTACGTTAGCCGTAAACTTTATAATACTGTACTCTTACATTATCCGTAAACTTTAAAATACTGTACTAATAATGTGGTTCTTTATCCTCCTTTTCCTATATCACAGTTTACGTACAACCGTAAACTCTTACGTTAGCCGTAAACTTTTTAATATTGTACTAATAATGTTGTTCTATATCCTCCTCTTCCTATATCACAGTCTACGTACAGCCGTAATCTCTTACGTTAGCCGTAAACTTTATAATACTGTACTCTTACGTTAGCCGTAAACTTTATAATACTGTACTAATTATGTGGTTCTTTATCCTCCTTTTCCTATATCACAGTCTACGTACAGCCGTAAACTCGTAGTCAAGTAGACACGAACATCGTAACATAAATCAACAGGTGCCGTATAAACTTAAAACTAAATTAATATAAGTTTGATTGCACTTGTTTATCTCAATTTAAGTTTAATGTAGTTTTAGCTGATATATCATCTATGATTCGTAAACTTTGTTTGTGATGCTGATATTTGTAGAGTTATTGGAAAATTTATAACACTAATGTACAATCCCACGATTCTATCCATTCAAGGTTGTCTGGGCGAGATCGTTCTTGAGCAATAAGGCCACTAACTGTCGATTAATCCATAATTATTGTTTTGGAAATTATTTCTAAGTTAAATGTGCATTAAAGTAGGTATTATTATTTTATATATTTTATAAATTGACGACCTCTGTGGCGCAGTGGGCGAAGGTCCGCCTGCGACGCAGGAGGTTGCGGGTTCAGTTCCCGCCTTGGAACAAATATTTGTACGATCTGCAGGTATTTGTTCCGGGTATCTGGTCGTTTTCTATGTATAGGAAAAATATCTATCTATGTAATGTATCGTATTATGTATATCAGTTATCTAGTACTCATAACACAAGCTCTGCTTAGCTTGGGGCTAGATAATGCTGTGTGAATTGTCCAGCAATATTATTATTATTTTGGCTTTAGATTTTTATCATATCGGCTTTTGGAGAAAAACCGGTAATAACTGAAGCACTCGGGCCTAGGCCAAGTGGGTTTCAGAAAGGTAAACTTCACTAGGAAGGTCATTTCGATATTATTAGTCTAAAAGTACTGAACGGATTATGATGAAATTTGTCGTGCATACAGAACGTAGCCTAACTTAGATAATAGGCTACATAATAATATACTAAAATTACGCGTGTAAAACCGTGGGTAGAAGCCAGTCATTGATATGGCACGCACTTGTAAAAGCTGTTAACGGAGTTGGAATGTATTCGCTTGTGAAAGTGGTTCTTTAGTTAGCATTAGCACCCGTACGGAACCCTAAAAGCTGCTTAAATGGACTGCCACTGTGAAATATTTCTGAGTGTTGAATCCTCGAACAAGATAAATCGCTATTGGTCCATTGTTGGCGTGCATACGGTTTTGACGGAACGAAAATATTTTTTTCGTTTATGGTAGGTATATTATTTTATATCAACCACTAGTTTCTTCACGCGGCTCCTCACGTGTTGTTTTATGTTTTAAAGGTTATTTGCATCCCATTGATTTATGGTAGGTATAAAAATGTAGCCCATAAAATATGTTATTTAACATTTTACACAGGCGCGCTAAAAGTAGCACGCTTCGGCCGCAATGTAGCGGCGGCGGCGCCGGCCAGATAACGCCCCGCGACCCGCGTGGAAGTACGACGTGTTGCATTCTTTCACAGATTTCTTGTAGGTACTTTTTGTAGGAATAGCTAGTAACATCTAAATATATTTGGATTCTCCATAAGATTTCGAGTAAAAATCGTATATCAATGGAAACACACCAGTCCCACCACCACAGATTCCCCAGCAGTAACTACCGGTCGCAGGTGCCGGCTCCTTGCCGTATTGTGATAAATGGGGAAAAGAAGTTTTATTATGATAAAACGCTTCTGTTTTATTAGAGAAAAAGTTTGCGCATTTTTCAGTTATTTTTTGGTCCTGGTTATGCGAGATTTGCATGGTTACGTTCTTTTAGATTTAGTAAGTCGACACTTTCCCTTCAAGTAAACGGGCCGTGAGGGCTGGTGCGGCGGCAGATTTGGCTGAAGATCTCAAGAGGCGCATATATGCAGGTTTCGACAAAGCCTACGCATTCATCCCATCTGGTTGCCTGGAAAAAATCGCTTTAAGCGATAAGGCCGCCAAATCCATTACTCTGTTTAGTATCTTTATTATAATACAACCAGTTTTTCTTTCCTAAGGTTTAAAAAAAAAGAATTCTCTATCTATCTATTAGCTCGCCTTGGAGTCGAGACCCTAAGTAGGAACCCTATAAGGTGCCGAGGCTTTCCGGGTTCTTAAAATAATACCTATCTGAGGGTCTGGTTAAAGCGACGCGTGACGCGAGAGCTGGTGAGTATCTGGCGCAGCGCATCAGCATTGTCAATTAGCGGGACAATGCAGCCACAGCGTCTTGGGGACGCTTCCGACTGGTAATGATATCCGGATCAGTTGAGCTACCTGTGTTTGCAACAGTCTGCAGTTAGCTCAATTGTTTCAATTGTAAATACTAGTTTTCATTTGTTTCTATTATTTGATGGTAATTTTCTTTGGTTATAAAGATTCTTTATCAGTAAAAGTTGTTCGTATTTCAACGCTTTGTCGGTTCTGAATTGGAAATAATGAGATTAGAATTCATAAAAGTTTTTTTAGGGTTGATAAAAAACTTTGAAAGGAAGCAAGGAAAAGGGGAATCTTCATGTTCAATTTTGTGGTTCTATTCCTAACGATTGCTGATAAAAAGAGCATTTTCGTGGTAACATTAGTTTTTTTGTTTAAACTTTGACTCCACGCCATTGACCTTAGGGAACCTTTTAAATTGACATCAAAAGACCCTGAAAGAGTGTCTGTTAATTTTGAGTCAACTTTCTACACTTCAAATTTTGACAGGCCAACAGTTTACGGCTTTCAAGTTATTATTAAAAAGATTTTTGACCACTTTTTTAATACCTTAGAATACGAATTTCCAAAAACCGTTCCTAGCTTAAAATTTCAGCTTTGTAGCACTTGTATTTTCAGAGATCTCTTGATGAGTCAGTGAGTTTTTTTCTCTTTTATAAATATAGATAATCCGAAATCTGATGCATATCCACTGTTATGACAATCTATACTCATATTATAAATTAGAAAACTACTCTGTCTGTCTGTCTGTTACTTTTTCACGCCTAAACTGCTGAACGGATATTAATGAAATTTGGCAGAGAGGTAGATGGGATCCCGAAGACGGACATAGGCTACTTGAAAAGCGCGGGAGAAGCCGCGGAAAGCAGCTAGTATTGCATATATGCTACAAAAAAAAATACGAAAGGCATTTATTTACTAAAACACAAAATTATAGACAGATTACTTGTCCCGTACGGCTACCATGCGTAAGTTTTGTTCTTGAAAACGGGTGTCTTCTCTTAGCTGTCCCTTTGCCTGCGTAGAAAGTTAAAGTTTCACACGTGTAGGTATGTCGTCGGAGTGATATTTTATTCTAAAAGTTTAAAATCTCGACTTAAGTGTCTCTGTCTCTTTGTACTATCTCTTAAGCTCTACTCTGAAGAACTTAAAAGCGTCGAAACGTCCTACGACTGTTAATTACAATGGAGGTGCTTTGCGTCAGTTTGAATTTCCTTAAGATGTGTCCTCAGAACTTCGTGTGCTATGAGCTAGGGTGACCATTATTTTATGGGATTCGTCCATACCATCCATGCCACTGTCCCTTTATTACAATGCTTGCAATGCTTGGTTGGCATTGCTGGCAAAGGACAGCAAATTGATTGTTCTTCGCTATTTTTATATAGGTATTCCCAACCACCCCACTAATCAGCCCATCAATGAGGTGGTTTGGAATAAAAAATCCCAACCAACTTACGCAAGTCAATGAATGAAAATAATAGAGTTATTAAATAGGTATCATTTACTATAGACTATTCATATAGTTGAGTGTTAGAAGGAACAGTCGGAAATAAAAAGGATCGTTGCTACCAGTACCACTAACAGTTACATTGGAACTGTTGTGTCAGTGGGTTCATTAGGAATTTTTATTCCCAACGACCCCATTGACTAGAGTAGTGGGGTGGTTGGAAATATAATATCTCATTTTCGGGTCTCCTGCACCACGCACGTAATTTTTACACTTTTCCGAGAGGATTATTTAATTGAGATCGTTTACTAAGGTGTGCTCTCTATCAACCGGTATTATGAAAAGTTCTGCTTAAAAACGTCAGTCAAAATGATTTTGGCCATTCTTTTTGTAGAATATCACCTTATGCAAATGTGGCGTTGAATGTATAACTAGCTAGTTGTGGACCTAATACGTTTTATCCACCCACCCAAAGGGGTGGGTCGATAAAACACAGAAATTTTATAACACAAGACTTACGTACAATAGGCGGCATTATCAATTAAAGAAGCTTACTTTGCTAAGGACTGAAGATTTATTAAGCTGATAATTTTATTAGATTTTTGTGTCTCTATTAATAAATCAAAAGTGAGGTAGCATTTAGCTGAGGTGGAACCCTTTGGCCTGCACCGTTACAGCGCAGAGCACACACTCCACCTGGGGCTGACTTACCCACAACCAAGCTTGTTCGCCTACTCACATAACTAGCTTATTTCATTATTGTATCTAGTCTGTGGGTGAGTAGGTAGGTAAAGCCTAACAACTATTGTTATATTTTTCCTCCTTTCTGTTCTGTACTGTATCTCTGTTGTGTCAATAAATGTATCTCTATCTGTATCTATTTTATGGTTTTCAGCAAGGTTTTGGACATGAATATGTTAAAAAATGATTTTTTTAACCAAGCAAATATCAAAATATGGCCACCCTACCGCGTCGGATACTAACATCGCCCTACACTTACAAGTCTTCAGAAACTTCAACTAAAAAACCTTTTCTGCCTTTCTTCTACTTAATTTGCTACATTTTTTAAGGCCTCATTATTTCTTTTGTGATGGGACGTTTCATTACTGAATGGGAATTGAGGTACCTTGTTAAGAATAAAGAGACGAAATTGTTTATATCTTATTAAGACGTAATTTGTATTTTTTTTTTGTAATAGCATCAGACCACTGTGGTATTATTATGATAAGACCTTATTATCACCATCATCATCATCATCTACAGCCTAAACCAGTCCACTACTGGACATAGGCGGTGGCCTATGTCCAGTAGTGGACTGGAAAATCAGGGGTGCCTGATAAGCGACTTTTAGTAACTGTAACCTGCTTTTGTTAAGATAAAAATAATAAAAAGTGACCCAAATAAAACGTTAAGAGATAAAGGCTATCCCACATCGCTCAACGGTATTTACCACCAATATATCTTTGGTTCAGTAACACTTTTTTTTTTTCTTTTTATAATTTTCGTTTTTTTTATAGGACTTTGAGTCATTGGTGACTATTTCAGTCCCGTATATAAACAATTATACAACTAAATATTTACAAAAAAATCTATCATTCTAAAACCAAGTTTAAGTTAATTTAATCTCTCCCTTGCAATTGTTTGTTACTGCGCGTCTTGAAAATTGCTTCTACCTAGATAATTCACCAACCACACCGAACATTATTGCGAAGTCAGCAATTCTGGAATCTTTCGTTTTCGATTCAAATTGAAGTACGGCAAAGTACCTATGCTCAATAATATTTTATTGCTGGATGCAAATATTTGAAATGAACGTTCGTCTTTGACTACTCTGCTATATTGGAAGATATTTTGCAAGGAACTGCAATAGGTACCGTAGAAAGATTTATCAAATTTCGTTCAATCAAAGTCAAAACTAAAAGAAACAAAATGAAATTGCCACTGGACTCAATTTTGTTTGTCCGCCAAGCGGACATCGTCGGAGATGAGGTCTAAGAAATTTACTCAAACATGTTTTCTTTTAGTTTTGTTTGTTTAGTTTTACAAAAACCGTGAATTTCTACTTACCATGGACCACAAATCTATAGGTACTTCCCGTTGACCTAGAGTCTTGAGGACACCAGTCTCATAAGAGTCTGGGCAACAGGAGACACCATGAGTGTGTATGAGTGGGTCCCGTCCGTCCACCCCGGTCGTCCCGCGTTGTTAACGAGGCAGTTCAGAAAAATTGTTTCGTCGACCCCGAATAGACCATCGACGTTGAGTTTCGGGACACTCCCAAACCACGTTTAAAAATTACGTTCAAAAATACGTTGTACGTTCTACTTACATGGGAGCTAAATTAAATGATGTTGTTCGAAAAGTCTAGCATGCAAGCTTCATATCCCATTAGTATTTCGAGTTTCGTGCTAAACCCAAGCTCGGCTACTTATTCACCACAAGAATGCTGCGTTATGCAGCTCCTAACAGGAACTTCTACTATGACTTCGAAATAACATATTAATTATAATAAAATCAATCAGATCTAGCAAAACTCCTAATAGAGTCCACAGGTGATCGGAATGCTGGCTTTTATTTCGGTCAACGAATTAGCATTGCCATTCAACGTGGCAATGCTGCCAGCATTCTGAGCACTTTGCCTTCTGGTGACGGCTTAGATTTTTAGAAAATAGATTTAAGTGTAAATATTAGTTGTAATTATTATTGTATATACCCAATTGTAAATTATAATAAAATCAATTTTATTTTCTTATTGCGTTATTATTTTCGAGAATATTAAGGTCTTGGTTAATATTCCGTCCGATAAGAAAAAGAAAAAGTGGACGTTTCGGGGTATATGATGATAATAATGTCCATAAATAATAATAATAATAAATGTCTTTATTTCAGATACAATGATCCATAGTTTAAGTTACATTAAATTACGAATTGGTCAGTTTCAACGGACACATGTACGAATAATTATATGATAGTGTTTGCCGTTAGTTTTCCTAAAATAAATAAATAAATGTGCCTACGACATAATATTAATAGTGCACAGAAGCCTACGCGTGCGCAAACACAGGTGCAAACTCTATTCCCTCACTCTCTCAATGAATGGGATGGCCAGACCAATGCAACCGGTAAGAGGTCAGGCGCAGGACCAACGGCTTAACGTGTTTTCAGAGGGTCGAGGGTGTAACACCGCTAATTTTGTGACTCCGGACTGCTAGTGGGGTTTTTCTTCCTAGAAATATCTGACCGAATATCCCGACGTAATTTTTCCTATCCGGGTTTGAAACCTGGGAGACCTCATTATCAGTGATTATATAGGGTACCGTTACACCAATACGTTGTTAGGGCTTCCTCATGCAATATCATCTATGATGACTCATCCATTGAAATTTTCCTGATGCAATATCATCTATGACTCGACCATGCAACAAATTTCTGCAGACAAAAAAAAATACCAAACAAACATTTGCCATTTTGCAAGATTTGAACCCGCAATCTTCTACCAAGTTTCTCCCACTGCGCCTCACGGATGCACTAAGTCATTAAAAATAAGGCTTGTTTTCCTTTAACCGCTGTGGAAACTCATGGTAAGGGAAATTTAACACTCACCTTGTTTTCCACAAGTGGAATGCTTATTACGATACTTAATAACCTGTTGCTTTCGGCTTTTATAAGGAAAATAATGGTATAAATAATTTAGTTTTCTACTAGCTTCAGCCCGTGACTTTGCACGCATTTTCCCTGCTTATAGTTAACAGGAAAGTAACCTATGTTGATCTGTTCAATCAGTTTAAGAAACAATCTTATCACTAAATTTTTAAGTTGTATTTTGTTTTCCATTCTTTAAAATGTGGTCGTGAAGCTTTGGACTAAAATAAATAATTTTACGGATAGATTAAACTCACTGCTGCCCGCGGCTTTGCACACGCTTTTTAAGAAGTATTAAAATGGTGATTTAAAATATCATGCTGTCTCAGTTAGATAAAAGTGACACATAATGATCTAAACGGGATAGAATGATTTATTTATCATTTAAAAAAAAAACTAGTTCTAACTAACTCGATAGATGGCATTGCGTGAACTGGTGGTAAGGGTATGATAAGCATTTGAAAAAACAAGGTAGGTATAAACAACGAAAAAACTGGCACGATGGTTGAGACAGAGAAACATTCATTCTATCTGATTTCTTGAAATATTTTTTTTATTCAATTAGTTGATTTACAGACTTACGTAACTAGTTACACAACTGACTCTATTCAAAGTAACCTAAAAAACTTATATATATAGTGAATGAGATGGGTATATCCACTACCTCTAGTGCCTTGTTCCTCTAAGCGATCGACCGATTATCAATTTTGACGTTTTCTTTCATTTGACATTTAACATACCATAGTAACCAGTTGAAGCTCTGCCATCTATCGAGATACATGGAACTAATTTTTTTCTTTTTAAAAATGCAAAACGAAAACCCCTCATTCCAATCCTTATCTACACGACTTATATCAATGGATGGAAGGGTAAGGAAGGTTTGACAGGACATCGATACTCAAAAGCGTCCTTTTTTCAGTCTCATCGATTATAAGTAAAAAAAGCCTCATCTATACCAATATTATAAATTCGAAAGACTGTCTGCTTGTCTGTCTGTGACTTTTTCACGCCTAAACGGCTGAACACATCTTAATAAAATTTGGCAGGGAGGTAAATGGAATCCAGGGGACGGACATAATATGTCCGTCCGTATAGATTACTATTGAAACAACTAGTATTACACACTAGTATTACAAACTAGTGTTACAAACTAGTATTACAAACTAGTATTACAAACTAGGTAGTATTAAAAACTAGTATTTACAATTGAAACAATTGAGCTAACTGACATTTGCAAACAATCTACAGGTAGCTCAGCTGGTCCATATCAATACCAGACGATAGTGAGTTTTGTGACATGTCAAGAGTCCTGTAAGGTCTAAAGGAAATAAAGCACTTTGAATTTATTTTGAATTTTGATAGCGTTCCCAAGACGCTGGCTGCATTGTCCCGTTGAATAGCAATGCTGCAGTGAAGAAGCAATGACAAAATCTTTAAAAAACACGTCATCTTGATTTAAAAAAATGGCAGAACATTTTGCTGGACACGGTCCCTCGTTTCGCTCCAAAAACACTGGCAAATCACACCAAAATTCAAAATTCAAAATTCAATAACTT